>JAPVCG010000071.1:764865-950385 GCA_029606305.1 Paecilomyces fulvus | reverse complement strand
GCGTTTTTTTTTTTTTTTTTTTTTTTTTTTTTTTTTTTTTTTTTTTTTTTTTTGACTGAGGCATTTAATTATTCTACAACCTCTTGGAACAGAAGATTAGGTACTAATTATGTTACGTATGAGTGATCTTTTCCAGCCTCTCGAGATTGTGAGAGCGATTGAGGGAGACAGAAGTGTTCGATGAGGATTCGGGATCTTTAACCGTATCTCATGCTGTTCACTCCGGAGTAATTATCCGTCCATTGGGGGCGGAACTTAGATCTTTCTTTCCACTTGATCAGTTCGTTCCCGATACGGAGTTCAATCGGATCTTCCCGACAGAGTGTGTCATGGACAATGGATTAAACTTTGGACAGTGTTCAATGGCTCGAAATACGCCCCATTATGCAGGTACGGCTGCGTACCTTTTATTGTACTCCGTAAGTATCTGATTATTTTCCGAGCTGCTTGACCCCGCTAAAGGAAATCTAGGTGGACTGTCTGCGAGAAATATGGATGACTGGTTCATATGGCTTGCCACGTTCTCGACACAATATCCGCAGAGAGGGGCGGTGTTTTTTCTCTTGATCCGGAAACGGAATTTGAAATAGCAGATCTCCGCATCTCGAGGGCCCATTCCAGGGTTTCTTTTATATTCCAGACCGTGTCCCGCCACGTGGAGTGATGGGTTCTCAAGCTCTTCATCAGTGGTTCTTGCACGAGAAAAGTGCTGAAGCGCTGAAGGAGCGTGCTGAGCTTCTTTGGAGCCCCTGCTCTAGATCCTAAAGAGAGAGAGGGTCGCCAATCGCTATGAGGGTGCTCTCATCTTTATGTCTTCTGTCTGCGGCGACAGCTGCTTCAGCTCAGTTGGATCTCAATCTTTTTGAGGATGGTCAACGAGGACCTACCCTGGGCAGCTCCTTCGGGGTGCCAGGAACCAACGCAACCTTCGACTATGTCGTTGTTGGCGGAGGCAATGCTGGGTTGACGATAGCTTCGCGGCTGGCCATGAACGGGTCGTTCAGCGTCGCTGTCGTCGAGGCTGGTGGATTCTATGAGGTCGATAATAACAATCTGACCCTCATACCGGGTTCAGCAACCTACTTCACTGGCTCTGATGTTGACAACTTCCAACCCCTCATCGATTGGGCATTTAACACCGTGCCGCAGAAGTACTCTGCGGGTAGAGTGCTTCATTATGCTCGAGGAAAGACGCTCGGCGGCTCCTCCACCAGGAATTACATGCTCTATCAGCGTGCCACGGTGGAGAGCTTGCAGAGATGGGCTGATGAGGTGGATGACCAGAGCTATACCTGGGACAACCTGCTCCCATACTACCAGAAGTCTTGCCATTATACAGGCCCCAATCAGGCTCTGTACTACAATTCCTCGAACACCCAAGACCCTCATGCCTTCAGTTCGTCGGGGGGTCCCCTGGAGCTTTCGTTCAGCAACTTCGTGGACCCGTTCGGGACATGGGCACGAAAGGCATTCATCCAGCTCGGCATGAAGCAGATTGATGGCCTCAACAGCGGCAGCCTGCTTGGTTCCGCCTATGCAACGTTGACTATCAACCCGAAGAATGCGCACCGTTCGACTTCAGAGTCCAGCTTCCTGCAGGAAGCTCTGGATGCCGGAGCCCCCCTCACAGTGTACAAGAACACTATGGCGCAAAAGATCCTCTTCGACTCCAACAAAACGGCCACAGGGGTTCAGGTCCAGACTGCCGGTACTTTCGGCACTCCATCTGTGAACTTCACGCTCACTGCCCGCAAGGAGGTCATTGTCTCCGCGGGAGCTTTCCAGTCTCCTCAGCTGCTAATGGTCTCTGGTATCGGTCCCTGCAGCAAGCTGTCTGAGTTCGGCATCTCTTGCATCAGTAACCTCCCAGGCGTTGGCCAGAACATGCAAGACCACCCAATCTTTGGCATCGCTCACCGCGTGAACGTCAACACAGCGTCGGCGAGTATCAACAACAAGACCCTGGCTTATCAGAACATTCAGCTGTACCTCAACAATGCCACCGGACCACTGTCCATCTTCGGACCGGGTTACTACGGTTGGGAGAAACTTCCCAATCCTTACCGTTCGCGCCTGTCCACCAGTTCCCTCCAAGCTCTCTCGACCTTCCCCGCAGACTGGCCAGAGATCGAATGGCTCCCTGTTGCCGCGTACAATGGATACAACCTCAACAAGCAAACGGCTGATCCTCGCGATGGCCACAACTATGCTACCCTCAACACGGCTCTGGTTGCGCCTCTGTCTCGCGGAACAGTCACCCTGGCCGGTCCTGACATGAACACACCCCCCATCATCGACCCCCAATGGCTCTCTCATCCCGCAGACCTCGAACTCGCCGTCCAATCTTTCAAGCGCCAGCGCGAAGTCTGGGACGTGCTGGCCAAGCTGGGCGTTGCCGATCCGGAAGAGGCCTTCCCTGGCTCCAACTACACCACCGACGCGCAGATCAAGGACATCATCGGCCAAAGCATGACGACCGTCTACCACGCCTCGTGCACCTGCAAGATGGGCGCGAAGAACGATTCGAACGCCGTGATCGATAGCTCTGCTCGTGTCTATGGCGTCCAGAACCTGCGCGTCGTCGATGCGAGTAGCTTCCCATTCCTGCCTCCGGGACATCCGCAGTCGCTTGTCTACGCTCTGGCGGAGAAGATTGCTGATGATATCTTGAGCGGATAGAGTAGATCTGTATACCAGCGGTACATCTGTCCATAACATGTCTTTTTCAGATGTGTACACATATGCTCTTCGTTTACTGACGCCTTGTTACTTACTCTTTGTACATAACCATATTTTGGACTATTCGCCACTAACCAGTGGATTTTACATAGAAATTTATTTTTATTTGGTCAAGGTTTCTCTATACTTAGATCTAGGATCGTGGTAATTATTCTCGGTGTAGGCACATCCTAGTATTGCGAAAACCCCTGAACTTCCCATTGCGAGATAAGTCGAGGGCAAAACTAGATCATTTGCTGAAAAGATTTGAACGATATTTGAATACGGATGATGGTCTCGGAGGGATATAATTTAAAATACATCCTGATAATGACGATATCTATTTGTACACATGTCGATGCCTGGATGATAAAACCCTGAGTCTTCCCGGCATGACGCAAATAACGGGAAAAGTAGACAGAAGTCGAAGGAGATCGTTTCCCTTTGCAATAGGAGGTTATTTTCCATCTCTTCTGATGGTATTTGACTGATGATTCTCTCTTCTTTTCGAGATCATGCCTTGGACTCCACCGTCGCAGAAGAAGCGACATCCCCCTCCTCGACCACCTGCGCGCCTTCCTCCATCAACTCCTCCACGCTCTTCACCTTCACATCCATCACCCTCATCAGGGTGTACTTGTGCTTGCTCCGGATGTGTTGGGTATGTCTCCGCCGTCTCTTCGTCTTCTCCTTCACCCGCATCGGCTCTGCATCGACACCCAGCACACGCACTCGGCACTCGAACATTCGCTCGTCAATATAGGGAGCCCCCTTCAGCGTGAAGTCCCGGGAACCGATCGTGGAAGCCCGGTTGAAACGCAGAATATCGCCGGGCTTGACCTTCGGCATGTGGAATGGCAGACGTAGGTGGTCACCAGCCGTCAAGAGATATGGTCGGGCATGCAGGTGTGCGACGATGTAGTGCGGAGATTGAGTCGTAAGATGAGGAAGGGCGTTGACGAGGGATTCGGTCAGCTTGAGAGGAGAGTTGAATGTAGGCCATATGGGCCGCTTCTCTGGAGGAACATGGTTGCGTTTCTGCGGGACAAAGCGCTCCGATCGTACTTGGTGTTCTGGTTGGGAGGTCTGCGCTCGCGGGGTGGCAGGATTGACCAGAGACTTGTGTGGAGGGATCTCTGATTCTGATGACCCTATCGAGGATGCGGCTTGATGGAGGCCTGCTCGCTGTGGAAGAATCGAAGAAAAACTTAAGGATGGGAGAACGTTAGGCGCCCATCGCACCTCAAAGGCGCTCCGAAGAGCAGTTCTGGAGAACATTATGGCGTAGAATCCTCCCTATTGAAATCAAATCAAGGGAATAGAGGAAGTTGTAGAAGCACAGATGCTCCTCAATGGGCAAAAGGGACTTCGGTGCCTCTTCAATCAATCGATCTGCTTGTCTTGTCTTGAACTTCCGGATGTTCGAGAAAATCGAGCGGACTGCGCGACTGGCCGCCCCGGCAGCCGGAGTATGTCACGTGACATCTATCACCTCGCTCAAGTTTGGGAATTCTTACAACTGGATCAAGTTCAGGTGTCAAAATTGCAGTGCTTGTGTGAAAGGTTTATAGCTTTTCCAGACGAATTGTCAGTGTAACCATGGTATCTAGAGGCCGTTGCTAAGGACATCTGATATAGGCGACACACCCTTGGTGATATCTGTTTCACGTGACTTTATCGATGCCAAGATTTCACCCGCAAAGACGATTTTTCTGATCATCAACAGCTCCAGCGGAGAGATTATCAACCCCTTATTCTGTATTCCCGCTGAAGATACACTTCGTTCAATATGGTAAGTTCTACAATATTATGAATCCAAGGCATGATCTTGATACTAACGGGTTTTTTGAAACTTGCAGCCTCAGAACGAGTTCGTCAACCTGATACTCTCCGCATTGACCATGAAGCGAAAGACTGACGATGGTGCAGGTATATCGAACGCTGGCAGAAGCAGCATGGAAAGCGGTACGTCTATAGTTCTATCAGATAAATTTCTTCGGGTTTTGTGGAAATTGTGATCAGAGTCTGACTCTCAATAGCCTCGACCACGAGGAACGCACCCGGAAGCGTCTCGCCCGTGAATCCCACAAGCAGTCTCAGGATGCCCAGAATCTGCGCGGCTTGAGGGCCAAGCTTTACCAGCAGAAGCGCCATGCGGAGAAGATCCAGATGAAGAAGCGCATCCGCGCACAGGAGGAGAAGAATGTCAAGTCGTCTGCGCCGAACGAGCCTTCGTCTACGCCACTGCCCAACTACCTGCTCGACCGTTCCCAGGCTACGAATGCTAAGGCGCTATCAAGTGCGATCAAGGAGAAGCGAAATGAGAAGGCTGCCAAGTTTACGGTGCCCCTGCCCAAGGTGAAGGGTATTAGTGAGGAGGAGATGTTCAAGGTCGTCACTACTGGAAAGAAGACGCACAAGAAATCATGGAAGCGCATGATCACGAAGCCTACTTTCGTTGGAGGCGATTTCACTCGTCGTCCCGTCAAGTACGAGCGCTTCATCCGACCTATGGGTCTTCGATACAAGAAGGCCAACGTGACTCGTAAGTCTCCATATTCAATTCACAATCTCTATCGACCGAGCAGCTGTTTCTGACACATGACGAATAACAGACCCGGAACTGGGAGTTACCGTCCAGCTGCCGATTATTTCCGTCAAGAAGAACCCCCAGAGCCCGATGTACACACAACTCGGAGTTCTAACCAAGGGAACCATTATCGAGGTCAATGTCTCAGAACTGGGACTTGTGACGGCAGGTGGAAAGGTTGTTTGGGGAAAGCTTGCTCAGATTTCCAACAACCCCGATATGGAGTAAGTGCTGATCATTAAATCACATTGACTTCTCTCGTACTGACATTGCATAGTGGCACCGTGAATGCGGTTCTTCTGGTCTAAACCGAACGCCTGCGATGCGGATCTCTATTTCTCCCGAGAGACTTCACCCTTATTGATACCAATCCTCTCAGAGAAACCTGTTTTTCTGTTGTTTTGCTACTTTGCATATCCTTTGATGGGGGTTTCGAACATCATGGTTGGCGTTCGTGGCGACAAATGGCATTGAATGAAAAAGTGAAGATTGTTTACCGGTAGACAGATATTTCGATAACAATAAGACAGAGGCTACATTGCCAGATCCTCTTTCCTTGTGTTAACATGCCAGTGAAGCTGAGCTAGACCCGCTTATAGAGAATAACGTTTACAGCGCAGCTTTTCTCCTCGATCTCAATCTGATCACTTGCAGCCATTTCTTGATTACTATACTATTTAGACGTATTCCTTTCTGTCCAGGACGGCGACCAAGCTAAAGGACGCCATGAAAAACCAAGCCCAGCAAACCAAAATACGATACATGCCATGATGATCCACCCAATCTGCCAAGAGCAGATCATTCGGGTCCGCTTACTGCGATATTTGACCCATCCTAGTCCCGAACGTGGAGATTGGGGAAGATAGCGAATTATCTCTGCATCCGCGATGGCCTTCGATGCTATATCTGCTGGTAAGTCGCCCGCATAGGGAGCGTAATACCGACCTAAGATCGTTCTGAGAAAGCCATCTCGAGCATGGAGTCGTGCCAGAAAACAGGATTGATGGTAGATCGCCTTGACGCGACTGTAGCGCAGCTTACGATAGCGCTGAAGCAGTGAGTCGATGTCGAGACTGGAAAGCTTGCGCTGCATCCTGGCTCCGTTGAGGTTGCTATCTAAAGCCTTTTCTAAGAGCGAAGCAAGTATCGCGGCATCTTCTATTGCGCTGTTGGCGCCTTGGCCGAAGTTCGGGGTCATCTAGTTTTATGTTAGAGCAATGAAGATTCAAGATAGGTGAAGACATGCCTTATGAACACTATCCCCTATCAACGTCATGCGATCATAGTGCCATGTTCGGAAAAAATTCTCCTCTAATGGAGTCATAGAGGCCACTTCCCTTCGATCCCACAGATCCTTGACGTAGATATTTCTCCAGATACGGAAGGACCTCAAGTTAGCTGCGATTCCTTCAACCGTTTCAGGAGGAAATCTTGGTCTGTCCGGATACGTGTACTTCCTCTCGAGTTTCTGGATTATGAACCAGAAGATCCGACCTCCTTTTCCGTGGATCGTTACGATCGTTAAGCCGTCGTATAGGGCGTTGACCTGTTCACCGGCATTCAAACCATGGATTGGTGATGATATCCCAAAAATACATGCGTATTCGGTCTTCATGCCTGTAGTACAATACCTCTCAGCTATTGAGCTTGACTGTGAAAAGGACGCAAATGACATACCTGTTTTCTCGCGATGTGTAATCAACCCAGGGTCTTTTGTATCTGCCAGGCGCCACATCTCTGAGCGGATGCGACTATGTACTCCATCAGCCCCAACTACCAGATCTCCAATATACATTGAGCCATCTTTCGTGACAACACAGGATTGGTTCTCAAGGAGTTTCACTTCAAGCACTTTCCGGTCGACGATTATCTTGGAAGGGTCCGGATAGGTTTGATAAAGTATCTCGAGGAGCTTTTGTCGTTCGAGGAAGGCAATCGGAAATCCGAACCTGTCCATTCAAACCGTCAGTCAGTCTTCACCAGAAAAAGGACGAGACAGAAAAGCGGACCTTTCGTTGAGGATCCTCGGATATCTACTCGTGAAATTGAAGCCATCCGGGTAAACGACATGCGCCACGTCAAGAGGCTCAACCAGTTTCTCAATCCGCTCGTAGAGTCCTAGCTGGTCGAGAATTCGTGCTCCGTTTGGCAGAATCCCAATCGAGGCACCGACCTGTGGAGCAATTTCTTCTCGCTGTTCTAGGACGATATGGTCAATATTTGCTCGCTGGAGACAATGAGCCAATGTCAGACCCGCAATTGAGGCACCGACAATAATGACGCGGAAGGAGTCTTCTGACATCCTTGTAGTTACCTACTCCTACTGGAGATTTAGATATATATCTATGGAGATGACTTTGGGTTCTTCACCATCTTATTCTCTATACAGTGGGCTAATGCGATCTATCAGGGATACATCACATAGACCCTGGTAAGGTTGACATACGTCTAAATCTTTTTTTGTGAGACATAAGGATCACTGCAGATTCTATGTGAAACAGTCCCCCAGTCCAATATCACAGAGCTCGTAACACTCATTTCAGTACCGTATCTGATGGTAGTACAGTATACCTACCGTCTTACATCGTGATCCGCAAATAAGACCTAGAAGGGCCAGGGCCGCAGTGGGACTACAAGGATCTATTGTCTAGAATAAATTCGACAAGGTACAAGGAAGATAGAATCATAGAGCGACATGTAAGCATTCCTAATCATGATCCATCTGATATTGTCTCGTTTTGGGGTAACCTTTCTAGTAGCATGCAGAGGTCCTGGTGACCTGTAAGAGTTCTGAAAGGTTACTCTATTTCCGAATATTCCATCCTTTAGATCTTCTCTAGTGGCTCTTGTCTAGGCGAAATCGCAAGTGTACTGATCTCATTGCCGGGTAGGCATCATCTGGAAACTTTGCGTTGGGACCATACTCGATTTTCGAAGTCATTCAGCCTGGTGGAAATAATAGCGCCACCGCCGTCAATGTACAGACATGAGGTCATATTAGTCTTGTAAGTGGGTATTGCGAGACTTGCAGCCTTTTTGGCCTTCTCCTGTGTCTGTAGGAGAGGAGCAAATGGGCATTCTTTATATTCGCTAGGACCGGAGTCTTCTTATTCAATAGAACTGTGCACAGCAATCTTCGATTAGATACGGAGTACATCGGCATGAGATCATAAGTTTACCCACGTGGTTGACATCGGAGGCCAGGAATGAAGCACAGATTCCATGGTATCTCAAACAAACCCGATAGAACTACACCTTATCAATCTCCCATCTTTCAATTCGGAAGACGCCGCGATACGATGCCGGACACAATTCAATTCAGCTTCGATGTGGGGCTTCGAGATGGAATCACTGATATCGATTGATAAGGTCGGAAACAGCCGATCAGCTTCAAGACAATGATTCTCAGTACCTCCATCGCTGAATCTGGATATGACAGCCCGAATAGGCACGGGACATGACTCGAGCTATTATTTGATGTTCTCTGAGAAGAAAAATATATAAGTATATCCAGAGACTACAATTGATTTTCTCGTTAACTGCCTATCTAATCGCGGACCGGACATGTGCTAATATTGATTAGCTTCGTCGAACTTATGCACTTACGTATTTATTGGATGACCTCACCTAGATAGCTCATACGCCGGTGCCGAAGCTGAGCCGCTACGATGGGTCTATGAGAGAGCTTTGTCCGTTTATGGTATACTGCCATAGAAACGTACTGTCTTCGCTCTTTCCCACAATTTCTGACCGGGCGCCGGGAGGAGGCTGTAGATATGAATCCGGCATGTCGCCATTCAGATGCGAGTCTGCACCTCCTTTTCTATCATCGCAAAGATGAAGCTCGTATCAAGTATCCTGGCAACTGCCAGCGTCTTCATGGTGCCCGTGAGCGCCACCAAGGTCATACTTGATAACGATTGGAGTACCGCCGGATTCATCCCGTACCTGTTGGCTCTGAACGCCGGCTGGGATGTTCTGGGTCTGGTCGGTGATACGGCCAATTCATGGGCACTTCAGACCAGTCTTCACGCTCTAGCAACGCTGGAGGTTGGGAACCTCTCGTCCTGTATCCCCGTGTACAAAGGCGCCGACTACCCGCTGCTGAACACCCCAAAGCTCTTCAGAGCGTGGGAGGAAATCCATGGTGTCCTACCGTGGCAGGGAGCCTTTGCGGCGGAAAATGTCACTGCTGAAGCAGCTGGCAATGACCCTACATCTGGGGATCCCGAAAGAGTTGTCAAGGCTGCCTTTCTAGAGGGATATCCAAATACCACTCTCGCGGGAAATTACGCTGCCGCCTGGATGATCGAACAAGTCCACAAGTATCCCGGAGAAGTCATGATATATTCCGGCGGAGCTTTGACCAACATTGCCCTGGCTATTCGCATGGATCCCAAGTTTGCTTCACTCACCAAAGGTCTGGTTATTATGGGTGGATATATCGACGTCAATCTGTTTGAGGTCACGGGAAGTGTATCAGAAGCCGACATTAATTCTGATGTATGTGTCTAAATTGAGCGAGCGTGACGTTGACAGCATTCACTGATTTCTTCTAGATTAACTTGATGATTGACCCAGAAGCGAGTAAAATAGCACTGACGGCTAATTTCCCCAATATCAGTGAGTCTTGTCTTTTTGATGTGAAAAACGAACGAAGCTGACAACTGTTTTAGCCATTGTCGGAAACGCTGCCAATCAAGTGTGGCCTACCGAGGGTTATTGGGATGATGTCTACCAAGTCCAGAGCCCATACTCTACATTGGCATACAAGTATTACGGAACGAGCTTCCCATTCTGGGACGAGACTGCCATCTTTGCGGTCTTAAATCCGGCAAATGTCTTGAACTCTACTTCTTGTAAGTGTGGCGTTGTTAGCTGATACTGGACAGTCCTTCGACTAACAGTGATATGACAGTCTATCTTGATGTTGACACTGCGTGGTCCAGTCCGTCCTACGGCAATATCCATGCGTACCAGGAGGCATTGATGCCAAAACGTCAAGTGTTGCAGAAGGTCAACTATGTAATTGAAGTGGATGGGCCTAAGCTCATGAACGAAATCAAGCAGGTTTTGCAGCATCCCAAGACTTGTGCTGATGTCGTGAAAACCAGAAACGCCACGTCTCATATATAAAAGCCTCCTTTTTTGATCCCACTAAGGTGCATCGATCTGCGAGGTAGGAAAATGCTCATGGAGAGGGAATTTATATAATTATGGAACATGCCAGCAAGAATATGATGCTACTTATCTTTACTCTTATTGTTCTGTATGGACTCCTCGCGCTTAACGTAGTAGAAGCAGATCCCATAAGAACCATCAACAAGAAGGAAGATAATCGCACACCACAATGCAAGCGGGCTGTTGAGCCAGGAGAATGCTTCAGGCCAATAAAAGTAGCGAATCGAGGCGAAGACAATCGTGCATGCCGAACCGAGGAATCGAGAGAGCCTATATAAAGATTTAGACGTCCGCAACGAGAGCTGGGATCGGCCGGGAAACTTACCAGAGAGTATACGATGCTCCGCGCGTACTTCCACGACAGAGCAACTGACAGAGGCCTCCGATACTCAGCATTATTTGACAAGCCACTGCACCCCAGGAGTAGGCAAGGGAGGGGCCAATCTCAGCAGCCAAGGCAAGATGGCCCGTAAGGCAACCTAAGATCCCGACAAAGAAGATCAAAGGGAGATTGCGCATCACCAACGGCGAATGGATCCATTCATTGGGAGCGAACTTCATGGCTGCGTATATGATGGCGAAGTTAATGGCCAGACCGATGAGAAATACGCCTCGCTCGATGAGAGCTTTTGAGGGGTAGATCAGGCTGTATACAATCTCCCATGCAATATTACAGCAGAGAGGCATGATAGCCATTCCGTAAGTCTTATCGTGAAAGGATTGATAGACCATGCCGATGTAATTGACGATCCAGCCCACTCCCATTCCTAGGATGAAGAGATTCGCGAGCCATTCCACTTGGTGGTATTCGGGAGGTGCTTGGGAGACGTCAAATCCATCCATGGTGAATCGAGGTGGAAACCTATCGAACAAGATAACAAATACTGGTAAAACGCAAGAGATGGCAGATGAACGATTTAGCGAAAATGGACCACTTGCGATGATATAGCCTAACTGAATTTGAAGGGTCCCTTTGATCTCTCCTTGGAGAGCTGAAGATTTACCCCCTGATGCTCGAGCAACCTTTCATATGATATTTGGCGTATTACAACATGCAGAGCTGCTGTATGACATGAGCTTGCTGCTCACGCACAGAACCGGAACCCTCGGATCATACAAGATCGTGCTTGGTAATAGTCACTCGCATATGGTGTACCATAGAGAGCTATCAAGGTAGCTAGGAGGTTCCACTGTGTGTGGTACAGCTGTAAGTCATGTTATAGTATACTCGTCGTGGAGGGTTGACTCAGATACTGTGAATCTATAAGAGAACGTCTCCAGGAAACCGAGGGCATTTCTATACTTCAATATAATCGTCCATCTGATAATATTATATTGCTTTTGAAACTATGGAGAAACATCACAATCTAGACCCTGTACTGTTACCGTGGACTCTTGTGGTTGGCGTTCTTGTCTTCGCTATCTATAAAGTTGTGGATCGAATGCCACCCGTGTGGTTAAATTCCAAGAAAGCCTTGATAGTTGGGCAAAAACAACCTCAACGAATAACTTCTGAAGAATGCCCTTATGCATACCTTCGACAGTCTTATGGCAAGTACCATTGGGCTCCTTTCGTGGACAAGCTCTCGCCGAAGTTGAAAGATGAGGATCCGGATAAGTATACGGCGATTCTGGAAATTATGGATGCCATCCACTTGTGTCTGATGTTGGTTGATGATGTAAGGATACTTCCCTTTCTTAGAATGGAATGCCTCCTCCGATCCTGAAGGGTCACAAATGTTAACTTCGTGATATTTTTTTTTCACAGATCTCCGACAATAGCGACTATCGAAAAGGCAAACTAGCAGCTCATACAATCTACGGCCGTTCCGAAACAGCTAATCGCGCATACTACCGAGTCACTCAAATTCTCAATATGACGGTGCAAAAATTCCCCAAGTTGGCTCCCTTTCTCATGCAAAATCTAGAGGACATCCTCCATGGACAGGATATGTCTCTGATCTGGCGTCGAGACGGACTTTCTACTCTTCCATTGCAGAACCAGGAAAGACTACAAGCGTATCGGAAAATGGCGTCCTTGAAAACGGGGAGCTTGTTTCGACTGCTTGGGCAGCTCGTGCTTGAAGATCATTCCGCTGATGAGACAATGACCACTATCGCGTTAGTTGGATCTATATTTATTTATCTGATACCGAAGTATGATGTGGCTGACAGTTGATGTAGATGGTACTCTCAGTTACAAAACGATTGCAAGAACGTTTACTCCTCGGACTACGCCAAAGCGAAAGGTGCTGTTGCCGAAGATTTACGTAACCAAGAGCTTTCATATCCCATCATACTCGCCTTGAATTCTCCTGAAGGATATTGGGTCGTCAAAGCCTTGGAATGTGGCTCTGCACATAATATCCGAATGGCCTTACAGGTGATCCAGAGCGAGCATGTGCGAGCTGCCTGTCTCTCCGAGATGAAATTAGTCGCTTCCTCTGTCCAAGATTGGTTGGCACTTTGGGGGAGGAACGAGAAGATGAACCTCAAGAGCCAGATGGCATGAAGAAAGTTGAGTATTAGCAGAGAATTAAGGAATGTGAATTTGAGATATCTAAACCTTGTGGAGAAGAGGTGGAATGATACTGATGGAAAGCTGAAATTGTCTTCTTGTCATACAGAAGGAGTGTATCGCAAGAAAAATCGCCCACAGAATGCAATAGCGGGAAAACTAATATTTAGAGTAATGGATGTAAATGACAGCCAGAATGCCACAATAATGGAAGCGAATGGTATTCATACGGTCTAGACCCGACTCATGGCATATTAGTTTCTAACAGAGAGACGGACTAGCGACCTGCGGCAGAGCCGCAGTTAGGAGCTTCGCGCCAAATGGTGTCACATGATAAGAGTCACATGAGAAGATCACATGATTTAAGTAAGGGTTAGGGCAAAAAGTGGACCAATCAGAGCCACGCGCTAGTGACAATTTTTTTTGGAAGGGTACTAATATATCGTTTCGCTAGCGCTCAACGATAATAGTCAAATGCGTTACACATATTTATTATTCTGTACGATCTTCATGGTCTAACCAGAGCAAGCAATACACGAGAAGAAAAGTTTAATCAATTTATGAATATTTTACAGTAATACATCAGTTCGATTACAAAGCCTGTGGAACGAGGTGGTCCCACGAAAAGGTCACAGATGACTGTCCTACGAGCAATCTATTGATTGTATGTTCAAAAAGGACAATTATCAATTTATTTATCGCATAATATTCCAAAAAAGTTGCGTCAGCTCCCTATTTTGATTGCCATTGAGCTGGAGGCGACGTGCCACTCTTAGTGATCATTCTGCTGGGATTTTGTAGAGGATATGAAATAGAACAGCCTGGTGCATTCTTTCTACGACGATGTTCGAGGTTACGCAATAATTTCTGTCCATCGCTGCTTGATACACAAACAGCTCAGAAAGGCGTAACCTTATCAGATGCATATATGGTCCCTTTGGCTCCATGTGAGTAACTATCACCAGACTTGTGAAGTTGGCCGTATAGTTTGTAAGATAATAGGGTTAATCCGCTCGAGGGGGAAACAGCGACTAGAGAAATCAGAATGGCGAGCTACGCCCTATATCCGGATCTCAAAGACAAGGTCGCCTTGATCCTCGGCGTAGGACAAGTCCACACACACCTCGCGAAACGTCAGACAGTTGGG
Organism: Paecilomyces fulvus; assembly: GCA_029606305.1. Classification (NCBI taxonomy): domain Eukaryota; kingdom Fungi; phylum Ascomycota; class Eurotiomycetes; order Eurotiales; family Thermoascaceae; genus Paecilomyces; species Paecilomyces fulvus. The sequence continues at coordinate 936,231 of JAPVCG010000071.1, read as the reverse complement.
GCAACGGCGCCGCTATTGCGTGGATGCTCGCCCCCATCATCCCATTGTAGGCTTTCAAGTAGCTGTTGTCGCCACTACAATGTGGATCGATCCAGGCAGTGGAAATGCTCAGCATGATGACCGTTAAGAGCAAGGCATGTAAAGGGGAGTCAGGCCGCTGCATCTCGGATCGCAAGGCCTTTGTGGCCTTGCTACGCGCTTCCAAGCACGGTACGAGCTCCTGGGGTCAAAAAAAGGGTTCATGGGCCGAATTGATGCACTGAATGATGTGCATCAGTGCCGGTGACGAGAAGAGATACTGGGCAATCGGGTAGGAGAGAGGGTTGACTTCAGGCTCTAGCACCATCATGTTGCTGGTGCAGTCCAACCAATGCTGAAGCAAGCGGGGATTCGTACTTTGCAGGTTGCTGAAGGATATATAACTTTGGTTCTTAGAAGGGCTCTGAGGTCACTTCGGTGAAAAAGAGGGGATCTCAATTTGCCATTGAGACTGGCTGGTGAACCTCTCCTATCATGCCTAGAACGCACATTCGGTGATGTTCCTTCCTAATATGATGCCCCCCGGTTGAATACGAGGGTATTCAATCGCGGAGGATGTGCTTTTCAATCAGGTCATGATCTCTGTTTTGTCTATAGGCAAATAAAGAAATCCATTTATAATATAGGTCTCAGAACTAGAATGTCGATGTCTCGATGCGGTCGAGGAGGTTATATGGCACGTGACCTGAACGACATCTCCGCGGAATTGACTCGCGACTCCGCTCTCGGCCGATTTCCGTAGTTAGCGGAGGGCGCGAAGAGCATGGAGGGATACCATCTTTCATTCTTATAGTCATATTATATTATATCCTCTCCTGGCTTTTGTGCCACGAATTTACGTCCTAGACTCAGGACGTTAGTGTGAAGATCACGGGAGGACAGACATAATGGCAGCTTCCATCAGAGCTAATTGCCGAAAGGTCGTCTGTATCGGGAGGAATTATGCGTATGTTGCGACACCACTCATTATTCTTTCCCCTCTGGCATTGAGCCATTGAGACTATTAGCAACGGTGCTAAAGAGATGAGGGCCCTAGTGGGCTCTTACTTCTCTATCCCTCATCAATTGCAATCAGTAGCTAACACCGGACCACAAACAGAGACCACATCACCGAGCTGAACAACGCGCGCCCCAAACAGCCTTTCTTCTTCCTGAAGCCGCCATCTGCGATTCTGCTTCCGGGTCAAGGACCGGTGCTGCGCCCCAAGGGCGTGAAGCTGCATTATGAAGTTGAGCTGGGTCTCGTCATAGGCAAGACGGTGCGGGATCTGGATCCGGAGGATCTCCAGGGCGCGTTGGGTGCTATCGACAGTGCGTGGCCTTTTCCTCTTCAATCTTATTCTTGGGAGCTACTAGTCCAGTAATATGTTTCTTTATGGAGCTGACCGTGCTTGTGGCATAGGCTATGTTCTCGCGATCGATATGACAGCCCGCAATGTCCAGGACGAGGCCAAGAAGAAGGGTCTCCCCTGGTCAATCGCTAAGGGCTTCGATACCTTTTTGCCCATTTCGGAGCGGATTCCCAAGTCTGCTATCCCCGATCCACATGATGCGTTCCTGCGTTTGAGCATCGGAGACCAGGTGCGACAGGCAGACTCGACTGGGTTGATGCTCTACCGTATTCCTAGGCAATTGGCAGACATTTCGCGAGTGATGACTCTGGAGCCTGGAGATCTGGTCTTGACTGGAACGCCTAAGGGTGTTGGTGAGGTGAAGGCTGGCGATGTCATGAAGGCAGTGATCGAGGCCAACGGGAAGGAGATTTTCGAGGGCAGGATCGAGGTCGAGGTGAAAGACCGTGATGGACGCTATGAATTCAAGGAGACCTGAGTATAATGGAAATAGCATGCTAAGTTGAGTCGATGTATATACCATCAGTAGATACTGCTACTAATATAAGTATGAAGATCTTCACACATTGCATTACTTAGTCGGACTAGATCCTCAAAGCTCTGTTGACGAGTTTCTGCTTTACCATTGCTTCCATGACATGGGATCGCTCTCGTCATCCGTTGGCACGAGGGAAATACACCTTCGTTTTCTCCTTTTGATCTTGGTCCCTTTACCGTCTCTCGCCCTCCGCTTGAACTCCGCTGGTGTATTATCCACTGTAATTACTTGGTCCCTCCTTTCCTTTTCTGATTCCCTCTCCGGCTGAGTCGAAATCTCCAGGCAGGATGCCCTGAGAACATCCCATGTCCATCCTTTGTCGTCCAGCCTTTTTTCTAGAATCATCTTCATATTCTTATCCGTGAGACCATTGAGGAACCCTTCGACCGCAATGCCATCTTGCTTGCGTCGAGGAAGCTGCGCGCGAGCCTCCTCTGCGCAAGAGAGGTAGTCTACTAGGGTACGCCCATTCTGCTGGAATGTTGTTGACAATATTTGTTTTGATTGTTCATCTGCGATCTCGGTGTCCCCCATCAGACTTTCTGAAGTCTGCTCTGCCGGAAAAGAAATGGAGTGACTCGAAGGCATGGAGTCAGGAACCAGAATGTCACTATCTTCATGAAGGGCTTGAGGCGGCTTTTGTTTCATTACACATGACGAATGGCGAGTGCCTGTACCAGAACTAACCGGAGAGTTCTGGAATACCTGATATCGTTTCTCGCGACCTGCATATTCACATTAACGGAGTCCATCGCTATCAAACGAGGAAATAAAGCTCTAACACCAATGCATCCACACCAGAAATACACATTCTTCTCATCCAGAGAAACAAGCGAACGAATAAGAATAAACCATCAATCTGATCTACATACCAGCCCTGACCAAATCCAGAATTTCTTCGATCCGCGAATCAACTGCTTTTAGTCGCACCTCCAATAGCTCTTTAACCTCCGTCAGAACCTCCTTTTTCATGTCCTGCAGCACCTTGATCTCCTCCGTGATCCTACTGGTCCATTTTCGGTCCATCGCATCGAGCACGTCGTGGAGTCGTTCGTTATCACGCTCTAAGTTTTCGATTCTCAAGTTGACCGCGATGTTCGCTCGTTCCAGGGTTGTAAGCCTCTCTCGCATTGACCGATTATCATCCAGAAGGTCCTTGGCCGTTGTATGGAGTTGCTCCACGCTGTTCCTTCCTGCCACAGCGGCCTCTACCGTTGAAGCTACAAGAGCAGTCAAGTTGTCGATTTGATCAGCGAGACGAGCATTTTCACGACGCATCTGATGGGCCCACAAGATGGAAGGAGGACTATGGTCCCTATCGACCGCCGTTTCCTGGGAGTCCGGAGAGGACATGATGGTGGACAGGCTTTAGGCGATAGCTTGGGATGCGGTAGGTGACAAGTAGCATCTATTGGGTGGTTCGTTTCTGGTTTTATGAGCTCTCACAAGCTCCGTCCACTATTTGAACAGTTTCGATATGTAATTGCCATTCAGTAACGTTGTGCGAGGCAGCAGTGGTGGACCATGGTGAAGAGGAACCACACTTCAAGGACGTAACTCTTGACCAACGATAAGTGAACGAACAGCCAGAGGATATATATATCTCGAGTGAGCAGCCAGAGCTCTGAAGAGGCGGAATGCGACAAACTGAAGTTGACCTACGAGACATCCTGCCCCGAAGGCAAGAGCAATCCCGGTTGGGAAGGAGCGACACGGCCGTCAGGGAGACTGTCCACTAACTACAACTCGGATTTATCTTACAGACGGAAGATTAAAAGAGAGAAATACGTGAAATTGAGTGGTTCAGAAAGGCATTTACCTCTATCTATTGCAATGAAAGCAGGTACGCGACCACCCGTGTCGTCATCATTCATTCGTTCGCCAAACTGCCTCGTCTGTTCATGGGAGAAGACATGAAAAAGCGCCCGAATGAACAAATCGCCTCTTTTGCTCCCTCTCCTCGATTAAGTATGACTGGAAACGCTTAACCAAAGAAGCAGAGACCGGAGAAAGCGAGGAAAAGACATGCAGCTAAAAACCGTGAAATAGAGCGAGTAAACACAAGCAAGTAGGAAGTTCCACACATGCGGTACAAAGGAAACAGATGGTGTTAGCAGGCACACAATGCTGCGCCCGCAGGCCATCCTCAGCGGAAAATTACATGCCGGACATAGAAAAGCCACTTTTGGATTTCTGCCACAGCCAGCAACCGCCAAGGTCACTGACCCCCCGTCGGACTCTCCCCATGAGGGCCGAACTTATGAGTATACTGCGGCAGCCTCGAAAGGGAAAGAACGACGTTTGAGATAGGAAAGGTGTTTAGATGAGGTCTGCAAGCAACCGTTAGTACCTGAGTGACAACGTCGTAGTGGAGATGATTTGAACTTACCAGCAACGTTCATGGGCATCTCCTCAATCTGGGTGCTGTAGAACTGCTCGATCTCACGCATCATGCGGACGTCGTCAGCGGTGACGAAGTTGATGGCGACACCCTTACGACCGAAACGACCACCACGACCGATACGGTGGATGTAGTTCTCACGGTTGGCGGGCAGGTCGTAGTTGATGACCAGGGAGACTTGCTGGACATCGATACCACGAGCCAGAAGGTCAGTAGCGATCAGAACACGAGAGGATCCAGAGCGGAACTCCTTCATGATGATGTCACGCTGGGACTGCTCCATATCACCGTGCATGGCAGAGACAGTGAAGTCACGGGCAGTAAGCTTGTCGGTGAGCCAGTCGACCTTCCGGCGGGTGTTGCAGAAGATGACAGCCTGGGTGATGGTGACGGTCTCGTACAGATCGGAGAGGGTGTCGAGCTTCCACTCCTCCTTCTCGACGGCAATGTAGAACTGCTTGATACCTTCGAGGGTGAGCTCAGCCTTCTTGACCAGGATACGGACGGGGTCGCGCATGAACTTGGTGGTGACCTCAAGGACGTCCTGGGGCATGGTGGCGGACAGCAGGACGACCTGGGTGGACTGAGGCAGGAGCTGGAAGATGTCGTAGATCTGCTCGGTGAAACCACGAGAAAGCATCTCATCGGCCTCGTCGAGGACGAACATCTTCATCTGGTCGGTCTTGAGGACACGGCGCTGGATCATGTCGTGGACACGGCCGGGGGTACCAACGACGACCTGGGGGCCATCCTGGAGGGCCTTCATGTCCTCACGGACGTTGGTACCACCGATACAGGCGTGGCACTCAATGCTCATGAAGTCACCGATGGCGACAACGACCTTCTGGATCTGCTGAGCAAGCTCACGGGTCGGGGCCAGGATGAGAGCCTGGCAGGCCTTGAGGTTCGAGTCGATCTTCTGGAGAGCGGAGATGGAGAAGGTGGCAGTCTTTCCGGTACCAGACTGGGCCTGGGCAATGACATCGGAACCTGAGATAGTTGTTAGAATGTTTTTCCTACACTGCTTGCAAAATTTTTGTCGGGAGACCTACCCTTGATGACGGGCATGATAGCGCGCTGCTGGATAGCAGAGGGACGCTCGAAACCGTAGGCGTAGATACCACGGAGAAGCTCAGGCTTCAGGTTCATGGCGTCGAAGGAGTCGGTGATCTCATCGTAGTTGGACTCGATCTGACCTGTAATCGCGAAGCGCAGTTAGTATCTTTTTTTCTTTTTTTCTTCACATATCGTCGCATGATAAACGTCGTGCGCTCTATCGCCACAGGCGCAAAATGCGATCGCAGTGACCAGAAAAACCCGCAGATGGAATTTGGCACATACCTTCGGGGATTTCCTCCAAGCCCTTGTCGTTGGAAGCCATGATTGCGGTGTTGTGAGGGGAATTCACAGGTGATGCGCTGTGATCGAGTAACGGCGGGGTTGTTTTTTAAAAGCGAAAAGTGCAAGCCACAAACGATCCCTTGGGATTTCGCTGCAGCTTCTGTATGTCGATGTGAAGACTCGGTGAAAACTAGAACCACAAGCTCTCGATATCTGAGAGCACTGACGGGATCTAGTGGTGTAGTTGTTGTTCAGAGTGTTTTCAGTTGAAGATGGATGAGAAGAGGAGAAGAGGGAGGAGGAAGTGGTTTTTTTACTGAAGCCATGAAATTTTCTATGCTTAGCGCCGTCTGCCGAACCAACGGCCAAGACGCCCCTCGTCTTTTCGCCTCCACGCGCCTCTTGCGCCTCTCGCCATCAGCAGCTCTTTTTTTTTCTACATCTTTTCTTTTCTGTTCTATAGTATTTTGTTCCTTTGGTAAGCAGACGTCTATTGGTTTCCACAATCTACAGCTCTGCTCTTCCTTCTGGCTCGGTGCAGAACCTGACTTCTTGTGTGTAGGTTTGCACGCCCACTGGATGCCAACAGCCAATCAGCCTGGCCCAAGTTCCAGATATTGTTCGTTGTTTTTTTAGGGCTTCAATCGGGCTCCAGAACGGCCAACCTTACAAGTAACTAAGCGGGGGAGAAGGTCATGACAGTCTATGTCTCTCTGCCGGGCCACACAGCCCAGGATGACTCTGAGCTCACCTCATCCTATATGAGTAATGGCGCATCTTTGACCAGTCGTGATGCAATTCCCTGTCATCCTCTCGGAGTCAAACCGAGTGGCAATGGTTTAACAGCTGCATGGGATTTGCGGGCAGCTATCGGGACATTCAACATATTGCCTGATGAGATACTGCTTATGCTACTGGAATATCTCGACAGTGGCAGTCTATTGAACATAGGTCTCACTTGTAAAGCCCTGTATGCTTTCACACGGTCAGAAGATCTGTGGAAGAGACTTTTTATCCAGTAAGTGCACGCTGGTATCTGTTCGCCTTCGATCTATGAGTTTCTATATACATGCACTACCGATCCTTGGATGAAATGGCACATCCTTGTTGCCATGTGCCTTGAATACTGCACTAATTTGCCGTCCTTGTCTCCTTCTGGATATTTTATGAATTTTATGCGCCTCAGCCGCCACTTGCAGATGCAGTATACTGAAGGAAATACAGGGCCTCCCCTAAGACATTTTCTTGGCAAGGGACATGGCGTGCCACTTATCTAAACCTGACTCCATCTCAAGTTCCAACACTGGATTGCTCTCATCTTTTCTCTGATACCCTGCATCGTCCATTTTACTGCGCACACATCTCACTGGATCCGTATGTGAGCAACATCCCAACACGGAACCAGATCGCTCGACTCCCGAACTTGTCTCCTGAAGAATTTCAGCAGTCGTGGACAAATCGTCCTTTTATTTTAACTGAGCCGGTAAAACAATGGCCCGTGCTCAAGGAGTGGTCTACAGAAACTCTGCTATCCAAATATGGAGACACGGAATTCCGAGCAGAGGCTGTTGACTGGCCCTTCAAGACTTACGTGGACTACATGAAGAACAATTCTGATGAAAGTCCACTATACCTCTTCGACAGGAGCTTCGTCTCCAAGATGGGTTTGAAGGTCGGCCAACCAGACGTAGAGCCAGATGCAGCGTACTGGCCGCCACCTTGCTTTGGAGAAGATTTCTTCTCTGTCCTGGGGCGTGACCGTCCGGATAATGCATGGCTGATCATCGGTCCTGAACGATCGGGAAGCACGTTCCATAAGGACCCGAACGCCACCAGTGCATGGAATGCCGTGATTCGCGGCTCCAAATATTGGATTATGTTTCCTTCCTCTTCATCTCTGCCACCTCCTCCAGGAGTCTTCGTCTCCGCAGACCAGAGCGAGGTGACATCGCCACTGAGTATTGCGGAGTGGCTCCTCAGTTTCCACGCTGAGGCGCGCCGGACGGCGGGCTGTATCGAGGGAATATGTGGCGAAGGAGAAATCCTGCACGTGCCCTCAGGCTGGTGGCACCTAGTCGTCAACATCGAACCGTCCATCGCCATTACACAGAACTTCATCCCTCGTGGACACCTGAGTGCTGCCCTGGACTTCCTGGGTAATAAAGCAGACCAGGTGTCAGGCTTTAAGAAGGATGTGGACGATCCCTACGGCCGCTTCGTGGAGAAGATGAAGGAAGCATATCCAGAATTGCTGGAACAGGCCATGCAGGATCTCGAGAAGTCAAAAGACGGCAAGAAGAGAAAATGGGATGAGCTTGTCCATGGAAAGGTTGACGAATCTGAAGATCATGAAGGATGTGGATTCAGCTTTGGATTTGGAGATGACGGAAGTGACGTAGAAGTTCCTTGATCTAAAGCAGATGATAGAGATATCGTGATGGTAATGACCGAAAAATGTATAACAGTGTCCGAAACAGGATAACACCCGGACAATATATGAAAGAAAATGAAAGAAAAATTCTCCATTCAACTCCAGTGCTTCCAGGGATGATACCTAAATGAGACGAGAACAAATACTCGATATACGATCTAGAAGACTGGCTTCGCGGCGCACGAAATCAAACTATAAAGCCCATACCATACCTGGACATCCCACTCGAGCTCTGAATCCGCTCAATGACACGCAACAGACTTCGTAGCAGGCGCACCGCTACCAAACGCCAGGTAACCGACGAAAGCACCAACCGCGACCGCAAGCATAACCAGGCCGTTGTAAGTCATAAAGAGAAGCCTGCAAGCCGCATCAGTCTTCTCGTTCGTTCTCCTAGACATTGACCTCTGGGAAGGGGAATACTCACATAATAAAAAAACTGTAGAACACCTGCAGGGCATACAACGCCGCCAAAACAAGCTTCCCTCTCTGCTCCGCCGCCCTCTTACTGTCCCAGCCTACAAGTAGTGAGCGCGTCACATTTCTGCCGCCGTTGAGATTGGCACCTGCAACAGGCACCGGTGGTGGGATTATGGCCGACTCGTCGGCGATCTCATCGTCTTTGGGGATGTAGACGTCAGAGCTTCAGCGAGCGAGGGGACGGCGGGAATAAACGAAAGGGAATCGATCCGGAGATGATGTATATACAGAGATCTCCCAATTGAGGGGTTGGTATCGATCATGAAATGTATTACGTACCTGGAGGGTTGATGGGGCCGGAGAATGCCTTCAGACGCTGTGCATGAGATGCCTCGTATCGACGGGTGATCTCTCGGACGCCTTCGTATCCGGCAGTCAAGAGGACAATGGCGACGAGAGAAACGAGCAGAGAGAAGGGGCCGGTGATGTGCCATTGGCGGAAGATGATACAGAGGTTATCGGCGGACCAGGTGAACAGCATCTAGAGTACATTGACAGCTGATTAGCTAGATGTAGAGCAGTGGTGGGGGGAATTAGAGAGAATGAACTGTAGATGGCATCAATGGAGGTCATTACATTCATACTGCACTTCGCACCCATGTCCATATCTCCATGACCCATATGGCCGTGGTCCATATCCATCCCGCTATGCATCGAGTGGTCCATGCTGTTATCGGTAGACGAGTAGTCGTCGAATGTGAGGACTGACCTTGGAACGATCAACTCAATCGAGAGTCGATTGAAGGGGTATACTTATGTCGAAAATCACAATAAACAACTCGCAGAACGATAGCTCGTTCCTCCCTGAGCTTCAGAGCTAGATGACGAGGCCATGAAACCCCCTCCGTGAATGCAAACCACGCAAACGTCGGGGCTTTCACCTTCACGATTGCGGCCTCGCGCGACAGCTCCGCCAGTTGCTGAATCAGAGATTCTGCGCCTCTTTCACTTCACTTCTACAATTATATGTTTATTATCTAGGTCTTACTTCTCACCAGTCAGCTTTTTTGGGCCCATCTACTTAGACGCTGGTACCTAAGCCAGCACAATGACGGAGAACATCCCTCCCGCGACATCGACGCCTGCCGGCGCCGGCGCAGCAGTCACTGCAGGGCCTGGGGGTGCGGATCAGAATGCGACGAATCGTGGACTACCATATTATGAGAAGTTGAGGCGAGAGTTGCGCGATACGCTACAGAAGAAGCGGTTGATGGATAAGAGCATGGTGAGTTTTGGGACACAATCCATTTGCGATTTCTCCTCCGATGCAGTTGGGTAATGGCTATAATTTATTAATTAAATTTATTATGCACTGTGATTTCAAAGACCTCAAAATTACTCTTGCCTCATCATTATGCAGCTATCATGCCATGCACAGAACTGATTAGACCCCCTCTCACAGGCCCAACTAGAAGACCAAATATTCCGCTTCGAGCAATCCTACCTTGAAGAAACCACCGCCGGAAACATCATCAAAGGCTTCGACAACTACATCAAGGGATCGTCCGGCTCATCAGGTCTCGGGACCGGTTCTCTCACCCTCACAGGCAGCGGAGCAGGCAACGTAGCAACACGACGAAAAGCCCATGTGTCCGATCAAGACAGGGTATTCTCGCGCAGTTCGGCGAGTTTCATGAGAGTACGTCCCGATCACTCGAGTATCCGAACTAGAGCTGACTTCTGAATGAATAGGACTCCCCCGCCCCATCCTCCGCACAAACCACCCCCTCCCACGCACCAACCCCTACATCCTCACAGAACGGCCCAGCCAGCAGCTCAGGCAATAACAAGTCCGGTAACGACGGCCCTGGCTCCGCAGCAGCTAGCGTCAAGAGCGGTTCGACCGCGTCGAAGAACAAAAAGAAATCCGGCGGTGGAGGCTCCGCGGCGCGGGATAATAGTAATAAAGATAAAGATAAGAATAATGATGAAGATGGCGATGGCGGTGGTGAGGATGGGTCGAAGCCGCCGGTGAAGAGGTTGAAGATTAGTTATGGACGGGATTGAGTGAGTGATTCCTGATGTTCTTGTTTGCTTGAGGGTTTGGATTTGAGGATTAAAATTTTCGGATGTGGAAAGCGAAAAATGGAAAGGGCGCAGAGGAATAGGGTAGGGCGTTGGCTTGTATTCTCTCTCTCTCTCTATTTTTTTTTTATCTTCTTGTGAGGGTTGCTCAGGGTTTTTATCTGTACCATATACCATATCTCGTTGGTTCTTTTCTTCCCGTCTCACATCTTTCTTTCTTCATCTATCTACTTGTATCATTATACATTTGACTTCATGCGTAATACAACTACAGGAAACGATAGCAGTTCAGATCTCGTGGTCCTGGGACCGCTGAATACAAGCATAGGGATCAATACTATTTTTTCCCTGTATTCTCAGCTAGGCTAGTTGATATTTTTTGCTGTGTTTATATATACGAGAGTCGGAGTTTCTCCATGTACCAACACCAGAACTCCAGCTTTGTTTCAGAGCAATTCGATAGCATTTCAGACCCAAGTAGAATAACGCTTACAGCTGAAGTCTATAGGTAGCGACCTCGAACGCCCTCAGCTCGATATCTGCACTGAACGTTCCCTTTTCGGATTCGTACACGTTCAGCTCCTCCTGGTCATCTTCGAGGAGGTTGCATTTCCAGATCTTCTTTACAGGGAACTTTGTCTGGATGGTGCCACGGGCTTTGCCACCGAGAGACTCGTAGATGCGGAGGATGATGCTCTTGCCGGTACGTTTAGCGAACTCTCCGCGGGAGACATCGTCGTCATCCTCGCCACGCTTGATGGTGTCGAGAACAAGGGCCTTGGATCCCTTGAGGGAGACGGATTTAAAGGCGCTAGATAGTTCCTGGCCGGATGCAGATTCGAGGACAAGCGGGTGGTTGAAGTTGTATCCTGCTCGAATGGTGCGGTGATCTAGAGGTCCAGAGTGTGGCAGGACGGCGTAGCGGATCACATGGCGGCCCATGTCGGCGTGAGCATCAGGAGCCTTCGGTGCTCGTAGAAGAGACAGGCGCATCAGGTTTCCGCAAGTTGCAAAGCCGTATTTGGAGTCATTCAAGACAGAAACACCGTATCCGTACTCGGAAAGATCTGCCCATTTGTGGCAGCAGACTTCGAATTTGGCCATGTCCCAGCTGGTACGCAGTCAGTAGATGTTCTTGCCTACTTTGAATGGAGAGTATACATACCTAGTGTTGTAGTGAGTTGGACGTCTCACAATACCGTACTGAGTCTCATATGATGCTTCTGTGTTCTTGATATCCACTGGGAACTCAACCTTCAGGAACTTCATAGTCTCGTGCCACTCGACCTCGCTCTCGAACTCGACGTAAGCCGGTGTGTCGTCAAGGCTAGCGGAAAGGCTGATTGTGGTCTTAACCCAGCTCGTCTCACTGATCTTGGTCTTGGTGACGATACTGGCGCGGAGAGGACCCTCCTCAAGGATCTCAGTCTGGATGGAAGACAATTCCTTCCGGGAGTCGAGGTGGAAGACTTCCACATCCCAGGCTTGCCAGTATAGAGGCTTGTCATCAAAGAGGACCAGCTGACCGGCCTTACCGCCTTTAGGAATGACTTCACGCTGTTCCTGGATGTCATAAAGCGAAGTGATCACACCGTCTTGGATATCGACCTTGAGTTTGTTGTTCTCCATACGGAACACGCCAGGCTTGATCTCTGACACAGATACGGATGCGGACTGGGCAACACGCGGAGGTTGTGCGTGAAGTACGCCAGTATCTCCGCTGACAACAACATATTGTTGTCCCTGTCGCGTCGAAGAAACACCCGGAACCCGGCAAATCTCAGAACGAGGCCAGGGAAGCGTGTTAATAGCGACCAGCTGTTGCTTGGCCTTTTGGTCATCAAATCCAAGGGCCTGAAGAGCTTCGTGCTTGACCTGTGCTCCAGTCTTGAAGATCTTATCATATAGTTTGTTAGAGTCATCGTAACACATTTCAATTGAGCTTCCTGGCAAGCAGTCATGGAACTGGCAAAGGAGAACACCTTCCCACATGTCGTCGAACTTCTCCTTGGGATACTTATAGCTACTCTTCGTATCGGTAAGTGATGCCAACGTCGCCAGGAGCTCTAGCTCGCGCAGCATGAACTCCGATTTCCGGTTGTTTCGCTTGTTGTTCGCCTGAGTGGTGTAGGTACCACGGTGAAGCTCGAAATAAAGCTCACCATACCAGGTCGCGAAATCCGTGCCTGACGAGGCTTTCTTCTCCAGCCTCGCAAAGAAGTCATCGACTGAGCCTCCCATCGTCACCCGCGGTAGCAGGCCAATCTTGTCACTCAGACCACGGCATCGACGTAGTTTCTCGAGATGCTCGAAGGTAGGACCACCGCCACCGTCTCCCTTTCCGAAGACAAGTAGCGACGTGTTATCCTGATCCATAGACTTGTGCTGGGTCACACTGCGCCTGACATCGCCAAAGTGCGCGCTGGCGGTGTATGTCTCGGACGGTGGCATATGGCAAAGAACCTGACTGCCATCGAGGGAAACCCAGTTGAATGTTGTATGCGGGAAGTTGTTGATGTTGTTCCAGCTGAGCTTCTGGGTGAAGAACCGGCTCATGCCAGCGAGGCGGCACAGCTGCGGCAGCTGGCTAGAGTAGCCAAAGGTATCGGGCAGCCAGAAGGTGGTGCATCGTTCTCCAAAATGGCTTTCGAAGAAGCGCTGGCCGTACAGGAACTGGCGCACAAGCGACTCGCCGCTCGGCATGTTAGTGTCATGCTCAACCCAACTGCCACCGATCGGTTGGAAGCGACCCTTCTTCACGTAGCTCTTTACACGATCAAACACGGAGGGATAGTACTGCTCTAGCCATTTATACTGCTGTGCCTGGGAACAAGCGAAACGGTGCTCTGGATAGCGATCCAGCAAGTCACACTGATTCGACCAAGACCGCGCGACCTTACGCTTGGTCTCTGCCCACGGCCATAGCCAGCAGGTATCGATGTGGCAGTGTCCGATAGCGAAGACGATGGGCTCCTTGTCCGTCTCGTAGACTTTAGATGTGTCGACTTTATCACCCAGGTACTTCTGGGCGATCTCTCTGCCCTTCTTGATGGATTCTTGACTTCCATTGCCCGCAATGAAAGCGTCCATAATTGCGTTACAAACCATCAGCGCTTCATGAGACTCCCAGGAGTCGCCGGGGAATTCCCTAGCGGCATCTATAATTTCATCAGCCAACTGTTTCAATGTATCAGTTTTTCTCAATGTTGAAACATACCTCCGATAATCCAGAAATCATAATACAGCGCCCGCGCTTCCAGATTGACTGCCGTGATCTGCGCCTTGTGCAGAGTAAAGTACCTGTTTGGGCTCGGAGGCTGAATGCTGTCCGAAGTCGAGTTACCAAACATGCCGTTGCACGCCATCTCGATATAAAAGACATGTTCCTTCCCGTCGCGCCAGGCATCGGGAATGATCCATTCAATCCTCTCACCGCCGCCAGTCAGACCTTGCAGCGGATGTCCATTTTCGTTCCAGATGAGACCTTCATTGTTCGCATCCCAGTGAAATTCGAGACGCTCCTTATTACGCATGTCCTCCGGGATGGTCAATCGGATGCGGAACCAATGCGTCGACCAACTGGGACCGAAGGAGGCACCGATATGGGTGGGCTTGAACTCATGCTTGGTTGCTTCCTCGAAGGACGGCCGCTGCAAGTCCGGTACGGAGTAGACGGAGAGCTTGACGTGGTGTTCATCAGAATTGATGGCTTCGAAGTACTTGCTGTGTTGGACAGATAGTCCGTCAGCCTGTCGTTCCGGAGGCTTATCGAGCTAGCTAGCTATCTATCTATAGCTATCGCCAAGCCATTGACACCATCTGAAACACATCCCCAAACGAAGCAATCAGTCAACTTACGAAACGAGATTCTGTCCCTCATACTGTCCACCGGCCGTGAATTGACGGAGACGATCACGATAGAGACTGGTGATGTGCTGACCGACAGGACGCTCCGCCAGCTTGGGCAAGGAGCTGGGAGCTCGGGAGACACTTTCTCCACCCATGACGGCGGGTCTGGAACGCGATAGTGATAACAGCTGATTCGAATCGTTCAGGGCGACACTCTCCAGGGCGGGAACCGATGGAACTGGAGCCGTCACAAGGGAGTAAGATCGGGGATCATTGGCATCAGCCGGAGTGGAAGAGGAGGAGTTGTGTCTACTGGCGTTGATGGCGCCGATGATGCCTGAAGCAGCGGAGGCCGCGTGCGGAGAGACGCCGTCCTTCCGGGAGGCTGGACCCATGGCGGGGGAGAACGAATGAAACTGTCGATCTTTCTTTAGCTACTCTCTCTCCACTGAGCAAATAATAAAATGATACTTGAGAAATGAGACATCGATGTCAAAATGGCAAACCTAAAACTGTGACGGAGGCTGGGAAAGTCAACCAGCAGACACTCGCAACTGGAACCACCCCTCATGGCCACGACCAGTGGTCCCTGACGCGCAACCAATCACGAAAAGCCTTCCGTGTGAGCTATCAGATATAGACTCCTTGAAGACGCGAGGGATACAGGGAAGCAGTTCGAGAAGCGATCCTATCGTGGCTTACAGGAAGTTGGCGGTTAGCTATCCTTAGATACGAGCGCCGCTTGACACAGTGGTGAGATACGATACGTAGTGCTATATTCAAGCATCAAGACACAACCACAATTTTCCACTGAATTAACGGAGTTGGATGGAAATCTAGACTGATCAGTGCTATCAAGCTTCAAAAGAAAAAAAAAAAGAGGGAAAAAAAAACATAGGAAAGGAGAGTCGAAAAGACAGTTTCCGCCTGCTATCCTAGAACCAACGCCCCGCCGATCTAATGCAAGTCCGTAGCATCGTACATCCATTATACCGTAAAGTAAAACATATCGCAAGAAATGCTCTCAAAGGGAGGCTTGCTGCTACAAGAGATAATTGACTCCTGCATGTCCCCAAGGGTCCACGGGGCCAACCATCCTGATCTGTTTCTTGAGCTCCGCCCGTCTCCGGTCCGCCTTGGGCTCACTGAGCTTTTTCCTAGCCCCGTCCAGAGCAGACATCATCTGGCTGGTTCCATTGTGCAAAGCCCTCACGTATTGCTGCGTATGCTGCTGCAGCTGAGGAGAGACGGGTGGTGAAAGAGGCGGGGTGGGGTTGACATAAGTATAGCCTGGCATCTCGAACATGGACGAAGAGCGTCTAAGAGGCCTCGAAATGGCAGTATGCGATCCTTTGCTGTAGCTTACCTGAGGAGACAACAGTAGATCTCCTCCAGTCTTAGATCCACAGTCTTCATATGGTTCAATGGGAGAATCCAGATGTTGATGCGAGGATTTATGAGGCAACGTCCGGCTCCCGTGAGACGAACCGAAGCTGGAACCAGAGCCGGAGCCAGAAGAGATGGATAGCGTCTGCATGCGTTCATATACATCGAAAAGGCTCTGCTGCCGGCCCAATCTCGAATCGCCGTAGAGTGACTTCGAGTCGATCACGTCGTATGTAGGCCGCTGGTAATAAGGGTGATTGGACTTTGCAGTGGGGGTTTTTCCTCTCTCCTTACACTGGCAACTTCTCTTACCAGACACCGTCTTTTGCACGTAGGAACGGATCGAATCACGAAGGCCTTGGCCGATGTGCAGTGCTTTATTCTCCGCAGACAGCCAACGACCGCTTCTGCCGAATTCAAGGGACGCCGGAAGCGATACTGGTGACCTGGGTCCACGGTTTCGTCCTTTCTTCTTGCAAGTCAGTCCATGAGGGCGCGCGCGAGACGTAGCGACCTGCAGTCCAGAAGGGTTCGCTAGTTCGGGAAAAAAATCCCATTTCTTCTCTCGGAAGTAAGGTCCTTCTCTAATGCGAGCATGTATATCGCCGCCAAATCGCTCCTGGCTCATGAATGCTTTCAATGACAGTGAAGATACCTTGTCTCCACTGAGCTGAGCCCGTGAGGGTCTGGCTGAGGGAGCACCTGCTGTCGCGGGACGTGTGATAGTCTCAGGGAAATCGTCTAGAGCTGACACAACTGGTATGTGAGAATCATCCGTCGTCTCAGTCGTGGTGCAGCAAACGCAGGTGTCGAGTAGGGTTTCGCTACTATATAAGCTCGAGGTCCTCTTCGGTATCTCAGGTAATGGTTTCGCTGGGAGAGGTTTGTTCAGTATGTCCACGGAGATATCAGACCGTGAGTAGAGGAAAGTGCCCGGCGGCACCACCACCTCCAATCCTTCCAGCGAGTTCGACGGTTTCACCGGAGGTGGTTGCCTGTAGTAGGGTTTGGGCGGTGAAAGCATGGACATTATAGTTATGTGGAACAATTGTAACAACGGGAAGCCACTGCTGAACGACGGACGAGCTGCAGTCGAGGTGCAGGTGAGTACTGACTACATGAGACAAGCGAGTCTTTTTTAAATGAGATGAAAGAATCGAGGCCGGAACAGCGTATCCAATACGCAATCCGTCAACAGCCACTATCTCAGACCAACCTCCCAGATGGAGTATGAAACAAAGAGAAATTCCCCATGTGTATGGGATTCACCTCTTCAGCATGGCGCAAGGGCCTACAAATATGACATCCTGGAGCAGCGCCTAACCCTGCCCGCTTTTTTTTCACACTAGAACAAAAGAAGATCAGTTTCCCAAAGGGATAATGCATGGGATAATCAAAGATTGGCGCCATTATTCAGTGTGCGTGGGCAAAGATCGCTGGTTTGAACAGTTGGATGTGAACATCGTGGTTGTTGGAATGTGGTGACACTTATGCAAGGGATGAAGATGGCCTATAAGCACCACGCTGCACGCCACAAGCGCTGCACCTACGGATATCTCCCGTCCAGCATGACAAACTGCATGAAATGAAAAGTATGCTGAGAATGTTTGCTCTATGTTATTTCTGCATGGTTTCTCACGTGAGTTTGTCACTGGGTTTCCTGATAGTGCTCAAGCGACCCATCCTTTTTAGCTTAGCGATCATTTCTTCATCGCCAAAGTGGCTATTATGCTCAAATTCCGGTTCCTGATCATATCAACGAGGATCCGCGCCGTCATACCCCAGACCCGGTAGCGAGTCAGCTGCCCCGACTTCTCTTGTTCCTCGAGCTGGTTAACGGCCAGGTTCTGATTCCTGCTCCTGGTCCTGGGCTTGGTGACCGACTTCTCTGAGATGGGAACAAGGAAATGATGCACTATGTCCGGCGTCAGGCTAACGGTGCACCACAGATGGGATCTGTCAATTCTTATACTCACTCCGCCAGTCGGATTCGTGCCAGTACACCCAGGCGCCTTTGTACCAATCTTCAGGCTTACGAGGAGGAGCTTGGCCACCGTCCACCCCGCGATACTCATCCCGTAGCATGAGGAAATTGTGGAAGGGAGCGGTAAAGACGGCGGCCACCTCCCTGGCGTCTAGTCTCGGAATCAACGATACCTCCGGGTCAGCATTCCTCCCAGTCGTCTCGTCATAAGAGTGTAGAAGCGCCACGCAAGGGCGGACGACGACCTCCGTTCTAGCTAGGTTGGCTGGAAGCTCACACAAATGTTCCACCCGGAAAGGTGCAGGAAGCCGTTGGTCGAGATCTGGCAGACCGATCTCTTCCTGTGCCTCTCGCCGAGCCGTCTGCCAGGGCGTCTCTTCTAGCGAATCAGCCCTCCCTTTCACAGGTTAGTATTATCGTATTCGTATTCGCCTATGCTGGTTGCCGCGGCGTTGAGTGTCACTCCTGGAAGCGCAGCTTGACCGGCATCTGATTCAATCGTCAGTACCGCGAAGAAATGTAGACATCATCTTAGGCCAACAGCCTCTGTGGCTTAACATCGATCCAAGAATCTCCCAGTGATTCGTAGAGACAATTCCATGATATCAATGACATAGTAAGAAGAAAAAAAAAGGAGAAGAAAGGAAAGACCTCAAAAACTCACATGAACTCAACGTCTTCGCGCGAATCGTCAGCATGGCCCTCAAATCCCCATTCTGGTCTGCATAAAGCAGCAGCAACACCGCCACTCTCCTCGACAACGGGACATTGTAATAATTCGTCTTTGGCGACCCATAAGCCCTCAAACACGCGATTGCCGCCTACCTCTCTCAAATCAGTCCACTGACCCATCTCACATATGTGAACAAGACACATCGGAACTTAATTTCATTTGAACTACCGAACTCCACTTCAAAAACAGGACCACAATTCAAGATGGCCCCATGCAAGTTCTTCGTCGCTGGCTACTGTATGAGAGGCGAAAGTTGTCGTTACTCCCATGAGAGCGCACCTGCAATCTCGAATCCCGCCAGCACGCCACTGCTAGCCCTACGCGATGTTACGAATCCAAATGCCAGCAAACGGGCTGCTTCACACTCTTCAACGGGAGGGCCATGGAGGGAACAGCGGCTTTTCACTCCAGCCGAGAGTTCTACTCAAAATTCCTCATCTCCCGACATACTCCGATCGACACAACCAGTATTTCAAAACCGACTAGCTTTCAGGAGCAGAGGGTCTGATACAGCGCAGCCAACGCAGGATTCACGGCCGCAGATTCCATGCTACCACTATGCCCAGGGTAATTGCCGGAACGGAAATGCTTGCCCTTATTCCCACCTTGACAGGAACGCGCAGAAAGTTGGGGCAACTCCGAATCCAGAAGTTCGTCCTCTTCAGACCATACCTGCCTTTTCCTACCACGTATATATAGTACTAATACGTACTAGGAGGACCAAAACTGCGATGATTTCAAACGAGAACTTTGTGGCGCGTTTGCCCAATTCGAACGCGGCGCTCAAGTATCTAAAATTTCCCTTCCTGGGGATTTCTCCGCTGCTCGAATAACCGGGCTACCAGTGGATAGCTCACCGGCATCTGTTGCTACCCTTTTGTCTGGCATAGGCATAGAAGTCTCTCCTGATTGCATACGAATTTTGCGGCACAATAGCGGTCTCCAGATATCAGCGGATATCAAAGTTGAGGACCCTACATTTGCGAAGTCATTGTGCGCCAAAATCGGTGGAAAAGGTACCTCGGAGGCCATACTTTCACAGCTCCAAGCAGCTCAAATCCCAGCTGGCCTTCCCACGGGGCCAAATTCTCGTCGAGTTGAGTGCAAGAAAGTCCAATGTTCCTGGTACAAGCCTTCCAAGACGGCATGGTTGAACTTTGGAAACGAAGACATTGCAAAACGAGTGTTCAATAAGTTCAGTTCGAAGTATTACAGGGTTCTCGATCGAACAGTTCACTGTAACACACCGACAAAGAGCGGAGGAGGGTGGAGAAATCCACATGCTTGGACACTCGTACTTACAGACTTGCCCACCGCCACCACAGAGAATGGCATTCGTTCCGCCATTCATTCACCGCACGACAGTCCTCGACATATTGAGCTAGGGAAACCTACGTACGATGTGGATGGTGAGCTAGCTAGTGCAACTGTGATGTCTTTACTAAGTCAGTCTGGTCCAATCGAATGGAGCCAAGCCAATACAGAATTAGAAGGCAAAAGAGCAAAAGCCATTGCTCGATTCCACGAGGAAGCGGATGCAAGGGAAGCCGCAACATCGCTTCACAACAATCCTCTACCGTTCGGGAAAAACATGAGACTAACTGCTCAGCTTATAAGTACTGCAAAGTTCAAAGTCGCAGCCACCATCTTCAGTGCCATCCAAACTCGGATTCGTACTGCAAGTCAGGATTGGATAAAAGAGAATTTAAGCTTTAAGGTATACCCCTGCGCTGGCTCGGATATCAGTACAGGGTTCTCAAGATTGAAGGGCCAGAAGCTAAACACGTTGCCGCCGCGAAGGAAACCATGGATAAGATACTGGATGGCATTACAGTAATGAGCAACGGCGAACCGCTTTGGACTCCTTCCCTGAACCACAACGGAAATGTATCTCAAAAGCTAAAACAAATTCAAAAAGATCATGGAGTTATTGTCATCCGAAACCGAAAAAAAGGGGAACTTAAACTTTACGGCTCCCCTGAAAAGTGTGTGGGCTTAGAGTCGGTGATCGCTGGCATGATAAGTGCCGAGAGTACTACAGACTATATCATCAACCTAAAGCCCGAAGACTTCCAATGGGCATGCAATGGCGGGTTCCATACGATCGTTCGTGGGCTTGGAGAGAATATTGCCACTTTTGACATCGTCTCAACACCGAAGAGAATCTTGATTAGCGGATCAGAAAAAGAGTATGATGCTGCACTAAGAATCGTTAGGAAGCGAGAATTGAAATTAGAAGCTGAGACTGCCACCGCGAAGGAGGATTGCGCTGTGTGCTTGACTGAAGCAGAGAATCCCGTTTTCACAAGATGCAGTCATGTGTATTGCATTGAGTGTTCCAAGGCCTCTGCAGTGCTGCCGGCTCGGGCGAGAAAGATTTCTCAATCAGTTGTCTTGGTGATATGGGAAAATGCCAAGTAGTCTTCAGCCTTGAAGAATTACAGGAGAACCTTTCATCTAAGGCATTTGAAGACATCCTAGAGGCATCCTTCGCCTCTCATATCCAACGCCACCCACAAACGTTCCGCTACTGTCCAAAGCCGGATTGTGGCATGATCTATCGCGCGACTAGCACGATGAAATTCAACACATGCGCAAAATGCCTTACAGTGACATGCACATCTTGCCACTCTCCGCACGAGGGCAAGACGTGTGCGGAGTACAAGGACGAAGCCTCAGGGGGGTACGAAGCTCTAAAAAAGTTGAAGAAGGAGCTTGGTATCAAGGATTGTCCTCGGTGTATGACGTCCTTGGAAAAGACTGAGGGCTGTAACCATATGATGTGCAGGGGCTGTGGAGCACATCTTTGCTGGGTTTGCTTGGAGGTGTTTTCAGAAAGTGGACCATGTTATAACCATATGAAAACGCACCATGGAGGAATAGGTCTGGAACATTTGAATTTTATATGATTAAAACGCACCAAGTCAGGTATCTAGCCAAATTTGTGGTCTCAATTGGGAGCCTGTGCACCACAGCCGCTCGCAAAACCAGCTTCTTGGTGCATCTAAACAGGATGACCACTATAAACAACTTCACCTTTACCTCGGAAAATAGGCTTGGAATGCGAAGGCTGCGTATTAATGTGGATTCTATGAATGTTTACTCTGATCATTGATTGGTTGCATTCTCTATCTTGCTATGTCATTTGGAGACTAAATCACCATGTATTTTCCATTCAGGGACAGGATAATATGAATTCTATTGTCGAAGTCGAGGTTTGCTTTGAAAATCAAGCTATAGTGACAGGTGTCAAGGAAGTAGATCCACCTCTCTCTATTGAACTAACTAGGTACTGTCATGACCGTGAAATAGGAGTATTCGGAACGTTAAGCCGCCGCGCAAAAAGACCAGAATCTCAAGGATTATGGGTCCTTTCGAGTACTCTGAGATCATATAGTAGGTTTCCAGAGCCGTCACAGGTACTATGTCGACGAGATACTTAAGCATGAGGAAGGAAAGTCAAGAAACTTTACACTAGGGGAAGATGTCTCTTTTATGCTTGGTGAGCACTTTCATACTGCTCATCCTTTGATATAAACCTCTGGTACAGCTATAGCCCACATATTGTAACTGCTGAAGATTTTCTCATTAGGAAACTATCAAAGCAAGCAGCCACTGAGTACTGACCCTGTGTGTACCAGCATTTGCACATGATCTTTCAGGAGGCCCACGTGGCATACGTTGGGCTTGTATTATGAATAAAAAAGAACTAATGTAATCCACGGCCGTTCCGTCCACTTTCTCTGCAACTACCATGAATTTGAAGCTTTTCAACAACCAACACCATTAAATTAGACTATTTAAAAGAAGAAACATATAGCTATTTACTAGAGAAACCCCTTATAGTATGTCCAATAGTTCCACAGCCACTGCAGCATGGTGGAGCTCACTGGAAAGGCATAGATGTAGACTCTTCAACCTGCCCTTCAAGCTCTGTATTAAGCTGCTGAATGCAATCAAAACCTTCTTGTATAGATAAAATCACATCATTTCTTAGTATAGCATGCCTTCTTGTCTTCTTCTTCTTCTTCTTCTTCTTCTTCTTTTGTTGCTCATTTTCAGAGCACAGAGTCTTATTTTCTTGTAGAAGAAGAAGATTCATGTTCATTGCCATTTGCACAGCCTTTTCAAAGTGATGAACATGAGAAACTGGGCTGTATCTAATAGTCACTTGACAAGAGTCTCCTCTTCAATTGCTGTCAATTTATGGCCACTAGCATGTGTTTCTGACTGTGATTGAATTCCATTGAGCTGATTGAGAAGGGTAGTCTTTGGCACTTCATATACTGCTGCAGCCCTTGATTTTGATTGAATTTTCTTTGTTTCTGTACATGCTGATAGCCATTTAAATTCAACTTTCTTTGGAAAGAAGCATTTTTTATGATGGTGGTGATATAATGACATGTTGAAATATAACTGCTGAAAAGTTCATGGAAGTGGACAGGACAGCCATGTGGACGGCTCAGCTGTGGATTACATTAACCCCTCAGCCGACTAAGCCGGCTAGTGGCAGGAGACTGCTCTAGGGCCCCTGAGGCCCGCACGTAACAGCAATGGAAACCGTAGTTAAAATGTCTATATCTGATGAAACTTCTGTCCTTTACTTCCCTGGGTCTACCACTCTGGAGATGGATCATTTCAAGAGAACATGGATGATTGAATTGCAATGCGATATAGAGTATCCTCCGTACTATGGTACTTCTTCTATTATCATGGATTCTCCCAGAATTGTCTTGTCTTTGTTCGTTTTGCCAAAGCATAGAGCGTTTCGTCATCAGAACACTCATCAAATGAATCTGGAGTCATTGGGTCTATCGGGCCTCCTGTATCAGAAGCAGCTACTATCCCCCACTCTGTCCAGTCGACACGTGGTCTAAATTTCCTTGGTGGATCAACCTTCTTGGCATCTTCAAGATCGATGATCCAACTGAATGATATCCAATATTAGTGCTGTGTCTATATATGTGTACGTATGGGAAATGCGTACCATCTGTCCGATTTCTCATCCCAGATTATGTTATTTCTTCGCGGGTCCTCGTGGTCAAGACCATAGAAATAGAACTCTCTGGACTTTTGTTAGATATGCCATGTTGATGGAACCAAGGTCTTTACCGAATAGCCTTCCCAAACGCGATCCTCACTCTGTTTCTCATCTCGAGGTCGAAGTCAAACCAATCAGATAGGTTTGTCCCCCGCAGTTTTTCCATAAATGTCAGGACGAAATAGCCGCCTGGTACATAGTCATCGGTGTTCTGAAAACGGAGACTATGGCCAATATACCGTGGTGTGCATTTAGAGCCTTTTTCCGTAAGAAACTGAAGTAGATCGAATTCGCGACAGGCCCAAATACTGGGGGCGGCTGATTTATAGACGGAATAATCGACATCTCGACGTAATTCGGATGGATCATCCATATCTGGTGGAATTCTATTCATAAGGAAGCATCAGCTCTGCATTATATAAATATCACATGTAGACTCACTGTTGCCTTATCTTTGCTATGGCTTTAGTGCCCTTCTTTGGCCCCTTAATCTGCGTTGCAATGCATACACCTGATGCTTCAGATATTCGAACTCCCTCGTACACGTCACCATGAAGGACTCTTTCTTTCAAGATAGGACCTAGTTTTCAGGCCTCCTCAGAGCCTTCAAATTGGATGACAGCGTCTTTCGGCGGGTCGTCGATCCAGAAATGAGACCTGCGAAATCCAAGATCTTCCCAGTCGTCGTCTGCAGCCATGGCGTTAGATCACCCGTCGATTGATGCGGAGCTAAAAGATGAGAATATCAAGATGAAAATTTCAAGATGATAGAACCAAAAGAGATAAAGTATTACACACTATGATAGTGATAACTTCGCGGGTTTAGGTCACAACTCACGAGGGGAACAGCGGGTTTTAGAGTTGATGTCTGCCAGCGCTTGACTACCAGTGGATTACTGTACGTGCCGAGGTTAGTGATCCACGGGATTGGTTGATGATCAGGAACGCCCGACGAAAGGAGAGTTGGAAGTATAATAATGTTCCTAGTATGATATCATTTGCCGATTCCGGGAGATTCTTTTAAGTCATTTTTTTTCGGTTTGGATGGAAAACTTGCTCTGGATTATTTGCACTTAATATTTAGTTTCAGATTGTGACACCCCAAAACAGCCAATGAACACAACATATGGTAGGCAGCGAATTGGTGGGAAGATGCAGTGAATTTCTGAAGACAAGAAGCCAAATTCTAGTATGTGGTGGGTAAAGTACATGAAGGGGAAACATAGGAGATTCCTCGGATAGAGGGGGGTCGGCGTGTCTCCGGAAACATAATCTATTTGCACAGTGGATTAAAAACAGAAATACGTCGTATGAATCGGGTCTTCATCGCAGCGACTTCCTATCGCTTCTGGTTGGCCCAACTGGCACGTTAGAATCTATTTGGTCTCTTCACTCGCAGCCTTAGCCTTATCCTTCTGTTCCTTCTCTTGCTCTAGCTGGTCTTTCTTCTCAGCCTCCTCGCTGTCCTTCGCGGCTTCATTCGCCTCAGCGGTCTGCTTCTCATGAGGAACGGCGACCTTTGCATCTTCATCGATGTTGTCGATGTCCTTGGGTGCCGGGACGCCCTTTTCTTCATTCACCTGTTTTTGCTGGTTTTCCTCCTCAATGAGCTCCTGCTGTTCCTTGACGACCTCGAGACGCTGCTTGTTGGTAGCGGCGCCTTCAGCGTTGTGCACCTCAAGCTCAATTTCGTGGAACAGTTCCTCAGGAATACTAGAAAGCACAGCCTGAAGGGCGTCGATCTGGGAAGACATCTCCGCTTCCTTACCACCCTGAGAGTACACATAGGCGTTGCTGAGGACCAAGAGCGTTGATGGGACTCCCTGCTTCAGCCGCAGATCGAGCCACATGGATAGGTCCTCTCGGAGTCGGGCGGGAGACACTCCATATGTGCGAAGACCACGCGAAGCACAAGCCATCTGCAGCTCAGGAACCGACAGTGAGTCGACGCCTTCGTAGAAAATAGCTCTGTCATCACGCTTGATCTGGCGCATGCGATGACGGATACTGTAGCGAAGCATGGCATCAGTTCCGAAAGAGTTCAGATTCATGTATTTGCACATGGCGACCAGCTGAGGTCGGGACAGGTTGTCGAGAGTCAGGTCATCCTTGAAAATCTTGCAGACCTTGATGACGTCCTCATGCGAGGGAGACTCGCCTGTCGATCGAATCTTTCTGAAGAACTCAGTGAACTCTTCCTTCTTAGCGTTAGCAGCACTCAGAGGGAGACCAGTCTCCTTGAGGGTGTTCTGAAGGAACGACGCGACTTCCTTTCGAGTCGACCGCAGAGTCAAAGCCTTTTGTTCACGCGACTTCTGTCCTTCGTATGTGCTGGGAAGCATGTTCGGGAACAGCTTCAGAGCAACGGGGAGCAAGAGTTCAGCGAATGGAACAATGACGAAGACCGAGAACGGGACCAGCCGAGCTAGATCCTTAACTGTTCTTTGCAGCTGTAATGTCGAAATGTCAGCGAACTAGCCTGCAGAGGAAAAAGATGACCGCGACAAACCTGTCTGTGCTCACGTCGACTGAGTTCGTATCCCGCCGCCATCTTCATTGCCAGCTTTGTACTGATCTTGACTTCAGTCGCCAGAAGTTTGGTGCCATCCCAATAGTGCTGGACCTCCTTCTTGATCTTCTGGCCGATGGTCAACTTTTTCTCCTTCTTGTCCTCGACAAGTTTATCTTTCTTGTCCGAGTCAGCAACAGCAGCCTTTGCGGCTTCCAATTCTGATAGTTTCTGGCCATCCTCCGCCTTCACAGCTGAAGACTCTGACTGAGAAACCGCAGACTGGCTCCCATTTTGGGTTGCAGCCGGTTTGGGGTTCTTTTCGCTCTGCTGCGGGAGGGGCTTCTTCGCTTGTTCTGCATTGAAGCCAGGAGGGGGGAAAGATGGCGACGAGTTAGACGATGTCGAAGTCTCTGTAGAATAAGGGCGCTGGTATGGAACAAGAATAGCCAAGGCCTGCAGGTGGGAAGGAAATCGACCGCTATTGAATCGGAGATTTGCTGCGGAAGCGGCGGTCAGCGCGGTAGGTACACGACCGCGGACTGAAAGAAAAAGATACATATTAGTTTCTCGTATAAAAAATCAGTAATATAGAGTACAACTTACCGCCCAAATTGGGCCGCTGCGCAGATGCACCGCGGACCAGTCTGGCAGACCTCATGGTGACGGACGTTGCGGAAGCTCAAAAATAATGGCGAGCGAGGAGGGCAGTCTAGCACAACAACGTCGATTGATCCACTTTCTCAAGTGGCCACCGGTAAAGGTAGGAAGAGACACTATGCGCAAAATTCCTTATATCAGATTCAGATTACTCGGATGAGTCTTGCTTGATGACTATCCCATACCGGTGACGCCTACAGGAATAGATGGCATTATCCACGTGACCTGCGGGCTCGGCGTTACTTGCTCCGCCGGAGTTACGGAGCGGACACGCAATAGATTATTCATTCTCTATTCTTTGTCCTGTAATAATAAGGACTTGAACCACAAACATCATAGTGGAACCGTTGGAAAGTCTACTCTATGTCAGTGGCGGTAAACTGCCTTGGTAAAAGCAAAGGCAGAATAGTTGCTACAGAATCGCATCCATATCCTACTACTAGCTCTAGGCAGCCATAGTGCCAGTCACGTGTATGTTATCATATCATAGCTAGCTACCCCACCTAGAATAGAACTCAACTTCTTCACCCCCATATTCTGTGTCAATAGTTTAATATAAGATGGATTCATTACGGTCATATCTGGGATATCTAGATCGATAGATGATAAAAAATATAGTCACGCTCAGGGGAAAAGAAAGAAAATGCAAATAGTCTCGACCGAAAGACAATTAACCTGGATGACCCCCAAAAAACTATCATCGGCACCACAAAGACTCCGCGAGGTATATAGCCCAATATAACCCAAACCCGCATTCTAGGTATAGGATGATAGGTATAAGCATGCGATAGCAATGCAAACTGGATGCCGTTCAACAAAAGCAGAGAAACATAGAAAACCTGAAACCATTTAAGGTTCACTTCCTCTCCTGCATATTATTCGGAGGGCTATTCTCAACACCACTGGCAATTGGCTTCGCGTCCAAAAGAGGAATAGAATCCAGACTTGAGCCGGATTTTCTATTCTCAGGACTCTTATCCGTATCGTCTAATAGCTGTGCCCCCGTTGTCTGCGCACTTTCAGGGAGCAGTACCGGACTAGTAGTTCCCTCAGGGGAGGCTTGCCATCTGGCTACGTCCTTTCGCAGTTGTTCGAGCTCTTTCTGGAACCGCGTGCCAAAGACGTCAATATAGTAGGTCGCGCCATTGTAGATACTCCAGATGAAGACGACACTCAGGAAGGTTGAACTGGCCCAACGGTACC
Source organism: Paecilomyces fulvus (assembly GCA_029606305.1). NCBI lineage: Eukaryota > Fungi > Ascomycota > Eurotiomycetes > Eurotiales > Thermoascaceae > Paecilomyces > Paecilomyces fulvus. The sequence continues at coordinate 908,259 of JAPVCG010000071.1, read as the reverse complement.
AGAACCAGAGAGGACACGGAATCATGGTCAATATAGCATAAGCGTATTGGATCATCATGAATGCCGGTTCCTGCAGCGCCTCGGGTAGACTTAGGACGAATTTTCCAATCCAAGTCTTTGCATAAGATTTCCGCAGCCAGGTGAAGCTAGTGGGCCGTCCCGCAGCGATCTTTTCACGACGTCGGACCGTAATGAAGAAGTGATACGAAAGCTGCCAGATGAGGTAGGGAACTGTAGCCCATACCACCATAGCACCAAGTGAATAATGCTCTGGGGACCCGGGAATGCTGTATTTGATTGAGTAGACAGCCGGAAATCTCTCCTTAAGTATCACCGCGGGTGTCAGGTGCGTGATACAATGCAGAGCCGCCGGAGGCATGATATGGATAAAGACACTGCATACACGTCAGCAACTCCACGGATACACAAGCGTATGAGACACTTACCTAACCACTTTATCCATACTATGGAAGACCATGGAGTTTCGCCACATGGCAATGGCAACCGCGTTGTTTCCGTACGCCAAACAATATGTGCTGATGAAGAGCCTCTTCGAGTTCGGGAAGACGAAGAAGCTCAGCATACACATCATATTGACAAAGTAACAGAGATCAGCAAGGAAGTAGTGGTAGCCACGCTTCCGGTAGCTGTAGAAACGGATCGGCATGAAATAGGCCAGCTGTACGCTGTACCATAAATAGAAGTATTCCGGGTAGGCGCCGATTAAGAAACCGCTGATGAAGATATTGAGGATAGCGCAAATAAAAAAGAATTTCTCTCGCAGGGTGACTGTTGCTGTCTTATTCCATTGCGCTCCAAGACGATCGACGGAATCTCTCATCCGTCGACGGTACTTATCTAGCTGTTCTTCCGCCGTTGGGACGCGTTTCTTCCATTCTCCCACGACGCGATCCCTGGCCTGCAGCGACGTTGACTTCAACCTCTCTCGTTGTTTTCTGACGCGTTCCCTCTGAGTGTTCAATGTATGCTGCCATTTCTCCAGTTTCTGGTGCAGTGCAAGATTGTCTAGGATGTCGAAAGCAGTAAGCTTGTCGAGCGGCGGAAAGGTCTCCCAGTCTTCCTGATACGAGCTGCTGTTCGAGAAGGAACCATTCCGCGACAGCAGCAGTGGACTGGGAGGAGTCGAAGAGGAACCATCCCCTGGGACTGCAACCGCTTCCTGTTCCAGGGGCGCATCGATCGGGCTATCGGGAGAGTCCTCAGTAGGCCGGGAGGCGTCGATTTCCGGTTCAGACCTTCTGCCTTGCAGGGCACCGGAGTCATCCATGAGTAACTTCTGTTGGAAGGAAAATATCGTCGGCCCGTCGTGACTGTGCAGAGAGTACGACCGACTGAGAAAACGCGAGAATGTCAGTATCGCCATATTCATGAGACGAGCTGCACGAGCGCCCACGGGACGAGAAAGCATCCAAGAACGTGAAGTCCAGAGCAACGACGCGCAACTGTAAATGGATTCTCGCCCCAGAACAAAACAGCCTCTGGGGTGAGCGGTCATGGATGGATACATATAGGTACTCACTCACAGTTAGTTTCTTCAAAAACGACAGTGGACTCTAGATCAGCTCTGGAATCAGCGTCCAGTCGTCTTCAAGATCAAGCACGCATGACCTGGGAAGGCGATAAGCTCCAGTGTATGACCGTCAGAACGTGCGTTGTTGAGAGAGCCTCAGAGGGAGTCGTTGTCGCAGGTGCTCGACAGCGTCATCATGGTTGGCTGCCGCAAGGTTCGCTTTCTGGGTTGTGTCGGGTAACTAGGCGTCAACCTCGCGCCAAAGCTCCCGTTCTCTCTCCACTTGATCCGAGTCTTGTCCGTGAGTCTGGAGTTCCATATAGGGGTTATCGCGAAGCCTGATAACGGAAAATCTAGTGGACGCAATAACTAACTGAGGATGGATTAATAACGCTGGATGGGGCAACAGGTTGAAAAACAAAATCAGGTCTTCATGTCCCAGTATCCTTCACCACGGAGAGACCAATGCTGAACTAACTCTCAGAACAGCGGTGTCCCGCCTCTGCTCAGGTCCTATCAGCACCATACTACGCCACGAACGAAAGCTAAACGCTGTTATATAGCGCCCAACGTCTACCATACCCTTTCTCGGTGCTCATGGATCAAATGACTTCCGATCATGGTATAGAAAAGGAGTCCCCAACGCCGTCCCATTTTGTATTAAGTGTACGTATATGGGATCCGAGTTGCCTGGGTTTTCGTGTGCTGTTTTCTCGAGGTAGGCTCATTCCCGAAACTACATAAAATCGAAATTCCCTCGATATTACGCCTTGCATGTCTCAGGAGAAAACAGATATACAAATTGTCACCGTCAACCCTGACGGGAAAAGCGTAACCAGACACTCCATGCGATCCCTGTTCCACTTGACCCGAGTCCCAGAAACATGAACACCATAGATTCCCACTGTGAACACCTGTCACTTCACAGTCAATTTCGCATCGAAGTCTACCGCACAATTTTGTGTGTTAGCAACCTGATAGAGCCCCCATGTCTAGCTCCATCCGTCAGAAGAAAGAGGAAACAAGAATCAATCAAGACGAATGATTAATATCCGTGGTGATATACGTGTGGCGTGTGGGTCGACGGATCCCACAGGCCCGGCTGCGGTGGCCGTCCGGGAGCAACCATCAGCGGTTGAGTGAAATAGTTTGACATGCATGTTGGGTCAACCTCATGCGGCGAGGCTGGTATACAAGGCGAGGGGGCAATACTGAGAGTGAAGTCGTGCGTCGTTTGTTTCAACTGACCGTTGTCGGGAACAAAAGCGAGGCAGTGGCTTTCTGCCGTGGAGGAGTGCGGCATGCCGTTTCTTAGGCTGCTCATAGATGGGAAGCCATCGTGCGGAAGTGTTGGTCTCGAGATTCGCTCAGCCGCTACACTAGGCTTCTCAGATCCTACGGTTGAAACAGCAGCTGAACTCTGAGAACTCCCATCTGTGTCCTGCTCATATTCAAATTCGAAACTTAGGTCCGCCAAGTGGACTTGAGAAACATATATAACAGCGTCACCATCTGCAGCTACATGTATTAGCGTTGGATATTAGCCGCGCACTCATGCTGTAAAAACTAACCAATCTCTCCCCTCAAATACCGTTCTTCTGCAGAGCGGACATAATAGATCTCATCCAACACTTTTAGACGCTCTGTTGGTTGAATCTGGCGTCTGACATCTTGACCGGCATCTTTCAGCTTTTCGGCTGTAATCCCGTGACTGTCCCCCAGTTCCCGGAGTATATGGATCAGGAGCCGAATCCGCTCTAAAGAACTGGTCAGTCGACAGAGAAAATCACTTAGTATATGTGTGATTTCTTGCCTGCTTTCAGAAGATGATCTGGTTCCTTATGAGTAACACCTTTAGGCCACCATTTAGGCTTTGTCAACTCCGGATCCAGTCGCCGTTCAGGTGAGCCACCTGAGTCTATTTTCCGTCCATTATACGGGTGATTGACTTGTTTTCGTGGCTCGACAAGCTTAATAAAGGCTTTGGCAATCACGCGGCAATTCAATTGTTGGAAAGCATCAAATGCCCTTTCGTAGTATTTTAGCAAGCGACTTTCATCGCCAATCTGCAACGCTGTTCTTCTGAAACAGGGACTAGAAGGAATCGATGCAGTCGATCCCCGACGTTCTTCCTTCGGAACACGGCATTTTGGACTTCGTTTTTGGCGTTTGTTCTGCTGAAACTGCCAGTCGCAGGGAATAAGTTCTTGGGGTTTGTTGGGATTGGCTTGATACCAATTCGGATTGTCTTCCAACGACAATGAACACCCAGGGACTAATGATTGCTTTTCATCAAGGTTGTTCCTTTGTTGGATAGTGGAACCTGCTTGTAGCTATCCGTCAGCTCCTATATTCCTATCTTCTAACCACTCCCGAGATTTATGTAGACTGACCTGGAAAAGCTGGTGATGCGCGCTGGCTTCCCAGAGTAGCATATTTCGAGAAGCGTTCTCTAACCTCAGAAGGGAAAATAGTATGGCCGCATCCTGTAAGGGAAGGCGAAACGTCTATCTCCAACTCGCCATTTCCATTGATATAGATCAGAGCAAAATGCTGGTAGGGCACATTGAACGCTTTCGGTTGAGTTGGGGGGATATGCTTTGGTACATACAATTGGTCAGTGACGTGACCCAATTTTTGTCTCATAGCATGTCCGTAAATAGTTACCTGCGTGTTTGACTGTACTAGAACTTCATCATAGGCAAGCATAGGATGGTGTTCCAAGGGTTTGCCCACACATTCCATCATAGGTCCCTCGCTATATGTCTGCCAATAGGGCTACTGGTCCGTTCCGAGACGGAAGCAGTTCACTTTTGTGATAAAAGGCTGAGGACACCCCTGATAATCATTAAATTGAAGGGGAAAAGAGAAATCGGTATGGTATCCAATAGCGTCTTATTCTCTTCGCATTTGTCTTGAGGGCTTATAGTTATACGTCTCTCACCAAGGAAAGCAGTAGATGTATGTGCAGATATATGGATGGCACAGAAGTTATGTGTATGTTCCACCCATGATGTTTAGGCGGATAGGAGCAGTAAATAAGCTGGAGTTTCAAGAGCCAAGCCAGTATCAGCTCCAATCAAGCTAAGAAATCTGGCAGTACGACAGCCTTCCCCGCCGATCTGCGTCGCGGGTTTCCACTCGAGATCCGTAACTCGATCAGTTTCCCGGATGAGCCATACATACAGTAAGTAGGAAGGGTCAAAGACACCAAGATGTGCTAGCTTCCAGGCTAAAATCGGATTTGATAGGTAGACTCCAAGCTTTGGCGCCCGGGGAATGCGTCGAAAGGCAAGATGCGGCGTTTTACGACTCATGGTGAGTACACGCCTCTATCGCGTGGTGCTGTTCTCGGACCAGGAGGCGATTCATGTCGACCGCTGTCAGAATCAACCCAGACAGCCTAGATTGTTACCATATCCGTGATTAATAAGGCTCAATGACATCGAAAGAGCCGTGAAGTCCCGTCTGTCCACCGCACGGCCTATGTGCTAGGGCCAATGTCACTACATACTCGACGGGATATCTCTGACGATCATCTTGCGTGGCTGACCACAGAGGTACCTCTAGGTGGATTCTTCCAGGCAATGTCTGAGCACAACGGGCCAGCCTTCAAGCGAGCAAGTTGCTTTGATTCAAGACCTTAGATTGGTGCTTCGGATGAAGGATTGTGTCCATTCGAATCAGCTGGCCCTGACAGCAGTCCAAGATCAAGACACGATCGTCCATAGGCCGCCCATGCAGACAGCTGACCTGGTTTGCAGTTTGTTGAACTCCCATGCGTCCAGGCGAGAACTATGACGCTCGATTAAGTTTGGTACCATGTTCAACTAGGTGATCTTAGATCGAGTGGTCACACAGATCGCTGCAACCAGATGCGCCAATGTCGACCCTTATGCCTCGGATGTCTGGGTAAATACTGCCAGATCCATAACAAAGATGCAGCTCTTGTCATTTGAACGCTCGGATCCTCCCATCTGTGCACAGACCTGTGATGGCGGGGACGTCCCTTAATAATATGTAGTCCCCCACACGGAAGCAACACACATCGTTCCGGGCGAACAGGATTGAATCCACCATGTCTGCTTGAATGATAGGAGGTGCTTGGAATTGGAAACAAGGGCCGTCTACTCCAGACCAACCCTGGATCTCGGTGCCTACTGACCCCATTGGTGACCCGTCATGCACATCATAATATGTTTACGACGCGGTCCCGAACGAGTCCCGACGATCTGTCTTGTGCTTACCTAAAACGGCTATTATACAAGGGAATTCATGTGGCGCCGCCACATGAGAATAAATATCTAGGCTGCAGATGACCTGGTTCTAGGCCTCTTTTGGGGCCTCAGTGCTTCTAAGACAAGAGGCGGAGGCCCACAAGGGATATGCCATCTCTAGGCTTTCACTCAGTATGTGTTCACACAGAAGCTTTTATGCATACAATATTCTAGCAGCTATTGCCCACTATGTATGCCTCTTAAAAAAAAGAGCTCGTTTATAATGAGGCTGGTGTCGAAATATCCGTCCAGCGACGATGAATTCAGTCAATGACAGATTATTACAAATCCAAGTTCTTAACGTATCTCGTACCGCCACATACGGGCACTGTCGTCGCCTGTCCATCCCTCGCACCAGGCTCCGGATCCCAAAGATCCGGCCCTCCTTCGCAGCTCTCTGCTGGTGCTCCTTCACCATGAGGCAAGCCACGTAGGAGATCCAACAATATGTTAAGAACAGGGATCTCGAATACTAAAGAATAGGCCTTAGCACCGCGGGGTTGCGCTGAGACCAGGCTGTGAGGATGTCAGGGAGAATCTAACATTGCAGTTCGCATCTAACGGCACCGAAGTGTCGACGGATTTACTCGGAAAAGTTAACTAGATATAGTTAACTTATGAGACCATTTTTTAAGTAAGCGACGGTCGATAACTATTCCGTTGTTTCGCAGTAATTCCCCCCTAGCATCCCTCAAGTTCACAGGGGATAAATGACCGACCTTTTCTTGAGGCTGCTTATTGATAGAGGACAATAGGAGACTTCTTCTCCTCAGGACATACCTAAGGCGGTATATGTTGAAAGTCCCTGCAGATGATGTGAAGATTCTCCACCGTATGTCGATAAGAGTAGGTTGTCCGAGATACTAATGGTGTGCACTCTCTGCTCTAGTGTCCGTCCCCAAGACATCCTAATCAGCCAATAAGGAGTAACACTAGATCGAGGAATTGATTTCCAAGACACTGGATAAACATGACTGGCCCGAGTTATTGTCGGATCCTTTCTCCGGGTATGCAACTACAATACATCCTAGAAAAAAAAAGGAAACTATTAAAAAAAATTCATATCCCATGCTCTGGACCTTGGACGTGGCAAGACCAGGTTTGATTCTGCGGTGCCTTGAGCATATATGAACCAGGATTTCACCGTATGCATTAAACGCTAGTTAACTCCATCTCAAACAAATCTGTGACCGATTGCAAGGTAGAAAGATTAACTTCCTAGAGCCCTGTCCCGTTTTGGCCCCCATCCCTGTCCAGTCTTGTCACTCTTGTGTAAAGTCCGTCACAACACTACCATTGTTAGCTTTGACCACATACCCATGCGATCACATACCTAACTAAACAGTGGTTACAGCATCAGAAGTGCCCTTTTTCACATGGACAATTCATTGCATAGATTGGGGCCATGTGTTTGATATGCGCCTCTGATCTGCTGTCGGACGGTGATGCCTGTTGAACTGACAAACCGTATCTACGCGAGATAGCAAAGCAAATATGATATCTGTACAGTGGTAGACCGTCCTCTGCGATGCGGCTGCATGGCATAGGAGACTATGAACGGGTGCACTAAGGACCCTGGAGATTAGATGACGCTAATACCAAGTATGGTAAAATATGAACATTCAATGCATGGCTGTTTCGCAATGGAAATATGGAATCATTAGATAAAAGACAACAGAGGTCATGGATAGAGCAAAAGGCGACTGTTTATGTTCAAGGATAGTATATAGCTAGATATGAGACAACCAGACCAAATATGTACTGTAAAGGCCACTTGTAGTTCACACTGGCAGATCCAATTACAAAAGGAATGTCCCAAGATGCTGCTGTCATCCAAGCCCATTATCCCGAGAGCCTAGTTGGCTTTGAATATAGTTTCATTAATTCACGTAGCTGACTATAATAATTCAACTAAATCATTAATATATCTTCCAATAGACATTGTGGCTCAGTCGGCCCGTAGAGCTTGTCGTATGAATTATCCTCCAACACTAATCTTCCGGTAATCGTCAGCCAAAACTTAATTCTATTCTCATGTACCGGATCCGAAAAACCGATAATCTATCCAAAGTCTCGTGCTGATTGGTCTTCATTAGACCACAAGACAGAAATTCTCCCGCTCTAGATCGGGACTACTGTACGGAGGGACAACCGAAAAGCCCAGTAATGAGCGTTGAGGGTCGAGGTCGTCTGGGGATAAGGGAATTCATGACTCCGGCCGGTTCGTATCCTTGTATACCGCTGTAACTGAATAATGTAGAACATCCTAAATTACCTCTAAAAGGATTCAACCTTGAATGTGCAAAAAGGACGTGTGTGAACCTGAGTTACTTGTCGCCTATCCCTAAGCTACCTCGTCCTTAAATACAATCTGTCTCTTATCGACGTGTACAATTTAGTTCTCCTAGTTCTCTCACTATACTGGTAGGTTGCATCATAATGCTATTGGACAGGCATTCCGTTTATGTCTGTGCTATACATAACTCAGTATCAACGTATCTCAAATCCGAGGGTATGGAAGCATAGGAACCATATTGACTATCCGAAGTGCTCCTTGCTTGCGTTTACGATCTATGCTGAGGTTGAACCAATATTTAACCCCTTAATCAGATAAAGAAGCTAGATCCTAGTGATGCAGAAAGTTCCTTCATAATCGAAGAATCTAGATGAAACCGGCGTTTGATAGGTCATCCATGCAGGTCAGCCGTAGGCGCTGAGGATGTATAATTATCCTGTCATCGTATATAAAGTTGACTAGGTCTTAGAAGATCAGTGACTCTATTCAATCACTACTTACCCGCCTTTCCCTCGCAATCAGGGTCCGGGGGAATCCACCATGAACTGGCTGAAACGATGTCGCATTCAACACTGACAAGGTTCTTAGTCATGTTTGTGAATTTTTTTTTTAGGTTGCTAACAAACTATATGCAGCCGATAGATAAAATCAAAACAAAACAGCGTTAGCTATGTGCAAACTTACCCTCGAGAAGAGATGTGAAAGCCTTGGTAGTGAAATTACGACTAGGCTGACCGACCTAAAGCTATGTATTTCCCCAATACATGCGGAGAAGCAAACATAGAACACTATAGCTTTATCGCATGTTGGTTACCAGACCGATATTGGCGTTGAAATGATTTAGGACATATTATATGATAGTCGTCTTGCTCAGTGCTACACAGCAGTGATAGTTGTGGGCATTTGCAATGCTGTTGCCTTTCGAAGGGATCGTATGCATATGACATCGACTCTGTTGTTCATATTAAGGATGATATTACAGCTCTTAATAAGTTTATTCGTGACTACCATGATATTTTGTTTCTAGTCGCAACTCGAGTGAGACATCAGTGGTAGTTAGCCTGCTTCTACTCTTTATCCAGAGCTATTTTGATATAAGCAGGAGTGTCAAGCAAATTGAGGCCGTTATCCAAGTATGGTCGAAGAAAGTAGTTTTTATAACTCGGGTTCCGTGAGTTGATGTGATCGAGCATTCGAAGAGAAAGCGAACGAGACTGACATAAATTCCCCTTCATCTATCTCGTCAATTTCGCTGCTGCTATGCAGCAGTAAGTCCAGCAGGACACTGAATTCATGTATCACATCGTCCTTCTCGCCACATAGATTGTTAGAAACGACTAATACCGTCTTTACCATCATTGGTGGCGGTTCGACGCTGACAATCGTCAAGATCGTTGATATCTGGGGCCGTGTTGAGGGTCTCTAGTCTATGCTCCTTCTCGTCACAGTGAGCTTGATCATGAGCTATCTGTCAGAATGTCGAGACTTACGCGGCTGCTTAAATGCTATATTGAGTTGGCCGATCTCGGCTTGCTCTACATTATCGGCCTTGTTGTGGCCGATATGACTACGCTGAAGAATCGGATGATGATTCTGGATATTAATACGACCCCAACCATCGCTACCTTTCAGCAGTGGAGACTGTTAGTTATGGACTTGTCCGACACATGAGTCAGTTCCGTTTCACTACTACTACTACTGCTGTCAATCAAGCGTTCCTTTCGTTGGAACTTAAGGTTTCTATGATAATCTAGCAAGTCCCATTAAACTACAAAAATTTGAAATAAATTTCTGGATTTGGCAACCAACTATCGGTAGGCCGTAGCTGGAGAGTAACTCCTTCATAGATATATCCTACATTTAGCTGTTTCCCACAACCTTAATATCTTGTGATAATATCAGATAATAAGGCCCCGTAGCACCTAGGTTAGTAAGACCTTGTGCTCGATAGTGGATAGGTGGATGGCATCTGGGGTTCCATTGTTCCACGAATCGCCAGAGCAGATTCCGTTGCTATTATCTTCTCCACCATATCGATGCTAACCAGTCTGGTCGACACCGGAATTGGCTTCAACCGACGAAGGTGTCATGTCATGGCACGGACATCGAATACGCTGATCGAATTGGCGGAAAAATTGCCAGCGAGCGCCATTGACCAGGAATGTTTCTATCTCCACCACGAAGCTAGCGGATTTCCCCCACCAAATCCTCCACAGTCGTCTCCATCCTTCCCCGGACCCCGGACAAGCCACCGAAGATGCCAGTCAAGATTCAGCAGGGCTTCTCGAATCCTAACACGGACCATTGGTATTTCGTGCAAGCTTAAAGTAGGTCCACGTCATGGCTCTCGACTATCCCGTATCAGACAATAATTTGCTCAAAATAGATAACAGCAAGTCCTTGGGAGACACTGTCTAGTCAAAAGTAGATATAGAAGAACTGTTTAGGAATCAGTCCAATTGCAAGCTCATCAGCCTCAAGCTTGCTTCTCATTTCTGCTAATCAAGATCTGAACTTAGTACATCTGCTGTTGAACTTCAGAGGGTCAGAGAGAGTTGGTTTTGATCTCAGTGATTGATTTGGTGGCTTTGCTGATGCAGAGAATACTGCAGTTGAAGGATCAGAGGGAGTTAAAAGAGTAGCAGCATGTTAGCTCTTCAGCATGATCAATCATTGGAATATCAATCCAATGGTCTCCTCCAGGGTTAGATTCACTGGTGGCAGCTGGGGAGAGTTCATGTTCATTTCAGCATTGGCTTCTTGAGAGGCCATCTTGTCAAATTCAATATCACAGTATCTGCTTCACAAGATCACAACAGTAAGAACTCTAAACTACCCAATTGGTGTCTATCACAGATCAAAGTGCCTACTTCACAAGACAATGAGAACTTTAAACTACCCCTTGGCCTATCACAGGTCTTTTTCAAAGGTGTCTGTGGGGAGGGACTCTGACTACCCTACACCACAAGGTTCAAAAATAAAGAATAAACAAAAGAACTGCTAGTTGGGTCTCAAATACCCAACACAGCAGCTTGCTTCCACCCTTAATAACCTCTAAGGGGGAGTCTTGATTTTAGAGAAGATTTAATGCAATGTAACAGTCTCAAGACAGTTTATTCAACTAGCTAGGCCACTCTACAAGTACATTAAATCTTGAAGAAAAAGAAAAGAATTGTATAGGACTCAGGGAGGTGAGGTGTCTTTAACATTCACCAGGTCAGAGCAGAACAATGTATTCATCCAGCAGCCCAGCATGGCAGAACATTCTGATTGGTTCTTGGAGACCTCAGGGACCCTGTGCTCAGAGACTTCATGCTTGGAGGTATGTTCAGCAGCTGAGGGTATCCAAAGCCTATATCAGAATATCAGGCTCGGCCCATTACAACCACAAGATCCTCTCTTGATGAAATAGAAAGTGCATCAAAGGCCAATTTTGAGCACTACTTCCAAACAAATGCTGGGCCCTTGGGCTTCCTTCAATTCTACAGCATTGAGCATGATACATGGTTGAAGCTATATGATATTGGTAACAGACAGAGATGCATGAGAGTCTTGCTGGGAAATTTGCTGATTGCAAAAGCAATTATGAAGCAGGATTTGAGTGCAGGGCTTTATGTCCCTGTGGAGTTGCTCATGTTAGAGTTGGAGGATAAGAAGAGGGCAGATATTGTGTATATTTTGCTGAGTAGTTTGATTGTGAGTATTGATAAGGGGAATGAGAAGTTGAAGAAGGTGGTGAGGGCATTGAATGATAAGCTTGAGTTTCTTATTAAGAGGGTTATGGCTTGTGGAGATTGATTCAGATGATATTTGTTCTTGGAAAATCTCTTGGATGTGCTAGGTCTTGAATTATTCTGCTAGATGAGGATTACTACTATTTATACTAAGAATTCTAAGTTAGTTGCTAGAGAGTTAGTTACTTATCATTTGATTCTATTATCTAGGAGTGTACCTAACACTAGTTCTGGATGTTTATACAAGAGAAATCAACTCATTGCTACACTAAGAAACAATCTTCAAAGCATATGTACCATATATTTTGTACAGAAGAGTCAACACAGAGTCAATGTACAATTGATGAGTTATCATTATGATCACAATGTTCTAAAAGTACATCCATCTAAGCCCTATGCACACAACAAGTATATCCAAGGTGATCACTGCTTGAAGCACAAATGCTGCGCAATGCAAATCTGCTAATGCTAGGTCTTCAAAATTTCGCTGCCTTATCCAGGCCAACAATATCAATAGGAGAAATCAAGCCGTTAGTGAAAATTACTGTGGCTCGTCATGTGGATCTATGTCATGGTGGATGTCCGCATTTCGCAAAAGTGAAAACTCCACCTCATCTCCGATCTCGTCTTCACTCAACTCTGCGTCAGCGATGAAAGCTGCATGTTCCCTGCTCCAGAGCCTTTGTTTCTGCTTCTTAGAACGTTGAGCTAGGCGCATCAGTCGGACGGCTATCCATCCCCCGATGACTACGACGAATGTAGTGGCAAATGCTGTGGAAAAGAATATGATCCACTTTGTGTTTCTGGCTCGTATGTCCAAACTGCTGATGGTGACATTTCGTGCTGGATCCCATTCTAGTGTTAGAGTGGAACCTAGAATATCTCCCTTGGCATTGAGACCAGAAATGCGAATGAATCGGTGCGCATTGTCGGGTGGAATAGAGATTTCTGTTTCGAACCCTTCCTTTTGTCGAGAGTTGACGGGGAGATATTCCTCTTCGTGAGCACCCTTGGAATCAGCACCCTCAAGAACCCAGGTGACAACTTCGGTTGCCCCATTCCAGCTCACATGGGTAGTATTCCCCTGAAGAGCAATGTCCGGATCGGTTTTGGGAAAGCCAACCCAGGAATGCTTAAGAGCGCGATACGAGAGGACGTTTCCAGTCTCGAAATGAGACTGAGGACCAAAATGAACGTCGCACAACACCTCCCCATCCACGGAATATTCGGTCCAAGCAGGATTGGCCCCATAGCCGATAAATACATCACCACTCTCGAGCAGTTGGACAGACCCCTGGGACTGACTGCTGATATGGCGTGGATTCCAGTACTCGTGGCGGATCTTTACCGTCATATTTTGCTGGTCGACGTCGAGATAGAGCCCACGACTGATATTCTCAGGGTCTGCTGGGCCACGAGAGGCATTATCAAATAGCGTGATAGCTGTTTCGTTATCAACGAAGCGTGCGTGGTGTTGCCAGCGGATGTTCGTTGCGGCACCCTCAGAAAGGTCCGTGAACATGTTTTGCTTCCCTCCTAGCTTCCATATGACATCCCCTGTCTTTCCGTCTATGTAAGCTAGGCAGCTCATGTATCGCGAAGAGATCAAGTAGTTTCCCTTGGAATCTTTGTCAACGCTGTTAATATGGAAAAAGTCCCACGGTCGACTCTTGCTTTGTCCATCGCCTGACCTGGCGACGTAGCCCTCCCGAAAATCGAAGTGCTCGGAGGCACGCCACTCGAAGAGGACATCGCCTGTCTCAATATCCAATTCCTGGAAAAGGCCATCCCAGATCCAGCCCTCTTCAGGCCCATACATGGAAGTGAGGTCAGCTTGGACGACTTGATAAATGGTCACGAGGGCAGTCTCATCGCGCGTAATATGGAATTCATGAAGATCGCCGCGTAGTCCGTTGGCTGCTCCGATCTTGAATACTTCCTCATACGAGGAGTCCAGCTTCGAAATGTCAGATGCAGTCACCGAAATATTTGTGATTCTCCATGCATCTTACCATATAGTACATTCCATCACCGTGCCCTATTGCATCATTGCCGGCCCAAAACGTCAAATAATCCTCTCCCTTGTATGTGGATTTACTTAATCCGTAAGGTTGAACATAACCTTCGGCTGTCCAGACGAGATTTCCCTTCTGATCAAGAATCATAGGCCCCGGGGATGGAACCCTATTACCCCGAAGGGCGATCATGGTATACAGACCATCATCGCAGCGGTCACTGTGCTGCAGAAAATTCACCACAGGTCCGACGATGTCTGACGAGTGGTACTTCTGCTGTGGCCATTCTCCGAATTCCCCCTTCTCGTAGGCGTCAGACTGATAGTAAGCTTCGACATCAGCCAGGGCCGGAAGTACCAAAACAGTCAGGCAAAGGACGATGGAGCTAAGCATAAGACGATATAGCATAGCGCAGCATGAAGTGTAGTAACGTTAATATCATCTCCGGATTCATGAACTGCGCAGTTGACTGCGACATCAGGAAGCAACATGATTGAATTGACCCTTTTTTTTGCGCTTGTTGTCTCGGTGGGACTGTCCGTGGCTTGGCACCTGGCTGGATTCTTTAGTGGAAGAGGCGATGATTCCCCTGATGATGATGGTTGAAACTAGCCATAGTTATCATTCGTCCCTTCTGATGAATGAGTTCGACACACTTAAGGGCATGCTATGGAAGCTTACGAGGCGCGATGCAGTTTCTCCCTTGACCGTTAGCCGTCATCATCATCAGAAATCAGACGTCAGAACTTTAGATCCTTGACTGTTCTCTCGAAAAACTTCAATGCACGGGCCATTGTATCCCCACTTGGCCATAATGACAGCCTCGGGGTATGGTGCTTATGAATGTCGAAAGGGTTCAATTCTGGGTAAATGGCTGGCAGTTAACTGCATGCGGGGTTATCAAAAGCTTAAGGATAGCCGCTGCGATTTCGGATACCTAAGATGGCGTTGCGGGTGGCTCTACTAGAGTACTGTCGGCGCCAGGAGGTTACCTGCATAGGTGATCTGTCATATGGCTGTTTGTGGCAGATTCTTTGAGTACCAATAGAATCTACTAGATCACTATGATCTAGCTTCTTTGTCTGATTTAGGGGTTAAATATGGGTTCAAACTCCCCCCTAGATCTAGTCTTCAAGCAAGCAAGCAGGACTGAATAGCTAGTAGCTTATCTAGCATATCAGATAGTCAATATAGCTGCTATGCTTCCGTGCCCAAGGATTCGACAAGTACTCTACTCTGGACGGACGGCAGAATTATATTCAATCTCCAATACTGCTAGTGCTTTCAAGGAGCGTATGTATAGATATGATTGAAACCACAGAGGTGAAATATGGATATGTGCCTAATCTTGGTTGACAAGCACCAGAACCGCTTTTGAAGAGACTGACCCTCTCGCGGGACCCTGCTTATCTTCGATTTCAAGGCAGACAACTCAAGATGGTCTCCAACTTCTCCAAAACAACAGACTGCTGCTCCTCAGTCGCATCATTCTTGGTAGAAGCGTTTCCAACACTGATAGATACATAGCATCCACTAGTGTCTACAACAGAGGTCTCAGTGGGCAGAGTGTCACTGTCGCAAGTGGAGACGGTAGTACCACTGGTACTCAGAATCCGGCTGAGAACGAACTTGAAGTCCGTCGCATCAGTGCAGCTGGTGCCACTTCCCGCTGAAGGGAAGTTGACATTGAGATAGGTACCGTCAGGAAGGTACGGGGTGCCAGACGTGAGCAGGGTATTCGTCACATTCAACGCCAGCTCAGCGTAGATAGTGCTGTAAGCGGGAGTCGCAACGTCCCAGGCAGTCTGCGAGCCAGTAGTACCTGAGAAGGCGATCGCAGGGATCCCCAGTTGATTAGAGGCTGCGGAAGCAGCACCCACCGTCCCAGAAATCTGGACAGTAGATCCGAGGTTTGCTGAAGTAACAAGTGAGCATTCGATCCTGAACTTTGATTCCTGGGAATGACTTGAAGAGTGAGCATGAACGGAATACGTACCTCCAACATTAGGTCCCGAAACAACAATGTCCGGGTTGCCACTGAAAAAGTTCGGCGCAAAAGTCTCAACGCCATACTTCATGCTCGTGACCGGGTAAGAGTTCACATAATGGAGTCTGGTATCCGAGCTGTTCGACCCAGTTGCAGGGCTCCCAGGTGGACAGCTGGAGAACTCGCATCCATTAGTCACTATTGTAGGCGTTGCCTCCGTCGAGCCTAGCAATCTATGTCAATAAAGGATCACAAATCACTATAGACAAGAGATCGATAGAAGTGCTTTTGCCCGTACCTGTACCAGACTTATCCACTGCCGGTGCAGAAAGCACAACGTTGTGCCCAGCTCCCTTGAGAGCATTGTAGAAAGCTCTAATGTTAATTTCGGCCCATCCATCGTCGTTGGTAGAAACGATGTTCGCAGCCTGGGCCTTTAGAGCCAATAGAGAAAGAAGAACGGAGGGCAGAACGCGCATCTTGAACCAGGAAGCCTTGGCGTGTATAAAATGCAGGAGTTTGCAGATACTGGCAACGGATGATCTCTGCTGGATCGCTGAAATTTATCTACATCGAGTGAGAAGCATCGTAGCTAGGTGGAAGTTTATATAGATTGATAAACGGGAATTAACAGGGTAGATCTTTTGAAGCCATTACGACTGTACCCATCATTAGCAAGGTGCTTTCCTCGAGTGGTTTGCCCACGTGCCTGTGTATTCGCCTAACTGCGTGGGATGGATTTAGTCGGGTATTATATGAATCCTGGCTATAACAAATCAAATCAGACACGCACTTTTGTTCGTTAGAAAGAGAATTCATTAATTCAAAAGGGCATAATCTATAAATCTGACCAATCAGGTAATCCCATTTCTCTATAACGAATTTTGTATGGGCGGAGGGTGAGTGGAAATATTCGTTATATTGGGTATAACGAACGAAATACCAAGTTCTATTGGCTTAAAAAAGTAGGGCGCCAGTGTTCGTTATAGCCAGGTTTCGCAGGTATCCTTGCTCAATCATCACCCCAGATCGCGGGCCGTAAGGTCCCGTTTGAAAGACAGGGAGCTTTAAGTTCCCGGCTAGGATATTGTTGGCGCCGAAATGGACTAGTTGCAGAAGACGGTTGCTAAGACATGCTACTAAGGACGCTTGGAAGTACAAGGCGAAAAATGGCATGAACCAAGGCAAGTAGGTAGATGTTGAAAAGTGGTATTTTTGGTATTTGGATTACTGTTTTTTACTCACTTAGATGCACTAGTTCTTAGTCTGTTTTGTTGGATCTGAATGCATATAAATTTGGGTTCTGTTGCAATTCCCATAGAAAATAGGCACAACTATAACACTGTGACAACTTCACTCAGATTGACTCTGACATGCTTAGATTTCCTCTGTAATCTTATTACTGTATTACATGAAATCTGACAGTTATGAGTCTGAATAGCTAAATATATTAAACATGCTGATATTGAAGCTTTTGATGATGAAATTATTCATCTCTGTAGAATAAATGTTGTTGACTGATAGAAAAGAAATTGAAAAAAAGACTGTTTTAGAGCAGTGTTCAGACTCAAATTATTTAAATTCAAATAAGACTGCTGACTATGTAGCAACTGAAGCAATTATAAAAAAAATCAACAAAATATCATTTTTATTATTTTGATAATGTGAGCAGATTATCAACTTTAAATGCAACATATCAAAAGCATTGCATTGCAGTGAAATATATAAAAATATATCAATCTGAATAAGAAGAAAAAGCTTTCTACTAAACAAAATATCTCTCATTGAAAGAAATATTTCAATTCTGCAGACACTGCACATTAAAAAATTATCAAAAACTATTCTGATTTAATGAAAAAAGAACAAAAGACATATGATATCAATATAAATTATTATAAAAAGATATTAAAGAAATGAAATGTTACATTATTAGCAATAGCTTATATATTTTAACTTATTTATCAATCAATATTGAAGTATGCAAAACAGCAAATTGCAAATCAGAAAACTATATGAAATATACTGAAAATATTAAAAAAGAAATATAATTCAAAGAATGAAAAGAAAATGACTGAGATATGTATTTAGTATAAAAATGTGAGAAAAACACTGAAGAATAAATTGCTGAAAAAAATTCAGAAATAAATCAAAACTTTTAAAGTTATGCATTTTAAGACTTAAAATATTAAGCTGAAATTAATTGAAAACAAAACAAATATTGAAGATTTTTTATTTATGCTGAAGAAAATTGATTAATTTTTTTATCTAATATTAAAGTTGAAGAAAATGATAAAAAACTTTAATTTTAATAATATTCTTGAAGAAATTAAAGATGAGCTAAAGAGTAAACAAATTAAATTATTCTTTGTAATGCTTTAAAAATATAAGCAGAATGACTCAAAATTAAAATAAAAAATAAAAAAATGTGTGTGTGATTAGCTATATTTTGAAAAACTGCAAGTTAAACATTAATCATAATACTATTTTTATCTCAATGAAAAAAAGTGAATGATAGATTGAAAGTCAAGACCTGAAGTCATTAAAAAAATAAAGAAAACTTAAAAAATTTAAAAATATATGTTTTTATTGAGAACTTCTTCAAAAAAATGAATATTAAGTTTAAAATTTTTTTCTTTTTAATCTCATCTGCAACTGATGAAAAGAAAATGATAATAATAGTATTTTATCATGCCAATGTGATATTTTATTATATTAATATTGTTACTACCCCAAGATTCTTTCTAGCTATTCTATTGTACTGTTGTTAGAAAAAGCTTAAGTGAAACACTTATCTAGTTTCTTTTTAATAATCTAAGTCTGTTTAGATCTTTTGTAGGCAGTTAATGCAGTCTGCTTACCACAGTTTTTTGAGTAAGACTTGTTATGTTGTATAACTCAGTGAGTCTAAACTGAATAATAATAGCTAAGTTAGAAATAAAGCCTAGTCAAATTGTAATTCTTTTAGTACTGTTTTTACTGACCTGTAGTAAATAGTAAATAAATAAAGTATAACATTAAGTGTGAAGAACTAAATATATTTATAGAGTATAAATAAGTGTCTTTATATATTTAGTTTTTTTTACTTTTTAATATACTTCTTCAGAAATATACTTTTAAAGTATATTCAATCATCTAACTGTTTTTGTATACTCTGTTTTTTACTTCTTTCAGAGTAGATTTTAAAGTATATAATCACATGATTTTTTTACCTGCCTGATCACAATGCTATGCTGTAAAGTTTTATCTTGTTTAGTTACTGTGATTATACTCCACCTTGGTTGATTTATAACATTACTCTTTTTTTTTAAGATTTTCATCTTCTGAAAACACATAAGTAGAGTACTTGCTTACATCATCACTGAGACTTTAACTCTTTTTTGTAAGTTTTTTTGTGATGTGTCTTCATTATGTTTTTTAAATAAAACTGTTTTACTAATTATATTTATCAGTTTAAAGTTATTTATTACAATAGTCTTTTTGTTGATCAATCTTGTGCTTATTATTCTTTTTGCAGTGAAGTGTATATAATGAATCATAAAAGTTGAAACTGTGTATTATGCATCTGTTGTAGTTAAAAGTGTGAAAAACAATTTCATACTAATAAGAAATAGCATTTTTTTCTTCAATCTGAAGATTAGATAAATGCTTAACTTAAAAATGCTGAGAATTAAATAAAATTACTATTCACTAAAATTAAACATCTTTGAAAACAATGCAAATTTCTTAAAGAACATAGTTTCAAAATGTTGAATTATAATACTTTTGTTATAGATAAGCTAGATGAAGAAAATTCTCTTTTAGCCAAGATCCTTGCTGAACTTAATTGCTTTGTGATTAAGAATAAGTAGCATTACCAGTTTGCTATCATTGCTAATCTGTTAATAAGTTAGCTTCTTTATAATTTAAGTTCTAGTTTCTGAGTTTTTACTAGTTTTAATATTTCTTCATCAGATGTTAGTAATTTATTAAATTCTTAATAGATTCTTAAGTGTTTTCTAAGATATCATATTTTTTTCACTTCACTAAGTATTGTGTTTGTCTGTTGACTTTTTTTTCATCTAGAATCTTTTCAACTTTATATTCTTTTTCTGTGGTTTTGATTTCTTCATTTCAAGTTTAAGCATTTTATGGTGCTAGTTTCAATAATAAGACATGAAAAATTAAATGTATTTTTATGCTATTTAAAAGTTTCAATTTGTAGTTTACTGGTTTAATTTTTTCTTCAATAATGAATAATCTAATCTTTTTGCTGTCAAGTTT
The DNA here is from genome assembly GCA_029606305.1 of Paecilomyces fulvus. Taxonomy (NCBI): domain Eukaryota; kingdom Fungi; phylum Ascomycota; class Eurotiomycetes; order Eurotiales; family Thermoascaceae; genus Paecilomyces; species Paecilomyces fulvus. The sequence continues at coordinate 888,159 of JAPVCG010000071.1, read as the reverse complement.
GCTGCTTGATTATTTTGTTTTAATATTTCTGCATAGCAAGTATATTTTCTTCTCTCTTTTTAGATTAGATTTTTTCTGACATGTTCTGTTAAAGTAGACTGCTATTCTGAGATTTGCAAATTTAATATATTTCTGTAGTTGCTCATGTAGTGTCTGTAGTTATGTGACTTTCTTTTCTGCTTCACAGTTGGCTTCTCTGGTTTTCTTTAGTTTACTGCCAAATTCAGAATTATACTTGAAATTAATATAAAATGATATCTTCTTGATTGTTGCATTAATTAAGTTATTGTATGCAAATTGTGCTATAAATAGCAATTTAATTCAATTGCTCTGATTATAATTTGTGTAGTTCTATAAATATTGCTTAATTGTTTAATTTATTTTTTTTGTTTGTTCATCTGTCTATAAATAATAAACTGTGCTAAGTCTATGTTCAATGCCAGTTATGTTCATTAAAGTCTTTTATAACTTTGATGTAAACTATAAATCTCTGTCTGTTGTAATTCTCTTTAGTGTACTATATTCACTAAACATATATTAAAGTAATAGATATGCTGTGTTTATAGCTGTTGTATTTGTTCTCATTGGTATAGTATATGTGTATTTTATCAATTTATTTACTACTGTAAAAATAGTGTTGTATGTGATTTTATTTATTCTTGATTCTGGTAGTTATGTAATGAAATTTATAATGATTTATTTCCATAGGTGAATGAGTATTGCAAGTGATTGTAATTCTTCATATGATAAATGTCTTACTGCTTTGTTTCTTTGGCAAGTATTACATTTCTTTAGATATCAATATATTGCTTGTCACATGTTTAAAAAGTAAAAATTTTTTGATATTAACTCTTTTATCTTTTTCATTCCAAAATGTTCTTTAGTTGATGATTTATAATACTTTTTAATTATTTTGCTTCTTGCTGTAAATGGTACATATATTAATTTATGATAGTAGATTAGTTTATTTTCTTTTATAATTTTGTTGGTTTTTTTTTTAATTATCTTGAGATTCTCATCTTTTGCAATTTCTTTCTTGATGGTCTGCATTAATTTATTATCTTAACTTTCAATAGTTATGGTTGCTGCTAATTTTACTATTTAATAATTATATATCATTGTTTTATTCTTCTGTAACTTTAATAGTGCTAATTCTAGTTTTTGAACTTTTTTCTTGTAGTCTGATTATCTACTAAATGCATTTACTTTCTTGTTTTGTTTTTTATTATAATGTTCAATTATAAAGTTATAATTGACTAACACTTCTGCTCATCTTGCTTGTCTTTGTGTTAACACTTTAGTTATTGTGAAGTAAGTAAGATTTCTATGATTTGTAATTACTTTAATTGTGTGCTTAGCTTTTTTAAAATAAACTTTTTAATATTGAAATATTGTCACTATAGCTAGCAATTTCTTGTTATGAATTTTGTAGTTAAGTTTTGTTAATATCATCTTTCTTGAGTAATAGGCCACTGAGTGTAACTTCTCATTATTGTCTGATTGTAACATTATTACTTTTATTATATAGTTCAATGTATCAGTCTTAATAATTATTTTTTTCACTGAGTTGTGCTATCTGATCACTGATGCTATTATTATTTTCATCTTGATTTTTTTAAATGCTTTCTATTGCATTTTCATCCACTGGTACTTTTTTTTTTTCTTTAATAAGTTAAATAGTGGTCTTATGATATTTGCATATTATTCAATGTATTGTCTGTAGTAATTCACTATTCCAATAAATGCTTGTAATTTTTGTAAATTTGTTAATATTAGCCAATTTCTAATTGCCTGAATCTTGTGTCAATTTATCTATATCTCTTTTTAGATAATTCAGTGTTTTAAAAAATTCATCTTCTGGACATGAAACTTACAGTGATTGTATATAATTTTTGCAGACTGCCAGAATTCTAGCAGCTAAGAATCAGTTCTACATATACTTTCATTATAAAGCTATATTAATATTAGTTTTCTTACACTACTTCATATTGCTAATAATATACTTTGTATATTTTAGCATTTTTTACAGTTTTAATTCTTTTTCTGCAAAAAGTAATTTGTTAAAATTGCAGTATAATTTCTCAACATTTTGCATTCTTGTGTGTGATATTTAATATTTACACAAAGTTCTCACAGCAAACTACACATAACACACAGATGAATGTGACAAATGAAGTGAAAACTTTTACTGCTCTTTTTACTAAAAATGATTTGTAAAAAAACTTTATTAATCTGAAAAACTAAAAGAAAAAAGCAGAGAAAAAACTTTAGAGCTATAATGGCAATAGAGAATTATCTAAGACTAAATTTAAAAGACAAGCTGCAAACTTGCAGTAAAGCATACAATAAAGCATATATCTTGAAAAAAAGAACTTTGATTTAAAAAACACACAAACAAAGCTCAAAAAACTTTGTTAGTAATTGTTACAGATCAACTATAAAAAGGCATAACTATGACACTCTGATAAGATGAGACTCTACAACACAGCACTAAAGCAAAATAAACTTGAAAGATAATTACAAAATCATGTGATGATTTAATATATCAACTCAGCAAAACATATAAACTGGTATACAGAATAATATATAGTATAGCAACAAGTATAGCAAGGCAAGTGATATACAAAATGATATATGAAGAACTAAATATATAAAAGAGCTTATTTCTACTCAGCAAATGTATTTAATTTTTCACATTCAATTTTATTATATTATCTATTATCTACTACAGGTCAGTAAAAACAGTACTGGAAAAATTACAATTTAACCAGACTTTACTTTTAACTTAGCTATTGTTATTCAGTTAGACTCACTGAATTACTCAACACACAAAGTCTTACTCAAAGAACTGTGATAAACAAGCCACATTAACTGCCTAAAAACAAGACTTAAGTAAGTTTAGATCATTGAGAAAAAATCAAGTTAAGTGTTTTATTAAGCCTTCTCTAACCAATAGTGCAATAGAATAGCTAAAAAGAATTCTAAGGTGGTAACATATTGAATGCCCTTGACTCTGTTACTGAAGGCTCAAGTATTATAACCAAAAAATAATAAGTTATTATGTCAGCATTCAAGAATATAAAAAAGCAACTGGCTGCAAAACCAGTAACCTCAGCATGATCACTACTAGTGACAACATCTAAAGACAATGATAAACTAAACAATTTAGAATTGATGAAAGAAATTAGATAGTTACACACAATAATACAAAAGAATAATATGAAAAATATTAAGAGAAGACTTAAACAGCTTCAAAAAATGATTTAGCAACTTGATAAGCCACAAAGCATGTAGCAGGTCACTACAATTCAACTTAAACTACCAAAACTTAAATTATTTGATGAATAATCTTGCTGTTTACAAGCATTTCTCACTTAGCTTGAATTGTATTTTAAAATGACAGAAATCATCAAAGATTATAACAAGATCATGCTAGTGATATTTTACATAAGAGAATCAGCATTCAATTAAATTAATCTTATTGTGAAGAACAGAAAAAAAAACTGAGACAATGAAGAAAACCAAAATGAAATCACTAAGTGAATATTCAGTGAATACATAGGTTTCACCATAGAATTAAATAAGGCCTTTAAAGTGATTAATAAAATTAAGGTCATGAAATAAAAATTGTGATAACTTCAACAAACTGAATTAGTCAGATAATACACAATATAGTATTAATAAATCATGTCTTACTTGCAATGGAAAAACAAAGTGCAGATTGTGACATATAAACAAAAACTAAGAGAAAAAGTCTAAGACAAATTAGTTAGAGAAGAATTGCTTATTAACATTAACAAATTAATTAAATGATTCATACAAATCAATAACAGAATTTATAAAAGAAAGTTAGTTAAGCAACAAGCAAGACAATGAAAAAATGATAAATAGTCTATATAGCATTTACAGTGCATCAATTAAGGACAACAGTATAAGAAATCTAGAGTAAATTCTTACAGACTACAATCAATGAAATTGAATGCAACACAACAGAAAGACAAGACTAAACTTAAGCCAAAAAGTAAGCAAAAGAAAGAGATTATATGCTATAACTACCAGAAGAAAGAGTATATAGTCAAACACTGCAAATCATTTAAGAAAAAGATATAATAGTTTAACACAACAAGTAACAAAATCAGTGACAATGACTTTCTAAAAATTAACTTTAATGACAAACTGAAAGGCTAAAAATGAGCACAATATGAAAAGTTATAGCATTCAGAATATGAAAAAAAAGACTAGAAATTAATTGAGACATTCAAAAAGACAACAAGACTATATGAAATCATGACACAAATTGAAGACAAAATGAATAAAGTATTTTAAAAGATATCTGAAGAATTCAGCCACAATAACAACATCAAAGAGCAACAAATTGTGAGATATATAAGAACTAAAATGAACTTCACAGTTGAGACCATCATTGACACAGTGAAAATAGCAGTAATAAAACCAGACAAAGACATAAGTAATGCTTTAAAAGACATCAAGATAATTATAAATTAAATTATAAGTATCAAACAATACAGAAGAAAAGAAAAACAACAATGTTAAATAAAGAAAATAGCAGAGCAAGACAACTCAGATAATGAAATTATCAGACAATATGCACAAAAATAAAACATGCAATAAATCTATAAAAAACTAATAAGAAATGACAAAGATTCCATCACTGAAGAATGACATAAAGCCAGTGAAACACTCAAGAAATCAGAAAGTGAGAGAAAATTATTTGAGATCAATAGAAAATCAAGCAACAAGACAACTAAGATCAAGACATGAGTGATAAATTTCACTTTGCTAAACTTAAATAAGAACAGTTATGAGTAAAAGACTCATTGAATTAAAACTCAAAAGAATTTCTCACAGAGAAAAACATTAGCTTACTGTGATAAGCCAGAATGTACATGCATAGAGTATTAAAGATATTTACAACATTAGAGCATGCATTGAACAGTATGTTATGAAGACTATTATTTGACATACTATAGCTCAAAGATTAATAATACATATTTCTCACAGAAAAATTGAATTAGAAGATGACAATAAAAGCAGCAATATCAGATGGCAATAATAGCCAGAGGCTAACACATCAAAATACAGACTAAAATTATGAGCTAGCCAGCTAAAGTGCTAGTTGACTTAGAAGCCATAGAAAACTTTATAGATTCAGAATTCATAAAAAAGTTACAAATTTTAAAAAAAGCCAAACAACAGTTAGTATCAATTTCAGAACTCAATGAAGAAGATTTAAAATAGTTTCTGATCACAGAGACAGAATTAATACCAGTCTCAGTTCAAAATCATTTGAAGTTACTCAACTTTAATGTAACTAAAGTTGAAGAGTACAATGTAGTACTCAGAGTACCATAGCTAAAATAACACAATTTAGAGATTAACTGAACACATAATAAAATACAGTTTATAAAATGTACATGCAGAATAAAATTAAAACAAGATCACTCACAGGCCTCAAAAAGTCAGATAAAAAGTAAAATAAAGTCAATCATAAAAAAAACTGAGTTGAGGGGAACAACTAGTGGCTCTAAAACAAAAAGACAAATAGAGCTCAGAAAGTCTACAGACAGCAAATCAACAGATAAAATTATACAAAGAGATATGCAAACTCAAGAGAGATAGCATAGTCAGACACTATATAGCACCACAATGAGCAAAAGAGAAATACAAGAAGTAACAAAATTAATAATTTCAAAGAAATATAAGCAATTTAATAATCTCTTTAATTTTAGTATCAATAAAAAATTGCCAAATCATGAACTATTCAATTATAAGATATTTCTAATGAAAGAGAAGAAACTGACATACAAACTGATTTATCTGATGTTAGAAAAAGAAGCAGAGATTGCAAAAGAATACATTGACAACAAATTAAGATAAGATTACATTAAACTAGCAACATCATTAGCAGAATACTCAATGTTATTTGTGTTAAAAAAGAACAGTGACTTATAATTCTGTATCAATTACAGACAATTAAACAAAATCACAATCAAAGACAAATACTCATTATCATTGATTATCAAGATACAAGATGTGATATAAAAAGCAAAATGATTTACAAAATTCAATATTGCAGATACATACAATTAGATACAAATTAAACTTAAAGATAAATCAAAAATAACATTTAAAATCAAGTTTAAACATTATTAATATAAGATCATGCCTTTCAGATTGACAAATGCATTAGCAACATTTCAGAGATTTATTAATTCAGTACTAGATGAGTATTGATTTGACTTTATTATAACTTATTTGAATGACATCTTAGTATTCTTCAAGAGCTTTGAAAATCATGTCAGACACATCAAAATGGTATTACAAAAACTATAATTAGCAAAACTACAACTCAAGCTAAAGAAATGCAAATTTCATGTTCAGAAAACAAATTTCCTAAAACATTAAATTACTTAAAAAAAGATATAAACAAATTGACTAAAGATTTAGGCAATCAGAGATTAGCTAGTACCAACAAATCTATGAGAATTACAAGCATTTATCAGAATGATAAACTACTACAAATAATACATTAAACAATACACAAATATTATAAAACCACTATTCAACCTTTTGAAGAAGGAGAAAAAGTTTCAATGAACAAAAACAAAACAGAAAGCATTTAAAGAAATAAAAATAAAAATAATAATGGCACTAGTGATCAAACAACACAACTTAATGAAGAAAACAATCATTAAGACTGACACATCAAATTATGTGATTGAAACAGTTATGTCACAGCTAAATAACAATAAAAAACTACACTCAGTAGCATATTACTTGAGGAAAATGATATCAGCAGAACTCAACTATAAAATCCACAATAAAAAATTGTTGGCTATAATGACAGCATTTCAACAGTGAAGAGTATATTTTAAAGAAGTTAAGCACATAATTAAAGTAATTATTAATCACAAAAATCTTACTTACTTCATGACAACTAAAATGTTAACACAAAGACAAGCAAGATGGGCAGAAATATTAATAAATTACAACTTTAAAATTGAACATTGTAGTGAAAAGCAAAATAAATAAGTAAATGCACTTAACAAACAATCAAATCACAAGAAAGAAGTTTTTGAACCAGAACCAGCACTATTGAAATTTTAAAAAAATGAAATGATAACATACAACAAGCAGACAGTAACATTAGCAGCAATAATAACTATTGAAAGTTAAAATAAGAAACTAATATAGATTATTAGATAAGAAATTGCAAAAGACAAAAATCTTAAAATGATCAGAGAAAAAACTAACAAGATAACAAAAGACAATGAAGTGATTTACTACAACAGATTAATATATATACCATTTACAGCAAAAGAAGAAATGATCAAAAGATATCACAAGCCACTAACAAAAGAACATTTTGAAACTGAAAAGACAAGAATTAATATTAAAAAACTTCTATTTTCCAAACATGCAATGAACAATATACTAATACTTGAAGAAATGTAACATCTGTTAAAGAAACAAGACAATAAGACATTTATTATATGAAGAGTTACAATCACTTATGATACTTACTCAACCTTAAGAATGAATTACTATAGATTTTATTATGTAACTACCAAAGTCAAAAAAGAATGAAGTCACATACAACACTATTCTCACAGTGGTGAATAGATTGATGAAATATACATACATTATATCAACAAAAACAGATGTAACAGCCTCAAACACAGCATATTTGCTACTTTGATATGTGTTTAGTGAACATAGCACATCAAAAAAAATTACAATAAACAAAGATTCACAATTCACATTGAAATTATGAAAAACATTGATGAATATAACTGGCATTGAGCATAGACTTAGTATAGTTTATCATTTATAGACAGATGAACAAACAAAAAGAATGAATTAGACAATTGAGCAATATTTACAAAACTATATGAATTACAATTAGAGCAATTGAGTTAAACTGCTACTCATAGCACAATTTGCATACAATAATTTAATCAACACAACAATCAAAGAAACATTGTTTTATACTAATTTTGGGTATAATCCCAAATTTGGCAGTGAATTAAAGAAAACACAGAAAACAAATCATAAAGCAGAAAAGAAAGTGACATAGCTACAAACATTGCATGAGCAACTACAGAAAGATATTGAATTTACAAATCTCAAAATGACAGTTTACTACAACAAAACTCATCAGAAAGAATTTAATCTAAAAAGAGAGAAAAAAGTATACTTGCTATGTAAAAACATTAAGATAAAATAATCAAGCAGCAAATTTAACAACAAGAAAATTAGACCATTCATTATTAAAGAAAGAATTAGACTGATAAACTACAAATTAAAACTATTAGACAGCATAAAAATACATCTGATTTTTTATATTTCATTATTGAAATTAGCACTACAGAACACTCAGACACAAAGTGAAGAAATCAAAACCACAGAAAAAGAATATGAAGTTAAAAGAATTCTAGATAAGAGAAAAGTTAACAGACAAATACAATATTTAGTGAAGTGAAAGAAGTATAATATCTTAAAGAACACTTGAGAACTTATTAAGAATTTGATGAATTGCTAACATCTGATAAAGAAATATTGAGACTAGCAGAAGTTTAAAAACTGAGACTCAAATCACAAAGAAGTTGACTTATTAAAAGATTACCAAAAGTAGCTAATAGCTTTTAACATTGATGATTATCTTTATCAGCCATATGATGCAATTCAGCTATATTCTCAGAGAAATTTAGCTCTTCAAGAATTTTAAGAATGTAAGCATTATGATTAGACATTTTAGAACCACACTCTTTCAGGAATTTGCAATGCTTTTGGAGATGAAGAATTTTAAAAAACAAAAAAGCCTGCTGCTTTTCAGCTTCAGTTAATTCAGTCTTCAGTCTATTTTCAGTAGATTAAAAATCATGCTATTTTTTATTGTTATGAAAACACTTTTCACATTTTTGACCATGTTTAGTATACACAGCATAGTTTTTGCAACAACCATTCATTTTGCAAGAAATACCATAAGAAAAACAATATTGACAAGAAAACTCAACAATAAAACTGTTCTTTTCAATCTTCTTAGAGCAACAATAGTTTTCATAATACTGATCACAAAAAAAGTCAGTTTTCAACACATGCTTACATTGAGAAAGTATAATAAGAAAAAAAAGACATCACTTACAGAAAGAGTTAGAGTCATAATAATGATAAAAGCAAGCACTCTACTTATAAGTCTTCAGAAATGAAGACTTTAAAAAAAGAGAGTAATATTACAAATCAATCATGAAAAGGCATAACTGTAACACTTTAATAAGATGAGACTTTATAGCATAGCACTAGAGTAAAACAAACTTAAGAGACAATCATGAAATCATATGATGATTTAATATATCAACCCAGTGAAATGCACAGACTGGTATACAAAATAATATACAGTATAACAACAAGTATAGCAAGGCAAGTAGTATACAAAATGGTATACAAAGAACTAAATATATAAGAGAGCTCATTTTCACTTAGCAGATGTATTTAGTTCTTCACATTCAATTTTATTATATTATTTACTATTTACTATAGATTAGTAAAAACAGTATTAAAAGAATTATAATTTGATTAAACTCTACTTCTGACTTAGCTATTGTTATTTAGTTAGATTTACTAAGTTATCTGACACATAAAGTTTTATTTAAAAAACTGTGATAAGCAAACCACATTGACTGCCTAAAAACAAGACCTAAGTAGATTTAAATCATTGAGAAGAAACCAAGTTAAGTGTTTCATTAAGCCTTCTCTAACCAATAGTGCAATAGAATAGCTAGAAAGAATCCTGGGGTGGTAACAGTAATGTAAATAATTTAAATTGAAATTAAAACTCACTTGTGAATAAAAACTACTAAAAAAAGACTTAAAAACAACTTAATTAATTGATTCACTCAAATGCTTCAAATGATATTAATTTTGCAACTGTAAATGAGCTTATGAGGCTTGCAGTAAATACACACTTAATTTTGCAAAGCAATTCACAATAGTTATTGAACTTTAAAAATTTTTATAATAACTTTAAAATATTAAGCAATTTGAAGAATGAAACTTCACCATAAAAATAAAAGTAACTTTGAGAAGAAAGCAACTTTGCTGCTAAGTCATTATTTAAAATATTCAATAAGCAAAGATATTAAAGTGAAAGCATGAAAAAATTCATTATTTTTATAGCCTGTATGAAACTCATCTTTTATAAATACAAAAGATAGTTTGCCAGCAATAAGAGTTAAAAGATAATTAAAAAAGTGAAATTTTTATTAGATAATCAATTACTGAAGTGAAGTTAACATGTTAAAAATATGACTTAAAAATTTATCTGAAAAGATTTTTATAAATTTAATCTGTGACAAATCAGTGACTTAAATAATTTTCACTAGCAAATAGTGCTAAAATATAATTAAGCTCAGCAAAGCAAACAATAGTTAGTGTATAACTTCACAGCATATCTCATACAGTGAAAAACACAGTTGGCAGAACTCTATACTGAATGATAGCAAAAAAAACATTTATATGTGAAAATTCTAGAAGAGATTTATAAAGAATTATTATACTTCAGAAATGAGCTAAACAATTATGACAACTTTATTACTCATTTGCAGATAGTAAAAAATTTTTTATTTAATCAAAAAAGAGCATTATGCCAAAAATGTATTTTTGAATTAAAGTGAACTAACAAGAACTTAAAGTAATGAAAATTGAATAACTATAAAAGAGGCTTAAAGCAAAGCTTATAAAAAAATTTTTATCAATTTGCAAACTTATAGTGAATTTCACAGTCAATCTCATAGTCAACTTTGCAGTCAATTTCACAACTAAATAATAGCACTTTTAAGAACAAAAGACATGTTAAAAGGCAATGTAATTATTGCTATAAGATAAAACATATAGCAGAGCACTATTATATATAACTTCAAGTCAAAAAAAAGCAAATTGAGAAGTCAAAAAACTAAATATTTCAGTGCTATGCACTGCTATAGCACTAAATATTAATTCTCATTAACATAGTGATTTTGCTTTATCAATAGACATTTTTTTAAAGATCTCTATTAGCATAAAAAAAGTTTAGACTTTAATTAATTTTAGCATCAAATTGAATTTTATTAGTTAAAACTAAATAAAGCAATATTTACTCAACATTGGTGGCTACTTACACAGTGTTAAAGTTATAAATGAATATAGAATTATTTCATATAGCAGATGACAAATAGTTACTGAAGCAACAGACTAAAATGATTTAATTTAAAAGCAAGGCCATGATTATAAAGCAATTAATATTAAAGAATATAATGTTATATTTAAATACTTTTGATTAGCTAAAGTCAACTTTAATTCTAACTAGTCTTCTCAGACATAAGCTTATTGTGAGATTAAGTTAGCAGATGAAATTTAAATTATTTCAGCTATAAAGTGTGAATGTGAACTTTGCAGAGAATATGCAGCATTTTTACTTATTTTTAAACTATTCTTCAAAGACAGACTAGCAAACACTTTTAAAAATGTAAGCACTTCAATCTCAAAGCTGCATTTATTCAAAAAGATAAAAAAGTATATAAATGTATTTTCAGAAAAAGAAATTAAACTATTGCTAAAAAATACACATTTTAATTATACAATCAATCTTAAACCAGATAAAAAGCCACTGTACAAGTCAATATATAAGCTATTCACAAAAGAACTAGAGATTTTTTATAAATATATTAAGACAAACCTAGAGAAGAAATGAATTTAACTGTCAAAAAGCTCAGCAAGTGCATTTATTCTTTTTATGCCAAAGAAAAATAATAGTCTTTGATTATATATGAATTATTAAAGTCTAAATGCAATTACTATTAAAAATTGCTATTTATTTTCACTAATCAGTGAGACCATGAATAAACTCATAAGTGTTAAAATTTTTATTAAGTTTAATCTGTATAATGCATACTATTGCATTTACATCTAAGCAGAAAATGAATGAAAAACTGCATTTCATACACACTATAAGCACTTTGAATACTAAGTAATGCCATTTAAGCTAGCTAATGCCTTAGCCACTTTTTAATTTTATATTAATTAAGCATTAGACAATTTTCTAGATATGTGTGTTGTAATATATTTAAATGACATTTTTATCTACTTTTAGTCAAAGAAATAGCATTAAAAAGATGTTCAAACAGTGCTAAACAGACTGTGAACTTATCATCTATATGTGAAGTGAAGCAAGTATGAGTTCACAGTGATGAAAGTAAGCTTTCTGAAATTTATTATTAGTTTGAAAAGTATTAAAATAAAACTAGCTTAAATAAAAATCATAGTGAGCTAGTCACTGCCACAAAGTGTGCATGACATTTAAGTATTCATTGAATTTGTCAATTTTTACAAACATTTTATATAAAACTTCATAAAAATTAGTGAGCCTTTAGTGATGCTCATAAAAAATGTCAAAAAAAGCTAAAAACTTTTGTTATTTATGCTTATCAAAAAAGTTTAAAAAACATTTAAAAAGTTTAAAACACTATTCATTAATGCATTAATACTAATACATTTTAACTCAAAATGAAGAATACAAATTGAGCTAAATGTCTCAGATTTTACAGTTGCAGCTATAATTTCTCAACTGCTGAAAGATGAACAATGATACTTTATAGTCTACTGATCTCAAAAAATGCTTTTGACAGAAAAAAATTATAAAATTTATAATGCAAAGCTATTAGCTATTGTATTAGTCTTTAAAAAATGAAGACACTATTTGAAAGATGCAAAGTACTCAGTTATTGTATTGTTTGATTATATCAATTTTTGCTACTTTATAACAATTAAAGAGCTGAATAAATGTTAAACAAAATAAGTGAAAAAGCTCAGCATGTTTAATTTTATTATAAAGTATCATTTAGAGAAAAGCAACTCTGCAAATGTGCCAAATTGTCACTAAAATTACAAAAAAATAGCAAAAAACATGCTATTTTCACTGCAAAAGAAACTTGCAAAAAGCTTTTTGAGCTCAGATTGAAAAAAATTTTTCTAAAGAACTTTTACATATGTTAAAAACATTTTTGACATATAAACAAAAAAAAGCATTGTCAGTTAACATCATTAATGCCTATAGAAGTTAAAACACATTTATGAATGAAAGTCACACTAAAAATATTATAAAAGATCTAAAACTTTTAATGCCTTAAATGTTAGCTACTATAACAATAGCATTTGAGATAGCTTATATAAATATGTTAAAAATCATATTACAGCTTTTACTATGAGTTTAACAAAAAAAACATTTTTGCAAAATGAATAAGTAGTGAATTAAAATGTGCAAATCAAACTGTGCACTTACTGTGAAGCTTGCAGCAAATCTTGCAGCAGAAAATGAAAAATGAATAAAAGATTTAGACTGAGTGCTTGCTTTAAGAAATAAACTGAAATAATTTACTTAGATATGAGAATTGTATATATATACTCAAAAATAAAGTTATAATCAAGAAATCATTTGCACAAATCATAATGATTTATAAAGAAATTACTTTGCAGTTAAGTACACTTTTGAAACTATTCACCACAAATACTTTTAGCATAATATGACAAAAAATGTTGAAAAATATATTCAGATATGTGATAAATGTCAATAAATTAAGATACATAGACACAAGTTTTATAAAAAGTTAAAATTACTATTTTGGCCTATATAGCTTTTCAAAACTATTACTATAAATTTCATCACTGATCTCTCATCTTCTAGATGACAGAGAAAAGTTTATGACACTATATTGATGATAATTAATATTTTCATCAAATGAGCTATATATATATTTACTTGTATCAATTTAAATGCATTTTAATAAGCAGCTAAAAAGAAAGTTAGTGATTTCACTGTTTTTGGCATCTATGAGAAAGTTAACACATTTAATATATTTATTGTTTTGCTAAAATAAGTTTTTATTTATTGTTTTGCTAAAATAAGTTTTTATTTATAAGTTTAATAAAAAAAATATTTTATAAAGTTTAAAGCTTGTTTTTATATCAAAGAAGATTTTTAACTTGTCAATTGAAAGAACACTGCCACTGCCACTTTAGCTGTGAAACTATTCAGAATAATGATGTTGCTAGTCACAGCATTTGACATAAAAAATTATTTAATTAAATATCATTAATGCATTTGTACAGTTAAATTTTAATAAAACTATTTATATTGAACTTTCATTAAACATGCAAAAACATAAGAAATTATGATTACTATGAAAATCACTATATAAACTATAAAGATTACTTTATTTATAATAAAAGCAGCTGTTAGCTACTTTAACTTATTTAAAGTTGAACTTTATATCAGATAAACTATGTCTCTTCACTAAAAATAACTTACTAGTAATGTTTTTTGTGAATAATATTCTAGTATTGTATTTCAACAATCTGCATTTGAAATTAAAAACTAAAAGCTTTGTTGAGTAGTTGAGAAATAAGTATAAACTATGAAATTTAAGTTCAGTGAGATAGTTTCTTAACATCAGAATTATTTAAAATAAAGAAAATAAAAGATTTTAACTATGCCAAAACTTCTATATTAAACATATGATAATAAAATATAATTCTTCTTCTAAAAAGTTTCTGAAATCATTTCTTTTTTATAAAAAATTAACTTCTTTTATAAAATAAGCTATCAGGCAGAAAATTCATCATTTTCAACAGCTAGTAAAGTTAATTCTATATTTTACTATTATTATAAAATTTGATGCTGTGTATACTGCAAATAATTTATTTTAGTTTTTGTTAAATTCTAATTTGCAGCATTTCAAAGTCACTATTTATATCATAGAATATTTGCTGAGAACTAAACAATATCCAGTTGAATTTGATGATATTTTAATTAAGAAGATGTTTCTCAGTATAAATAATGTTTTCTTAGCTGATAACTTTGATTGATGTAGCTTAAAGAAATATTTAATAAAGCTATTTAAAAAATTAGTTGACTAAAAAATAATGTGTCAGAGAACAATTATCATTTTCTTCACTGAAGTGAAACTGCTAGCAATATTTGAAGCTGAAAAGCAATTGTTTTAATAAAAATAAATGTTCAAAGCATTATGTTTTGACTCTGAAATGAATCTTTTGATTTAATATAATAATTATCAAACAGTTTGACTAATTAATAGTGAAAACTTTTATATGACTACTAAGCTTTGACATGTTAATATTCATTAGCACTGGCTTTACAAATGAGCTTAGATTAAAGAGATAAATATTAGCTGAGTGCTAACTGTTTTAATATTTACTGATGGTCTAATCAAGCCATTATATAATGAAAAGCAGCAGAAATTCATTGAGATGCTAAGTCTAAAGAATTTAAATACTCTTTGTGTTGAATTGAATTAAAAAAGTTGAGATAAAAATGTGATGTTGAAATTGAAATATTCAGCTAAACATTGTTCAGCTAAGAAAACGTGTTAAAAAGTAATATTTTTAATATTTAAATTACTGTTTTTTACTTGTTTAAATGCACTAGTTTTTAGTTTGTTTTGTCAGACTCAAACACACATAAATTTAAGTTCTGTCATGATTCCCATAAAAAATAGACACAACTATGACACTGTAACAACTTCACTTAAATTGACTTTGACATGCTTAAATTTTCTCTGTAATCTTATTACTATATTATATGAAATCTGACAGTAGATATAGTCACACTTTAAAGTTTTCATTAAATAGCACATTTTCACATATAATTATGTGTTTTCATTTTTTTATTCATTTACTTCTCACCATCATATCATTATGCTGTGAATTTCTTTGAGTAAAATTAATGCCAATAGCAAGCATAGTAAGAAATTAAGTTTCTATATATGTAGTTTAATTATGAGCTAATATAGATTAAGAGCTACATTAACTCTCATCAGTCAAAAACTTTAAATTTTATGAACAACAGTTAATTTCATCATCAAACAAAATTCTGAATGAAACAATAGCATATCACAGTCTAAATCTGAAAGATTTAAAGTTTTATTCACTAGAAATAAATGTCATGTTCTACTACAAATAAAATGTAATTTTTTCATCAGTTACAATGCATTACAGCTGGCAACTGAATTGAACTTTTCAAACTTCACATTTCTTTGAACTCTCAAGAAGTTAGGCTATGAACACTGATAAGCAAAAAAATAATTATTTCTCACTGAAAAACATGCTAAACTACATTTTGAATGGGCCAAAAAACATAAGAATTGAATATGAAATGAGTAATCACAAATCATTTAAAGTAATAAATATTCTATAGAACTTGAGCAGAGAAAACAAAATCATTGAGTCTTTCATCTCAACCAGCTTGGTGAAAAATGAAAGAAGAAGTATATTCAGTTATATAAAAAAGACAAGAAAATCTTCATTATGATTTAAGCAGCTATCTGGGGCAATAAACATTCAGATGTGATTTTTATGACTTGAGATGAGAAGTTTAGACATGAAGAGTATTCTGTGAAGTCCTATTTGGCAGTTTTGAAAGATAATCTCTATTCCATATGGAAGTCAGGCCTGGAATTCATGCAGAATAATGTCTCAATTCATTCAGCTCAGAGGGTCAAGACATAATTTGAAAATAATAGTATTTCAGTCATGTTATAGTCACTATACTCACCAGATTTAAACTCCATTGAACATGTCTGAACAAAGCTCAAAGAATGCATATACAAGCTCAATCCAAATATTGAAAATATGACAGGGATTGCAGAAGAGCTCAAACTGTCTTCAAGAAGCTTATTCAGCAGATGTGGGAGAATCTAGGTCAGAAGTATTTTAATAGATTGATCAAATCAATGGAGTCAAGGGTGAATGTGGTGTTGCTGGTGAAGGGGTGGTATACTAAATACTAGACACTATTCCTAGCTAGGTAATTGAAGAAACATCATTTTAGTATGCCGTATTAAAATCCTAGATGTTCTAGGAGCTCTAGGGGTTGAATAGTATTCAATTTAAAACTATATATATTTTCGTTGGGTGGGTGCGGGAAGCCGCGCGACCGAAACTTTTGACGGAGTACAGTATGTAGCGTCTCCACGCATACAACTAACCTAGTCATCATTAAATGTAACTGGCTAAGCAATCCCCCTTCGCAGAAGCACCTTTCCCAGAGTCATAGAGCAAACATTCGAACAATATTGAGGCAATGGTTCTAATATACAGGCACGAGAGGTAAAAAGAACTGGCGAGAAAGGAAGGCCATTGAATCAATGGTATTTCCGAAGCTGGAAAAATAATTAGTCACGGAGCGTAAAAAATTGATAAATGATACGGGACTTACGTCAAGAGTCAGGCTGTTGCTACTGTTCTCGCTCTGGTCTCTGTAGATACCCACGAGCGCTTCACTGTTCTGGAACAGACCGGTCTTCAAACTGATCACGATGAACTGCATGCCAGGTGCGGCGTGGTCGCGGATGTAGTTTGCGATTCTGGCAACGTTGGTGTTGTCAAGAGCCGCGTCGACTTCATCCAAGACGAAGAACGGGGAAGGCTGGTAGGAGTGCACGGCAAAGAGAAGAGCGAGGGCCGCCATGGTCTTTTCTCCACCGGAGAGATGCTCCATGTCTCGGAAACGCTTGAGAGGAGGCATAGCATGGTATTTTATGCCATCAAGGTACGGTTCGTCGGAGTCCTCGATGTCGAGGTATCTGTTGATAAGGTTAGCATAATCTCTCAGTATACCATGTCAGGGATACGCACGCTTGACCTCCTAGTGGGTAGTTTGCGCTCCGCGTTAGCTCGCGGTAGATGGGGCCAATCTGCTCAGAGATATGAGAGAAAGCTTTGTTAAAGAGCTCCGAGCGCTTGTGCATAACAGCCTCAAAGTCTTCCTTGGCTTTCCTGGCACGCTTGCGTGCATCTTCAAAGTCCTTTTCAGTGCTGCGTAGCTTGTTCTCGACGCTCTCAAGGCGCTCCACGGCGCGGGTGTTAGGTGCCATCTTGTCAAGTTCAGCATTGAGAGACCTAACCCTCTCCTGCAATTCTTCCTCGAGCTTTTCGTCCGCCTCCTATTCAAAGATCAGCATGAAATATTCCAAACTTATCAAATGAAAGACGCACCTCTTTCAAAGTTTCACCCAAGGAGTCAAAGTCGACTTCAATACCGTAGTCTTGAACCGTCGGTGCCTGACCTCCAGCACCGTTACTATCCTCATCAATTTCCATTGCGTCTGGATCAGCATTCTGAACCAGATCGTCGATGGGGAGTTGATCCAAAGGAGCAGAGCTTTCTGTGAGCGGGATATCAATGTCTTCCAGCTTACAGCGGCGGAGAAGTCCATATCGGTTGGCGGAATTGCGTTGGATTTCGCCTTCCAAGGCGCCTATTGCTCTTGATGTTACTTCCACATGCTTACTACGCTTCTGGAGCTCTCGCCGTTGTTGCGCCAGAACTTCCGCACTTTGAGCATACAGCTCCTTTTGCTCTTCGAGGCGTTCACGGAGGAGATCAAGCTCCGCATTGAACACATCAAGCTGATTGCGAATCTCGTTTTGCTCAGCCTTCAGTTCTTCAATGAGAGCCATATCACGCTCGTATTGGGCTTTCAGAGCGTTGATTCGATCATCAGTAGATTGGAGACGTTGCTTCTCAAAACTTAGCTGGTTCTCGATTCTGCTCTTTTGAGTTGTAAACTCGAGCTTCTTCTGAGCAGCCTCTTCCTGCAGAGATCCTTGTTGTGCTTCATATTCTCTGATATTGTCGTAACCAAGGCGTCTACAAAAGTCGCGGTATACTTCATCTTCAACGCTGCTGACAAGTTCCTGGGATCCTTGGATGGTCTCGTCAAGCTTCTCAAGCGCCTGCTGCTTCTGGACAAACTTGGGCTTCACTTCAGCAATCTGACGCTTGGCAAAATCAACTTCACCGTGCTTGCTCTCGAGATTCCTCTCGAGAGCTTTTAGTTCTTCCTTGGCGTAGGCAAGCCGCTGCTCTAGCCCAACAAGGTCGCCCTGAAGGGACTCTTCTTCAGTGCCCTTGCGGTGACCTTTTGGAAGACTGGCTAGATCAGCAAGCAACTTGTCTTTCAGCTTGAAGAGGCTTTCGACTTCGGCATCCTCCCAACGCTTCGAGTTTTGTTGACCTGGACCACGACCACCGGTCATTAGACCACCCTTGTGGATGACAGTTCCGTCAAGGGTAACGGCTTTAGCATCTAGACCTTTCTCATAGCAGAGATATTTTGCGGTTGCGAGATCGTCACAGACGATAGCGTTTCCACATGCGTAGCTAATGGCTCTAGAGACGGAGTTATCATAGTCGACGGTCTCGATTGCGGGACGCATTCCACGATGCATTCCCTTCAAGTTCGAGTTGAATGCTTTGACCTGAATGGTCTCCAGTGGGATGAAGGTGGCCTGCCCAGCCCTCTGATCGCGCAGGTGCTGGATACACTCCTTGGCAGTCTTCTCATTATCTACGACGATAGCATCGAAGTGGCGTCCAAGAACGGTGCTGACAGCTTCGGCATACTTCTTCTGCTTTGGCTTGCAAAGATCGCTGACACGACCCTTGACGCCAGGAAAGATGCGCCTTAACGTGGATATCAATTCCTTAGCTCGCAGCTCTCTCTCGCTCTGCTTCTTGCCATCGTCCGCTTCAAGCAACTTCTTCAGGACGACCTGAAGCTTCTCTTCGAGCTCAGTTCTCATCTGCGATACACGAAGACGTTCTGAAGTAAGGGCATTCAGTTCTTTCTTCTTGTGCTCAATGTCCTTGGCTGTGGTTTGGATGGTCTCCGTGATAGCAGACTTGCGCTCGACGAGGGTCTGCATGTCAGACTCTAGACTCTTAAGCTGCCACTCCGTGTTTTCGAATTTGCTCTTCAGACTGTTGACGGTCTCTGCCTCAGTCTTCCTCTGACGGCGTAGATTGTCTAGCTTGAGCTGCTCAGAAGAGGACTGCTTGTTGACCTCCTCCTTCAGCTTGCTGTATTCCTGCAGATCTGCGTCAGTGAGCTGACCACCTTTCTTGCTCATACTCTTCTGCCACTCTGCCTCCCATTGAGCCTGCGCTTTCTCGACGACTTTCAGATCCTTCTCGAGATGCTTCACATTGGCAGCCTGCGATTCCCGTTCCTTTGCGATCTCAGCAATGCGGGAAGTGTATCTTTCTACCTTCCTCGACGTGATTTCGATCTTTTCATCCACAGGAACGAGTGAGTTCGTCATGTCCTCGATGTCTTTCTCCTTCCTTGTAATATCCTTCTCGGCTTTGACGACATCCCTGCCAACTCGTGCATGCTCCTTCTTCGCCTCTTCCAGGTTCTTCTCATATTTCTCAACGCCACGTCGATACTCCTTCAGCTCATCTTGATGTCGTTGGATCTCAGCGCTGGATTCGTCAATGAGGCGCTGAAAATGGAACAGCTTCCATAGGATGTGCGTGATAATGGCCTGGTCTCGCTCCTCAGCTTTCCTGGCATAGTTGTCGGCCTCTCTTTTCTGTTCCTGGTATTGTTTGATCTCGGAATTGATTCCTCGTCGACGATTCAGCTGGAACGTCTGCTGCTCCGCAGCCTCTTCTTGTTCTGCCTTCAGGCGCTCATATTCTGCCTTGTATTCAAGACTGCCAGAGATCTGTTCAATGAGTCGGGTAAGATCCTTAGGCGACTGAGACGCGATCGCTTCAACGTCTCCCTGGAAAACAAGGAAGTTGCGCGCCTTGATAAGGATGTTCTCCGCTTCCAAAGCTTCGTTGTATTGCTGCGCAGTCACGACTTTGTTATTGATGCGGTACTCGCTGACACCCGAACTTGTGATCGAACGTCGCCATTGCTGCTCCTCACCCGCATCATCTTCGTAGACTGCCATGACCCACGCCGTCTTCGGGTCGTTGCGATCACCCGCCTCCTGTCCATCCTCCGCATCCGATCCCTGAGCTGCGTTCTCTTCGCCTGCGGCTGTAGCGGAGCCATCGCCGTTAACCTTGGACGTGCGCAGGACACGACCGCGATAAACCAGATCGCGTAGATTTGTTGATCGTAGATGCGAAGACTTGATACCTAGAACGAAGGAGATTGCGTCCATACTGCGATACATCAGCTCTTGTCAGTGAAGGCAGTCCGCGTGCAGGGCTGCCTACGAGTTTGATTTTCCAGAGCCATTAGGCCCGATGATGGAGGTGAAGTAAGCATCTCCGAAAAGAAGGGTATGGTGACCCTTGTAAGATTTGAAATCTGCGCGCGGTCAGTGAGTGTCTCTGAGCCAGTACGCGGATAAGAATCGTATCGTACTATAAAGTTCTAGGCGTATGAGTTTCCCCATTTTGTAAGACTCCCTCTGGATTAGAGGGAAGCGGGGTAGGTAGACAGATGCAGATCCTCTTCGCGATAAGCACTTCTCACTATCGCGGGTTGAACAGAAAAATTCAGCCCGACCCCAAAGTCGATCCGATGAGCGTGTTGTGGAGGAGGGGATCGGTCGCGCGTCTCGAGAAAGCCGCCCGGACGCGCTGCGCTCCGGGTACCTATCTCTATCACGTGATTGTTCCTTTGCTATCAATAGACATGAGTAGTAGTTGGCATCGATATGGGGGGTAGTCATTTCCCCCTTTAAATGAATTATGGTGCCTTGCGGAGTGGAAATTCCTACATAAATTACTGATCAAAATTGAAATTGTATTTCATATTACCATAAACCACGCTCGACAAAAAGTATGCTAACTGTTACAATCACTAATTACAGGATATCCTGAAATTAGACACGGCTAGGAAATAACTTAGATAACACTGGTGGCCCCCTTGCTCGAAGAAGTGGTAGAAGAAGACCGGACCTGATGAACGTTGGTACGGACTCACTGATTAAGCTCCCTCTTGCCTGGAAGATAGGTAGTAATCCAGTCGAGGTTTGTGTCTCCAAGTACAATGCTGCTGGGCTTCAGCAATCACCCTGGTACTGCGCAGAATCTCCACTGAGACTGGAAGAAGAAGCATCCAGTCTTCTTCAGTAGGCTTCAGAGTGCCCTGCAACAATCCAAAGGCCATCGTGTCCATTGTGAACTTCCTGAGAGCAGAATTAGGATGGGTCTTTTCAGACACCCATACAGCTTGTTGGGGGGTAAAGACACATTTCTGCGAGTTAAGTGCGTGCAATTTATCAAAGGCCATATTCTGGAAGGCCTTTGCTCCCAGCTTGTCGCCCAGGACATAAGCGCGTAGTAACAGTTCGATAGAACGGCAAGTGAACGAGCCCGAATATAGCCACTGCACGAACAGGCCGAAGACGATGTTGTCGTCTTCTTTGAGGGTCACCTTTCTTTCAGCGCCTTCGCGGAAGAAACTGTTGAGAGCAGTCTTGAAGAATGGGGAGGCTGTACAAAGGAGCTGGCGATGAACGCGCCAGCTCTGGGCGGACTCGCCCACCATGACCTCGATTATCTCATCACCGGAGAGTCTACAGCAAGGCAGGTTAGCGGTATCAATATCTGGAATAAGAATAATGTAGTACTCACTTTGAGAGTGGATTGTCGCGCCTAGAAAACACGCTTTGGAATCTAGCACATTCATCAGTCTTTCCTCGATAACAATTAACACCTAGCAGCACTCAGCACTTACCCAGGAATCTGTTCGAGCCGCCATTCTTCATAGCTGAGGTGAGTGTCTTCTCCAGGACAGCTTCCGAAGCCAGGAATTGGATCTGTATTCTCCACACGCTTCTCAGCCTCTCCATAGCGTCTCACATGCGGTTTGGGTGGTTCGGTTGGGAAGGGCATGCAAAAGGCCACGCCATCAGTTCCTACTACAAAACGCGTATCTTCTAGGCCGCAAGACGTTGAATAACTGCTGAGAGGAAGCCTCGAGAAGGCTGGTGGATTCTGTTGCTGCTGTCCAGCGCTGCTAGCAGAGCCAGAGGAGGGTGTGCCGAGAACAGAAGCACCAAACGGGCGGGAACCAAGGCGGCTAAATCCAAAACCACCGGCTGGAGTAGGTTGATCTGTATTCTGTGGGGCAGGGGGGTTGGTGGAAGGCATAGGTGAAGTTGATGGAGTTTGATTGTTTCCAGAGTCCTGGGAAACCACGTATGGTGAAGAGTGTTGGGAACCGAAAAGGGAAGGTTGACTTTCCATGAATGCAATTACGGAGGATAGATAGATGAAGAAAGAAAGAGAGAAAAAGGAATTGAGGATCGAAGAGAGATTTGTCACAGAGAAAGGTAGTATTTGGACAGTGGGAGTAAAGTGAATAAACAGGACTCTTAAATGTCAAGAGGCTTCTTTCAACTCCAGGGGCCCGCCCAGCGAACGAACCAAGTTATGAGAACTTCACATCGACGGGATTTCCCACCAGGAACAGGTCTTCAGAGACAAATCCCCCCACATCCAATCTCAGGTCACCTTTCCGACCCTCTACTTCCACGTAAGCGAAACCCTCCTGCGTGAAAAGCCGTCGTGTTGAGAGAAACACCCGCCAAAGGGCAAAGCTGATCTTTTTGAATGGGGCCTTGAAGAAGCTCGTCTGAGCCACAGCCTGGTTTCGTGCTGATATCTCCGCCGCCTTCGGGCCCATAGAGTCAGCAGAGACCACCAACCGACGCGAGAAGATGATTTGACGAGGCACCACGTCGAACTCGATGGGCTTCCGTAAAGGAATGAAGTTTCTGACGGAAAATCGAATATAGGTCCTTCCATTCGAATTGACAGCGGTGATCGTCTTGATCAATCGGTTTGTCTTGAAAAGAAAGACTGTCCCCATGATACTCATAACAACGCATACACCACCGAAGAGCGCCTGCTGCCACATAGGCAATGGAAACTTCGGATCCCGGAACGTGATATTAGAGTTATACACGGCGTATGAAAAGCAGAATGCAGCCATTCCGTATGCTCCCAGTATATAGCTCCGCTGCGACGGCGCCTTGTATAATACAACGGTTCCTTCCTTTGCGACCTTCCTTTCTAGCTTTCCAAACCCAGCCGGACGTCTCCCGGCATATTTCAGAGTTTCCTGAGGAGGTTCTGCTGGTTTAGGACGTGTAGCAGGCTTCGGTGGTGAAGGAATGGACTTTGCTGCTGCCCGTCGCGAAGAATTGGAAAAACATCGTGAGAATGGTGCGGGAGACAGACGAGAGAACGAATGAAACTGCGTTCTCGAACTCTGGTATGAGAACGTCCGAAGAAGGAGGGGACTTGGGAGAAGCTTTATGCTTGCCTAGAATGACACTGTCAGCAAGGCGCAAACCGCATATTGTATGTTTGTACTTTTAAAGAGCTTCGAGGAATCAGCCAAATTGCTAGAGTTCTTTGGAAGCAACCAACCCAAGAGAGCAGAATTAAGCGTAATAGATAAGATCAACAGCAATTGAGTGAATTAGGAAACATCTGGCGTACTTACCATCTCGTCATACGGGCCGTCGCCTTCATTATCTAGCTCGACCGTGAAGCGACGGAGATCAGACTTCGTACCTCCGGGAATATGCGCGGCGGGCCAAAAATGTTCCAGACCCGGTCACCGGTGAAGCTCCCCAACCTCAACCATCAGCAAGCCGGTTCTCTCTTCGCGCGTCTTGGTCCCTTGGACAGCACAATTGCAATTGACTGTCGATAACGGATCATCACTGGGCGACTTCTCTCTGAGCGGGACATCTCGAGAGGAGGAACAACGCACGCGCTCTCGTTGATAACCCGACAGAGCATCATCGCTATCAGCTCCGTTTCCACCCGCGCCCCGGATATAGTTGGTCGCGCGATATTCTCTTGCCTTGTGCCTTTGAACCACGGCGCCAGCAGGAAGTTGAGCTCCTCATATCTGCAATGGCATCTAGCTTTTCCGTGCGCCAGCTGCCAGCTAGGCTTGCCAGACGGCAGCCCAGGGTGTATGCCCCCACTCGACGTAGGTCTCCCCGGGTTATCAGAGGAGAAACAATTCAAAACAACGTCCTTATACTTCAATCTCTTCTCCAAGTTCGCAACTAATGGTCTGTTCCTATCCAGGCTTCCAATCCACAATACCCACGCAGACACAGAACCCCGCATACCCTCTATATCCATCTGTCATCCAGCTGTGCCACGAGAAAGGCATCTCCGAATCCGAGATCTCCAAGATTCCCGCATCAGGTCCCAATGGCCGTCTTCTCAAGGGCGATGTCCTGGCATACATTGGGGCCATCCCCGCAGACTACCCATCTACAGAGGCGGCACGAATCGCACATAAGCAGCACCTCGACTTGAGCAACATCAAGCTCGCCCCTCCACCTCAGCCCGCAGAGCCAACTCCCGTTGTTGAGGGGAAGATTCCTGCACCACCGGCCCTGACTTCCGTCGCGGTCTCAGTATCCCTGGCTGCTGTGCTGTCAGTCCAGAAGAAGGTCCAAGAGAGTCTAGGTACAACGATCCCTCTGGCAACGTTCCTTGCGCGAGCAACGGACGTCGCGAACGATGACCTGCCTCGTTCAGCATCCGAGAAGCCTTCTGCAGATGAACTGTTCGAGGAACTGCTGGGTGCTGCTCCGGTCAAGACTTCTCGTGGCGACTACATCCCTGAGATCAACGCTGTTCCGGCTCCCACGCCTGCTCCGGCTTCCTCGCCCGTCAAAGAGGACATCATTGACTTCCTGGCTGGAAAGGTGGGCAGGAAGACGTCCGCTTCTGCATCCGCTCCCGTGGCGCCTGGCGGTGCGGAGAACGTATTCAGCCTGACCGTTCCTGTCGATGAGGAAAGGAGAGCCAAGGCGTTCTTGGAGCGGATCAAGACGCTCCTGCAGGGCGAGCCTGGAAGGTTGGTTCTGTAGTCTTTCAAAAAATCGAGACCCCGTGGGATGAGAAAGCATTCGCAATGTTATTCGAGCATAATGCATCTAGTGTAGCATATAATGAAATTACCCTTAGTTCGATTTCTAACAGCTACTTAAAATGTAGATTACGCAAGGATCGGATAAAAAAATTGGATTCTGTTCCATTACTCTAACTATGGGCAGCGAAACGTCTAGCATCACTATGCTTGAATGTTGCATCCGTTGCATTTGCCCTCCTCAGGAGACAGACAAAAAAGAGGTCCATCGTACTGATGCCTGAGGCTCAAGAGGAATAGACGATGTAGACAGAGTAGCAAGTATAATAGGTCATGTCCTCATAAGGTCGTGAGTACCCCATGCAGCTCAACGACAAAAAAAAAGTCCCAAGGCCAAGGACCAACCACCCGTATCAGCTCCACCCATGACCGTCCTGTTCACCTGGTCGTCCCAACTCCATGAGCGCCCCTGAGAATCGTAGATGGAAAAAGTAAAGAAACCACCAGGAAAATATGCAAGCCTGAGATCAAACCTAGGAAAAGGTCGCTTCGTAGAGATTGGCGAAAAATCGAAAATAAAAGATATGATAACTGAATGACACAGCAGTTCGAAGATGTGTCTGGTAATCGCGCAGTACGGCATACCAGCTTAGATGCAAAAGATGCTAAGAGCTTGCATGTGAAAACGCCTTTCGTGTCGATCCATTGTTCACAAATGAATGCAGTCCCGTACCGAGAACGCCGAATCTAATGCATGTCGTAAGCAATAAGAGGGGGCCGGGATGTACTGGAATATCACAGCACGTCTCGTTTGACAGACCGCGTAGCAGCTACCGAATGGTACCCCATTCTGCCAGCTTGCTGCCTTCGCGTCCGTGATCTCGTCCAGCCCGCTTGTTGAAGATCTTCCAGAACCTAAGCGTCTCGTCTCCAGCTCCAGTCACCACGGTCTGGCCATCCGGACTCATCGCCAGATAGAGAACACGGTAGGTGTGACCGGTCAATGAGACGATCTGTTCCATACGCGGATACTTCCAGATGACGATCTGGTTCTGGCTATACCCGTGGGTGCTGATGATCTCGTCCGAATTCTTTGACCAGCCGAGATTGCACACTTGGCTTCCAGTGTCGACCTCCTTGATCATGGAGCCGGTTGCCGTATTCCAGAACTTGATGGTCCTATCAGCCGTACCACCACCGGAAGCAAGTAGATGATGCTGATGAGGAGACCAGGCAATCGCCTTTACGGCCGCAGTATGATCAGAGAATCGAAACAATGGCGTTTCATGGAGTTTGTCCCACACCATCAGCTTGTTGTCATTGCCGCCAGACGCGAGTTGGCCATCTTCCGTGTTCCATTTAAGACCACAAACTTCCTGTTTGTGACCAGCTAGGCGACGAATGTATTGGTCCGGAGAACGGACGTCTCGATGATATATGAGACGATCCCTAGAGCCTGAAGTGAGGATGTGATCATTCCAGGCAAGCGCTCCAACACGGTTTGTGTGGCCTATCATAGTGCGCAGGCGACGACAATGCTCTGCATCCCAGATCTGGACCAGCCCTTTCCCGGTTCCTATAGAGATGTGTGTTCCCTACCGAAAAGGATGAGTACAAATCAATCATGCCACTGGAGGACAATTGCTTACCCTTTGAATCCAGCTCACGCTAGTCACGGTATCATCCTTCAGCTCACACAGCTTAGTCACTCGCCCTGTTTGCGAATTCCACATGTAGACAGAGTTTCCAAGCCCGACGCCCAAGACGTTGCTGCTGCCCCAATCAACCAAGTTCAGGTAGAAATCATCTTGCAGATCCGGCGCATCAAGAACTTTGTACGGTACTTTGTTGACGTAGCGAGGCTGTTTTCGCGGCGTCTCGAGGATCCGCTGGCTGTCATAACGGATAGGAGATAGACTGTAGAGTTCTGACCGCACGTTGAGATTAGGTCCATGCTGACTCCTGGGAGTTTTTGATGGGGTGGGCTGGCCAGAACCAGGACGAGGCGAAACATAAGTGAAGAGATTTTTGTGTGGTGTCGATGGAGTAATGCTAGCGGGCGGTAACGCTGAAATAGCATGTGCTGGTGGAGTACGAGAACGCGTGGGGTCATGAATGGCGGTGTTAAAACCGAGTAGAGGATCAGGCGAGAGCGAGTGCAGGTCGGCTTGTGGGACAGTGTTTCCAAAGAGCTCGCTGCGCAAGACTCTGGAGTAGGTTCGATTGGCTTCTTCGGCTAATGCAGGATTAGTTATACGCAACACAACTCCCAACAGACAGGAAAGACCTCACTTTTTTGGAAGTGGAGCTCACCATGGGGAGCACGTCTCCTCGTTTTTGAAGGGGTAGATGGACATCCTTCTTCATGCAACAAACTGTAGGTCGCTTGAAGATCCTGTCCTTCGCGGTTGGGGATGAATCTGACACAGACCCGTCAGCACCATGGTACAAAGAGTAGATAGCAGCTACGCAAGACACTGTATAGAAAGTGGAGGGCCATCTAACTATCCAGATGGAAAGAGCACTCACCTGTCTCCATAAACTCTCTGTCGCTTCCGACTTGGACTGGTCCCCGGAGTCCTCTCTCGCCGATGCCCCGCCTCCTCATACTCCTTCAGAGCCTTCGCCAATGCATCGGGATCGACCGCTTCAGATGCTGCCAGGCTCGTTTGTCTGTTCCGCGACGTATCTGGGAAAAAGAGCGTCCTCTTGGTGGGCATGCTAGGCGGCGTTTTCGATCCCGGTGGAGATACGAGATTCAACTCTTTTGCGACGGACTTTGCCCCGCAGACTGGTGCTGATGCGATATTTCCCTTGGACTTCGATGATTCCCGGTTCTTTTCCGCCATGGTTGCTCCTTCTCACGGCCCACGGCCTCCTCCGAATTCGATTCAAAGACGACTTGCGACGAATTCGAGTGTAGATATCGATGACGAAATATATGGTTTCGGAGAGAAGAAAAATATGATCGGATGTCGCTAAAAGTGGGTGTTCGAATTGGATTGAATGAGAGAGAGGTTTAAGAATTGTTGTTAAGTGTGAATGCTGCCACCTCATTTATTCACCGCGGTGATTGACTGTCAATAGGAGGGAGACAAGCGACAGCTCAAACACTCTCACCAGACCAAGGCCAACTTGATGGAATATCACCAGCAGTCACCACCATCAGAGATTGACACTACCGTTTGTCTGGTGAGGAGAGAAGCAGAAGCTGGCGGGGAGGAGAGGGAGCGCAGGAGAGGCAGTTCGTCCGTGAACTCTTGTGATGGAGTCGAGAAGGGGACTCACATCTGGGGGTCACGCGTCGGGAGCGCTAAGCCTTTTCCAGGGGCCGCTAAGCCTGAATGAGGTTGCCCATCAACACCAGAAGTTCAGGCTTCATTCCTCTTTGAGGGCGGCCTGTTCCCTGGTGGCTGGTCAACTGTGGGCAAGAATGCGATCACGATGATGGACAGGTGTCCCTATAGCCATGGTTGTGACACTTCACAGCCCTTGTGACAACGATAATAATTGGTGGTTGTTAGTTATGGTTGTTTACATAGAAGCTGGAGCAGAGCGCGTCGCTACTTGGCGCTAAACTCCCTGCAGCAACCAGAAGCAGAGCGCGCCCAAGGGATGAAGAACCAAACAGGCCAACGCGACCTGATGATTGGGCTTGGGACCCATGGATGTTGTGATTTTATCAGAGAACATGATTTTATCCCCACGCTGCAGAAAGGAAACGGAGTCCATCCCTCTGTCTGATATGCTTATGATCTTCATAGATCTGGCGCCGGATCAAAAGTCGCCCAAACTGACGTGGAGCCGGATCGAGACGCGAAGCTTGGGCCACACAGAGAGTAAGAAGCCGGAAGATCAACCGTAGACTCCATCAAACTCGTGTCGTAGCGTGTGGAGTGGGCGTTTCTTGTTTTCTGGCTTGCAGAGATCGATGTTCCATATCTGCATGGTGAATAATAAGCCTTCTGGAACTCGATGATCTCCAAGCTGTTCAGTCGCGTAGTCTTCTCGCCCCGACTGACCGCCGGCCGTAGCTTCTCCGCTACCTCATTTCAACTTCTCCCGCTCTCCCCGCCACAGATTTGGTGCCATCCGCGAACAAGGTACTCTAGCTACTCCACCATGCCGAACCTCAACAGCAAGCAAGCTGCCTTGGACTTTTTGTCCTTTGTCAATGCTTCCCCAACCCGTAAAAACACCCTTTCCCCGTCCTGTGATGTACCAATTCTGACCTTATCGTAGCTTTCCATGCGGTGAAGTCCGCCAAAGAGCTCCTGGCAAATGCCGGATTCAAAGAGATTAAGGTACCTTGGATTCTATTTAGACACGGTTTGGCCTCCCGTATAGTAGGGTGCTAACTATGTACGTATAATATAGGAGAAAGACTCCTGGGCCTCGACATGCCATCCGGGCGGAAAGTACTATCTGACCCGCAATCAGTCGACGATCGTGGCCTTTGCCATTGGCAAGAAATGGACAGTGAGTAAATATCCTGTCTATATTTCATGCCTGAAATTTCAAACTAATCTATACACCCAACAGCCTGGAAACCCGATCGCCATGATCGGTGCTCACACAGACTCTCCCGTCCTAAGAATCAAGCCGGTGAGCAAGAAGAAGGGCGACGGCTTCGTCCAGGTTGGCGTTGAAACCTATGGTGGAGGCATTTGGCACACATGTGTGTATAGGGAAGATCTATTTAACTATGCCATCTGAAACTCACATGATTTAAAGGGTTCGACCGTGATCTTGGTGTGGCTGGACGGGCCATGGTGCGGACCAACGATGGTTCTATCGTGCAGAAGCTCGTTCATATCGACCGTCCCAGTATGGCTGACTCTCTGGTTTGGGAAATATTGTTCATCTGACTGATAATACCGCAGTTCTCCGTATTCCCACTCTGGCGATTCACCTCGACCGCCAGGAGACTTTTACCTTCAACAAGGAAACTCAACTCTTCCCGATCGCTGGTCTTATCGCTGCTGAACTTAACCGGGTCGGCAAGGCTCCAGATTCCAAAGAAGGCGAGAGTAGTCAGACGGAAAAGGGCGAATTTTCGCCCCTTAAAGCCATTACGGAGCGTCACCACCCGTATCTGGTCGAACTGATCGCTTCTGAGGTGGATGTTAAGCCCGAAGACGTGCTTGACTTCGAGATGATTCTCTTCGACACACAGAAGGCTTGTCTCGGAGGTCTCCTAGATGAATTCATCTTCTCTGCTCGTCTAGACAACCTGAACATGTCATTCTGTGCGACCAGGGGTCTGATCGAATCTGTGGCTGACAAGTCTGCTCTGGATGATGAGTCCTCTATCCGTTTGATTGCACTCTTCGATCACGAGGAGATTGGTAGCCGAACGGCCCAGGGTGCTGACTCCAACGCTTTACCTGCCATCATCCGCCGTCTCTCCGTCCTGCCAGCATCCTCCTTCGAAGATGCTGGCTCTGAGCGGTCCTACATCAAGACTGGCGAGACAGACCTCTCCACCGCTTACGAGCAGACCCTATCGACCTCCTTCCTGGTCTCAGCCGACATGGCACACTCCGTCAACCCCAACTACTCCTTCAAGTACGAGCCTGATCACCGCCCGGAGATGAACAAGGGCCCGGTCATCAAGATCAATGCCAATGCCCGCTACGCCACCAACGCCCCTGGTATTGTCCTCCTCCAAGAGGTCGCACAGAAGGCCGGTGAGAATGGCGAAAACGGTGTTCCTCTACAGCTATTCGTTGTGCGCAACGATTCCAGCTGTGGAAGCACCATTGGTCCCATGCTCTCTGCCGCCTTGGGTGCTAGGACACTGGATCTTGGCAATCCCCAACTGAGCATGCACAGTATCCGGGAAACTGGCGGAACGGAGGATGTTGGACATGCTATCAGGCTCTTCTCTAGCTTCTTCAAAAACTACTCGTCTCTGTCCCGGACCATCTTTGTCGATTAGGTAGCTTGTCTTCGTTTAATGGAATGCACATCATCTGGAGCGGGCTCTCGATAGATCATCCATTATTACCCCACGTTCCAATATTAGATTCGTAAGGCAGTGTAGAAGATTCCTATGGATGAGTTGATTTATAATAGACAATACACCTAATTTTGTCTTTTAGAGTATATCAGAAGCTCAAGTCGTCAGAATTATTGTAGAGGATTCGGGTACTGTGACCAACCCAACCCAGACAGATAACATGACTTAGGTCAGATATAGCGAGTCAACTCTACACATCACTCGTATGAGGTACATCATTAAGACGCTTATCTACTGTTTATCAAGTTCAATACCTCATCTTGGCAGTATGCCATTGGAACGATCAAGTTGAAGACTTGAATTTTCTAACAAGGTCTTCCATACGTCACAGGACACTAGTCGTCATCCCCCCAATCCTGCTTTATCCAATGGAGTCTCGTGGACTCCAAGGCCGTTCGGAAATTTCCATCAGATGTGTGTTCGGTGCCCGCCTCAATGTCATCTCAGCATACATACCAAAGCTCAACCAAGAGCGTAGACAGGGCTGCAGATGCCAGTTCGAACGATGGGATCCTTAGATCTCAGACTGGTTTCCGTAGGTCTCCGTGCTGGTGGAGGAGAGTGTATCCTTTAGAGACATCAAGCGGACCATATGCTGCTTGCACAGCTCGAAATCGTGACAGAGTTGGGCTTCTTTTCCGATCAGATCATTGATGTAGAAGTATGACCGGCCACGATCTTGTGCTTTCCAGAACAACTCCTCTGCTTTCCAGTGCTGTTCCATCGCGTGAACCATGCGGTCCTGGAGGGCCTCAAACTCGGAAACACACTCTGATAACATTTCCAGAAGTTCTGGGAGAGATCGAGGTGAATTGATGTCGTCACGGAGCCTCATGTCAGTGCTAGGTCCAGCGGATGCATCCGAATGGAGGACCCCAAGCTCAGTGTCACGTTCGCGTGACCAGTTCGTGCGAGTGGAGGAATCATCTGTAGCTCTACCGCTACGAAGGCCAGATCTGATTTTATAAAAGTCAGTTGCCTTTCTTTCTTTCTTTTTTTCTCTACCTTCCTTGTCGTATACAATGGGCGGTCTGCCTCGCAGATTTGGAAACGAGATTGAGGATTTGGACATAGTAAAAACGACAAAAACGAGGGGCATAGAGTAACTTACTTGACAGCTGATTTACCGAACCGCAGTCCACGGGAGCGCAATCCGTCACGAAGCACACGTTCACGGATCTGAGATTCGTATCTCTCGAGTCCCTTGCGATAGAGAGCGTAAAGAAACATCGCGTTAGCAGTGAGCAAGCAGACGCTAGCGATAAACGCCGGAATGTAAGCATATCCTGCGATAGCGATATTCAGGAGTTGGAAAACGACGTGAAGACCATTGGCCATACATCCAAAGAGGACGTAGAGTAGGATCTGTCTATCGAATGCCGTAGACGCGGTATCGAGATATTCGGATATAGCTGCCCAAATCCCAATCGAAACAAGCTCCATGACGAAGTAAACGAGACGTAAGAGATGAAAGACGATGACGGATAAGACTAAGACTCCTGCCAGGATCAAGATACCCGAAATCATAGTGCTGGTGAGGCCGCTGAGAAAGCGGAGTATGGCCTCCCAAGTAACGATGTCCTCCATACTGGCACTGGGAGTGATATCTGTAGAGCACAGAGGTATTTTGGATGGATTTTTAGATCTTGCCTTGCTTGAAGTGTTCGGAGTGGAGAGAATTTTTGTTGACGTGAAAGTTCTCAAGTAGATAAACGCAACGGCACTCAACAAACATGAAGGGACCCCCTCCCAGCCGTCAGGGTCGCATGCAGTCATGTGCTCGTTAGAATCTGACTCTCCTGATGCAGGAAGACATAAACAAGAATCCAATATAATGTAGGGACAAGCAAATGTCTCATTCCCTCCTAATTCATCCCAGGAAGACGAATATTGTATAGTAGCTGGGTGATCATTGACTTTTTCTAATAGCATTCTCTCTGAAACTCTTCTTCATAAAGGCACTCGAGGCCACATCAGACTTATTGTAAGTCATCCTTCATGAAAGCTTGAATACTACGAGGAATAAGTTAGCATTACACAGATTGGTAAGTGCTCAACTGGTACCTACCTTGGAAATGGTACTAATCCAGAAGGACTATCTCTTCTAGTGAGTCTTCTATCACTTCCTGGTTGCAATTATTTGCTTGCCAATATTATATCTTGAACTTCTCGACCGTTTCTGTGAAGAAGAGAGCAATTGGAGGTGATGCTCAAGACAAAGGACTTCTTCTATTCCCTCCTACAATATGTGAGGTCCATAACGCCGATAACTCCGATATATCACGTGCATTAATGCCCCGCGGACGGAGCGATATCCGGCGTTTGTTCCCCACACGAATCCAGATCAGACGATAGCTAAAACAGACGACTGTTTTCTGTATTTTGTATAGAGTGCTGCACATATTTTTGTCCTTCATACTTATTCACCCTATTGGTTTGCTTATACTTATTTAGTGACCCTCAAAAGGTATCATTGGTCCGGGTAGAAATGAGTGCCATTACACCACGCTATTTGACCGGGGATACAGAGGCGATAAAGAGCTTCCTGGACAAGTTCGATGTGAGTATTACCTAGTATACTGGGATACGAAGCGCGGCGCAAAACCTCTTTTCCTCTAATCACTCATGGTCTTTTCCACCGTTATCAGACCCTCAATTAGCTAACTCTAGAGTCATCCTATAGGTCTTCCTCTTCGATTGTGATGGTCTGTCTACCTTTCCTTCTACGATTCTGTTTTATAAGCCCCTGGCTCCTTGTTTACTGGAGGGGTCTTGAGTAATACAATATGGGAATTGTATGCTGAGAAGATGTGCGCGGAATAGGCGTTTTGTGGTCTGGTGACCACGTCTTTCCTGGTACGGCTGAAACGCTGGACATGTTGAGAAGTAAAGGTGAGATATCATGTGCACAATAAACCATGCAGCAATTAATTGTATCGCTAGGGAAGCAGGTTGTCTTTGTAACAAACAACAGTACAAAGTCTCGTGCAGACTATAAAAAGAAACTGGATGGACTGGGAATTCCAAGCACAGTGGTACGTTCGATTTTCGCTCCAGGATGCCGATCTTGAGATTGATTATTGTGATAGGAAGACATTTTCTCCTCCTCATACAGCTCAGCAATCTACATCTCCCGTATCCTTCAGCTCCCCGAAAACAAGCGCAAGGTGTTCGTTCTCGGCGAGACCGGTATCGAGCAGGAGCTTCGATCGGAGAATATTCCTTACATCGGTGGCACTGATCCTGCCTATAACCGTGAGTTTAAACCAGAAGATAATAAATTGATCGCTGCCCGCGACCCATCTCTCATCGACCCTGAAGTGGGAGTCGTTCTTGTCGGACTGGATTTCCACATCAACTACCTGAAGATGGCATTGGCCTATCACTATATTCGCAATGGTGCGATCTTCCTCGCGACCAATATCGACAGCACCTTGCCTAATTCTGGTACCCTGTTCCCCGGCGCTGGATCCATCAGTGCGCCACTTATCATGATGTTGGGCAAAGAGCCGGTGGCGCTCGGAAAGCCTAGCCAGGCCATGATGGATGCCATAGAAGGGAAATTCAAGTTTGACCGGCAGCGCGCATGCATGGTCGGCGACCGTATCAATACAGACATCAAATTTGGAATTGAGGGGAAGCTGGGTGGTACTTTGGGCGTCTTGACAGGCGTCAGCACCAAAGACGACATTTTGACAGGCACCTCCCGTCCCCTAGCTTACGTGAACACGCTGTCAGATCTCTTGGGAGGTAAATAGCTCGTCGTCGCTGCAACTAGCGGCTAAAGCTCCATGAATCTGGGATGACGCTCTTGGCTAAATTGTTGTTTCTTCCAGCGCACAAGACATAGAGGCTAGAATTACACATAGATCTCATCTTCTTTTTATTTCATACGTACTATATATTGTTTATACCCGATTTACAGCTCAGGTTTCTCGAATATATCGTTGAATAGATAGCTACCGTCAATTCTGATGTAGAGCGACTTATACTAGTCCTGATCCGGATGCTCATTATCATACATAACGTATCCTTTAAGTCTCCATAGAGCCAGCATTGCCTCGACAGGAGTAGTCCCAGCGGGTCGGAAAAAGAGAGCATTCTCTCGGAATCTGGGATGAAGTTTTCTCAGTTCTTCCAAATTCTCTCCGCTCAGGAGCACTGACAGGTCGAAAACAGGCACCTTCGTACCACGCTGTGGCAGGGTGACATAGTCAGGAAAAGCTGACGCAAACGGACCGGAACCGGAAGCTGGCTGAATGTTGGTTAGTGCCTGTTCCTTTCCACAGTCAGTCCCCATAATGAGAACGCCTCCCCATTCGATATTCTCAATGTCCGGTAGCTGCTTCAACCCATCAATCAACCCAGTTTCTGAGCTCCCTGGAAGTCCAAAAGCTGTCCAAACACCATCCGCCGTGCTGATATTTCGATTCTGTTTGCAGGCCCTTTCCAATTCCTTCAGGACCTCCTTCCTCATATTTTTCAAAACGAACTCCGGCATATCTTCGCGCCAAACTATGTTCTTCTCAGATCGGCTGTTCAGGGGACCATGCGGATGTCTCCATCGAGACGGGACGATGCTGACGACAGCAAACTTCTTTCTTTTAGACACGCGATCCACAAGAAACTGTTTTGTAACCTCTTTAAGGAGGCGAAGGCGGTCAACTATCCTGACCGCAGGGATACGTAGAGGATCGGGCTTTGGTCCTGTAGCAGAGGGGCTGCTTTCATCTTCAAAAGCAGTTTCTCCGGGAGTCTTCGTCTTCGCAGCTGCAGCATTCAGCTCATCCTTCAGAAGCCCAACCGGCATGAACCAGAGACTCTCACTCTCGCTGGGACGTACCAGTCCGTAGTCTCCTAGAAAGGCCTTTGGCAATCTAGTACCTGTTGCGATACAATATCGAGGTGGTGAAGCTAGAGCAACCGCCCATGGGTTTCGTCTCAATCGATCGACGTCTTCTTTCGTAGGAGGTCTCTTCCGTTTCTTCTCTGTCGGGTTCCGGAGTTTGGTCAGGAGAGGCGATTGAGGGAGTAATTGCGATGGACGCAACGCGCCATCTTCAGAATTGAATAGCGGACCCTGTTGGTCCTGTTCAGAAATGCCATCCTGACTCACAGCATTGCTTTTCTCATGCGGTGAATGTCCGTTCTGCTGTCGCGTATCGCTGCCCAGATGAACTTCGCTCGAAAAATTCCGTCGGAAATCGTAGGTCGAATTGCGAACCTCAGGCGCAGGTAAGAAGATCCGGCGGAAGACCTGCAGCCGCCATGACGCATAAGAGAGATGTCTATTTGGGCATCCCATGTTATCTCGAGGCCGACTATTATTGCTGTCCTGACGTCTATCCTTCGGCGAGATGAGAGCTTGCTTCTTCCCCCCGGCTTTTTCGGGGCTTAGTCATCGACCCCCATAACTAGTTAGGAAGATATGGGCAGGCCACATGACTATAGATATATGTCAGATTTTATGTAATATGGTAATGAGATTACAGGGAAAATCCAAGCATGTCAGGGTCAATCTGGATGAAATTGCCACACTGTTGTAGATGTGTCTGTTTTTCATGGGAATTGCAACAGGACCTGAATTTATGTGCATTTGGGTCTGACAAAACAAACTAATCAACTAGTGCTATTAAGCAAATAAAAACAGTAATTCAAATATCAAAAATATCACTTTTCAATATATCTCCTCAGCTGAACAACATTCAGCTGAATATCTTGATCTCAACACCACATTTTCTATCTTGACTCTTTTAATTCAATTTAATATGAAAAGTATTCAAATTCTTCAGCTCTAGCATCTCAATGAATTTTTGCTGCTTTTTGCCATATAATAGCTTGATTAAGCTGTCAGCAGACATTAAAGCAGTTGACACTCAGCTAACATTCATTTTCTTAATCTAAGCTTGTTTATGAAGTCAGTGCTAATGAATATTAACATGCTAAAGCTTAATAGTTATATGAAAGTTTTTACTATTAATCAATTAGACTGTTTGATAGTTATTACATTGAATTGAGAGCTTCATTTCAGAGTTAAAATGCAGTGCTTTGAACATTTATTTTCATCAAAACAGCTGTTTTTCAGCTTCAGATATTGTGAATAGCTTCACTTCAGTGAAAGAGATAATAATTATTCTTTAATGCATTGTTCTTCAGTTAATTAGTTTTTCAAATAGCTTTATTAAATATTTCTCTGAGCTGTACTAATTAAAGTTATCAGCTAGAGAAGCATTGCTAGCACTGAAAAACACTTTCTCAGTTAGAGTATTATTAAATTCAACTGCATATTGTTTAATTCTCAGCAAATATTCAATAGTATAAGTAGTGGCTTTGAGATGTTGTGAACCAGAGTTTAACAGAAATTGAAATAAATTGCTTGCAGTGTATACAGCATTAAATCTTATAATGATATTAAAATATAGAATCAATTCTACTAGCTGCTGAAAATAATGAATTTTTTGTCTGAGTGATTTTAAAAACTTTTTAGAAAAAATATTATATTTCACTGCTATATGTTTAATATTGTTACCACTTTAGAATTCTTTCTAGCTATTCTATTGTATTATTGGTTAAAGAAGGCTCAACAGAACACTTATCTAGTTTCTTCTCAATGACTTAAATTTACTTAGATCTTGTTTTTAAATAGTTGATGTGGCCTGCTTATCATAATCTGTCAGATAAAGCTTCACATGTTAAATAGCTTGATAGATCTTACTAAATAACAATAGCTAAGTCAGAAGTAGAGTTTAGTTAAATTATGATTTTTCCAGTACTGTTTTTACTGACCTGTAGTAAATAGTAAATAATAAAATCAAATTGAATGCAAAGAACTAAATACATCTGCTGGGTAAAAATGAGCTCTTTTATATATTTAGTTCTCTGTATATCATTTTGTATACTAACTCATATATCATTTCATATACCAGTCATTTTTATATCATATATCATTTCTGTCTTTCTGTGTCTTGGCATGATTGGTATATTGAATTGTCACATGATCAGATGGCCATTTCTTAAGTCTGCTTTGCTTTAGTGCTGTGCTGTAGAGTCTCATTCTATCAGAGTGTCATAGTTATGTTTCTTCATAGTTGGTCTGTAACAGATATAGAAGTTTTAACATAGCTAAAGCTTTTTATTTTCTTTATTTCAAATGATTTTGATGTTAAGAAATCATTTCACTGAACTTAAATTCTGTAGTTTATACTCACTTTTTAACTGCTTAATAAAGTTTTCAGCCTTCAGTTTTAAATGTGAGTTGTTGAAATGCAATACTAAAATATCATTCATGAAAAATATCACTAGTAAATTATCTTTAGTGAAAAGACATAATTTATTTGATATAAAGTTGAATTTTAAATGAATTAGAGTAGTTAACAGCTGTTTTCATTAAAGATAAAATAATCTTTGTAATTTATATAGCAATTTTTGCAGTAGTTATGCTTTTCTGTGCTTTTGCATGTTTAATAAAAGTTTAATATAAATAGTTTTATTAAAATTTAATTGTATAAATATGTTAATGATATTTAATTGAATAATTTTCATATTGAATGCTGCAATTAGTAACATTATTATTTTAAATAGTTTTGCAGTAAAAGTGACTATAATAATATTCTTCTAATTGATAAATTAAAAATTTTCTCTGATGCAAAAATAAGCTTTAAACTTTAAAAATATTTCTCTTCATTAAACTTATAAATAAAAACTCATTTTAGCAAAACAATAAATGTATTAAATATGTTAACCTTCTTGTAGATGTTAAAAGCAGTAAAATTACTGACTTTCTTTTTGGCTGCTTATATTTAATTGTTTTTAAAAATATACTTCATTATATCTTTTCATCTTTTTGAGAGGTCAGATAAATTATCTTGATGATATAAATTTTAATTCAAAAATCTTTTTTAATTTTTATGTAATTTTGCTATAAATGTGTAGTGAATGCTTATAAATTAAGTGACAAACTCAATAGTTAAATATAAAAAAATTTCTATAGCTTAAGTTTTTGTTTTTCATTCAGTATTAGTGATAAACTTGGCATTAGTTTAATTTCTGTTACCACCTCAGAATTCTTCCTAGCTATTCTATTGTACTATTTGTTAGAGAAAGCTTAGCAGAACACTGATTTGGTTTCTTTTTAATAATCTAAGTTCATTTAAATTTTCTATAAACAGTTGATGTGGCCTGCTCATTATAATTTTTTAAATAAGACTTTGTTTATTGTATAACTTAATGAGTCTAAATTAAATAACAATAGCTAAGTCAGAAGTAGAGTTTAGTCAGTATTACAAACCAATTATGAAGAAGCACAACTGTGACACTTTAATAGAATAAGACTTTACAGCACAGCACTAGAGCAAGACAGACTTAAAAGACAGTCACAAAATTATATGATAATTTAATATACCAATCATGCCAAGACATAGAGAAACAGAGATGGTATACAATATAGAAACAAATGATATATGAATTGATATATAAAATGATATATAGATTAATATACAAAATGATATACAAAAAACTAAATATATAAAAAAGCTCATTCTCACCTAGTAGATGTATTTAATTCTTCACACTCAATATCATATTGTTTATCTATTATCTACTACAGATCAGTAAAAATAATACTAAAAGAATTACAATTTAATCAGACTCTACTTTTAATTTAGCTATTATTATTTAATTAGACTCACTGAGTTACACAATGAACAAAGCCTTATTTGAAGAATTATAATAAGCAGGCTACATTAACTGCCTAAGAACAAAACCTAAGTAAATTTAGATCATCAAAAAGAAATCAAGTTAAGTGTTTCATTAAGTCTTCTCTAATCAATAGTGCAATAGAATAGCTAAGAAGAATTCTAGAATAATAATACATTAAGTGCTCTTGACCCTGTTACTGAAAGCTCAAGTATTATAATCAAAAAACAGTAATTATTATGTCAGCATTTAAGATAACAGAAAAACAACTGACTGTAAGATTAGCAACTTCAGTACAGCCACCACTAGTGACAATCTCTGAAGATGATAATAAACTGAACAATTCAGAATTAATAAAAGAGATCAGATAGTTATACACAATAATATAAAGAAACAACACAAAAGATATTAAGAAAAAACTCAAACAGCTTTAAGAAATAATTTAGCAACTTAAAAAATCACAAAACACACAACAGATTATCACAATTCAACTTAAATCACTAAAACCTGAATTATTTAATGAATAATCTTGCTGTTTACAGACATTTCTCATTTAGCTTGAATTGTATTTTGAGATGATAGAAATCACTAAAGATTACAATAAGATCATGCTAGTGATATTCTATATAAAAGAATTAGCATTTGATTAAATCAATCTCATTGTAAAAAACAGAAAAGAGAACTGAGACAATGAAGAAAATCAAGATGAAATAACTAAGTGAGTATTCAGCAGATATATAAGCTTTGTCACAGAATTGAATAAAATCTTTAAAGTAATTAACAAGACTAAAGTTATAAAACAAAAACTGCAATAACTCTAACAAACTAAATTAGCTAAACAATACACAACATAGTATCAATAAATCATATTTCACTTGCAATGAGAAAACAAAGTGTAAATTGTGACTTATAAACAAAAGCTAAAAAAGAAAGTTCAGAATAAATTAGCTAGAGAAAAATTGCCCATTAATATTAATAAATTAATTGAGTGATTTATATAAATCAACAATAGAATTTATAAGAAAAAGTTGGTCAAGCAACAAATAAGACAATGAAGAAATAATGAATAGTTTATATGGCACTTACAATGCACCAATCAAGAACAATGATATAAAAAACTTAAAGTGAATTTTTATAAATTATGACCAATGAAATTAAACATAATACAACAGAAAGACAAAATTAAACTTAAATTAGAAAGCAAACAAAAGAAAAAAATTATATGCTATAATTGCCAGAAGA
Source organism: Paecilomyces fulvus (assembly GCA_029606305.1). Lineage (NCBI taxonomy): Eukaryota > Fungi > Ascomycota > Eurotiomycetes > Eurotiales > Thermoascaceae > Paecilomyces > Paecilomyces fulvus. The sequence goes on along the minus strand of JAPVCG010000071.1, from coordinate 846,471 downwards.
AGAAACATATAGTCAGAAACTACAAATCACTCAAAAAAAAAACATAATGGCTTAACACAACAAGCAACAAAATTAGTAACAATAACTTCTCAAAGATCAACTTTAGTGACAAACTAAAAAGTCAAAAATGAGCACAATATAAAAAGTTACAGCATTCAGAATATAAAAAAAAGACTAAGAATTAATTAAAACATTCAAAAAGACAATGAGACCACACAAGATCATGACACAACTTGAAGATGAAATGAATAAAGTATTTTAAAGAATACTTAAAAAATTCAGCTGTGATAATAGCATCAAAAAGCAACAAATTGTGAAATGCATGAAAATTGAAATAGACTTCACAGTTGAGACCATCATCAACATAGTGAAAATAGCAACAATAAAACTAAATGAAGACATAAGCAACACTTTAGAAAACATCAAAATAATTATAAATCAAATTATGAGTATCAAACAACACAAAAGAAAAAAAAAACAACAATGCTGAATAAAAAAAAAATAGCAAAGCAAAACAACTTAAATAATGAAATCATTAGACAATATACACAAGAATAAAGCATGCAACAAATTTACAAAAAACTAATAAGAAATAATAAAGATTCCATCACTAAAGAATAGCATAAAGCCAGTGAAACACTGTTATGGACTAACTATGGAGAAGCACAACTGTGACACTCTGATAAGATGAGACTTTATGGCACAGCACTAGAGCAAAGCAGACTTGAGAGACAATCACAAAATTATGTGACAATTTGATATACCAACTCAGTGGAATGCACAGACTGGTATACAAAATGATATACAGTATAGCAACAAGTATAGCAAGGCAAGTGATATATGAAAAGATATACAGAGAACTAAATATATAAAAGAGCTCATTCCCACTCTACAGATGTATTTAGTTCTTTGCACTCAATATCATATTGTTTATTTACTATTTACTACAGGTCAGTAAAAACAATACTGAAAGAATTATAATTCAATTAGACTCTACTTCTGACTTAGCTATTGTTATTTAGTTGAGACTCACTGAGTTATTTAATGTACAAAGCTTTATCTAATGGACTGTAGTAAGCAGACTGCATCAACTGCTTAAGAACAAGATTTAAGCAGATTTAAATTATTGAGAAGAAACCAGATAAAATGTTCTGTTAAGCTTTCTCTAACAAACAGTATAATAGAATAGCTAGAAAGAATTCTAAGATGATAATACATTAAGTGCTTTTGATTTTGTTATCAAAGACTTAAGTATTATAACCAAAAATAGCAAGTCATCATGTCAGCACTTAAGACAACAGAAAAGTAATTGACTATAAAATTAGTGATCTCAGCATAGCCATCACCAGTGACAACATCTAAAGATGATGACAAACTAAACAATTTGAAATTGATAGAAGAGATTGAATAGTTGTGCACAATGATACAAAAGAACAATATAAAAAATATCAAAGAAAGACTTAAACAGCTTCAAGAAATGATTTAAAAACTTAATAAATCACAATGTGCACAACAGACCACTACAACTCAACTCAAATCACTAAAATCTGAATTATTTGATGAGTAATTTCACTGTTTACAGGCATTTCTCACTCAGCTTGAATTGTATTTTAAGATAATAAGAATCATTAGAGATTATAACAAGATCATGCTAGTGATATTCTACATAAAAGAATCAGCATTTAATTGAATCAATCTCATTGTAAAGAACAGAAAAGAAAACTAAAACAATGAAGAAAATCAAGATAAAATCACCAAGCAAGTATTTAGTGAATACATAGATTTCACCACAGAATTGAATAAAATCTTTAAAGTGATTAATCAAACCAAAGTTATAAAACAAAAACTGTGACAACTTCAACAGATTGAATCAGCCAGACAATACACAACATAGTATTAACAGATCATGTTTCACTTGCAATAAGAGAATAAAGTGCAGGTTGTGATTTATAAACAAAAACTAAGAAAAAAAAATTCAAAATGAATTAGTCAGAGAAGAACTACTTATTAACATCAATGAATTAATTGAATGATTTATATAAATTAACAACAGAATTTATGAGAGAAAGTTAGCTAAGCAATAAGCAAAACAATGAAGAAATGATGAATAATCTATATAGCACTTATAGTGCACCAATTAAGGACAATGACATAGAAAACTTAGAGTGAACCCTTACAGGCCATAACTAATGAAATTGAATACAACACAACAGAAAGACAAGGCCAAGACTAAGCCAGAAAACAAGCAAAAGAAAGAGATTATATACTATAACTGTCAGAAGAAAGAACATATAGTCAAACACTGCAAATCACTTAAGAAAAAAACACAATAGCTTAATGCAACAAGCAACAAAATCAGTGACAATGACTTTTCAGAGATTAACTTTAGTGACAAACTTGAAAGCCAAGAATGAGCACAATATGAAGAATTACAGCATTTAAAATATGAAAAAAGAGACTGAGAATCAATTGAGATGCCTGAAGAAACAACAAAATCACACAAAATTATAACACAAATTGAAAATAAAATGAATAAAGTATTCTAGAAGACACTCAAAGAATTTAGCCACAATAACAGCATCAAAAAGCAACAGATTGTAAAACATATGAGAATTGAAATAGACTTTACAGTTAAGACTATCATCAACACAGTGAAAATAACAGTGATAGAACTAGATGAAGACATAAACAACATTTTAAAAGATGTTGAGATAATTATAAATTAAATCACAAATATCAAACAATATAAAAGAAAAGAGAAACAACAATATCAAATGAAGAAAATAGCAGAGCAAGACAACTTAAATAATATAATCATCAAACAATATGCATAAAAACAAAGCATGCAACAGATTTACAAAGAACTAATGAGAAATGACAAGAATTCTATCACTGAAGAATGGCATGAAGCCAGTGAAATACTCAAGAAATCAGAAAGTGAAAGAAAATCATTTGAGACTAACAAAAAATTAGGCAATAAGACAACTAAGACTAAAACACAAGTAATAAATCTCACTTTGCTAAACTTAGACAAGAATAGTCATGAGCAAGAGACTCATTAAACTAAGACTTAAGAGAATTTCTCACAGAAAGAAACACTAGCTTACTGTGATAAGTCAGAATGTACATGTTTAGAGTATTAAGAACACTTACAGCACCAGAACATGCATTAAATAACATGTTATGACAACTATTGTATAAGACACTATGACACAAAGATTAGCAGTGCATATTTTTCACAGAAAAATTGAATTAGAAAACAACAACAAGAGCAATGATATCAGATGACAGTGACAGCCAAAGATCAACATGTTAAGATACAAACTAAGATTATGAGCCAGCTAGCTAAAATGCTAGTTGACTCAGAAGCCACAGAAAACTTTATAAATTTAAAATTTATAAAAAAGCTACAGATTTTAAAAAGAGCTAAACAACAGCCAATACTGATTTCAGAACTTAATGAAGAGAATTTAAAACAATTTCTGACTACAGAGATAAGATTGATATCAGTCTTAATTCAGAATCATTTGAAGTTACTCAACTTTGATGTAACCAAAGTTGAAGAATACAATGTGATACTCAGAATACTATAACTAAAACAACACAATCTAAAGATTGACTAGACACACAATGAAATACAGTTCACATAATATATATGCAGAATAAGGCTAAAACAAGACTACTCACAGACCTCAAAGAGTTGGGTAAAAAGCAAGATAAAGTTAGCCACAAAAGAGACTAAGTGTTACAGACCAACCATGAAAGAGCACAACTGTGACACTCTGATAAAATGAGACTTTACAGTGCAGCACTAAAGCAAGACAGACTCAAGAGACAATCACAAAATCACATAATAATTCAATATACCAACTCAGTGAAATGCATAGACTGGTATACAAAATGATATACAATATAGCAACAAGTATAGCAAGGCAAATGGTATATGGAATGGTATACAAAGAACTGAATATATAAAAAAGCTCATTTTCACTTAGCAGATATATTTAGTTCTTTGCATTCAATCTGATTATATTATTTATTATTTACTACAGGTTAGTAAAAATAATACTAAAAGAATTACAATTCAACCAGGCTCTACTTCTAACTTAGCTATTGTTATTTAGTTAAAACTTATCAAGTTATCTGACATACAAAGCTTTACTCAACAGACTATGGTAAGCAAACTGCATCAACTGTTTACAGACAAGATCTAAGCAGATTTAGATCATTGAGAAGAAACTAGATAAAGTGTTCCATTAAGCCTTTTCTAACAAACAGTATAATAAAATAGCTAGAAAAAATTCTGAGGTGGTAACACATTGAATGCTTTTGATTCTGTTATTAAAGGCTTAAGTATTATAATCAAGAATAGCAAGTTATCATGTTAGCACTTAAAATAGCAGAAAAGCAATTAGCTGCAGAATTAGTGACCTTAGCACAGCCATCATTAGTGACAACATCTGAAGATGATGACAAACCAGACAATTCAGAATTGATGGAAGAGATTAAATAATTATACACAATAATACAAAAGAATAACATGAAAAATATCAAAAAAAGACTTGAACAGCTTCAAGAAATAATTCAAAAACTTAATAAACCACAATGCATACAACAGATTACTACAACTCAACTCAAACCACTGAAATTTAAATTATTTGATGAGCAATCTCACTATTTACAGGCATTTCTCACTCAGCTTAAATTGTATTTTAAAATAACAAAGATCATTAGAGATTACAACAAGATCATACTAGCAATATTCTACATGAGAGAATCAGCATTTGATTGAATTAATCTCATTGTGAAGAACAGAAAAGAAAACTAAGACAATGAAAAAAATCAAGACAAAATCACTAAGTGAATATTCAGCAAATACATAGATTTCACCACAGAATTGAATAAAGCCTTTGAAGTGATTAATCAAACTAAAGTCATAAAACAGAAACTGCAACAACTTCAACAAACTGAATTAGTTAGACAATACACAACACAGTACTGACAAATCATGTCTCACTTGCAATGAAAAAACAAAGTGCAGATTGTGACATATAAACAAGAACTAAAAGAGAAAGTTTAAAATGAATTAGTTAAAGAAAAACTAATTACCAATATTGATAAATTAATTAAACAATTCATACAAATTAACAACAGAATTTATGAAAGAAAGTTAGCCAAGCAACAAGCAAAACAATGAAAAAATGATAAACAGTTTACATGACACTTGCAGTATACTAATCAAGAATAATGGCAAAGAAAATCTAGAGTGAACTTTTACAGGCCACAACTGATGGAATTGAATACAACACAATAGAAAGATAAGGCCAAGATTAAGCTAGAAAACAAGCAAAAGAAAGAAATCATATGCTATAACTGCCAGAAGAAAGAGCATATAACCAAACACTGCAAATTACTTAAGAAAAAGACACAATAGTTTAACATAACAAGCAACAAAATTAGTAATAATGACTTTTTAGAGATTGACTTTAGTAACAAACTTAAAAGCCAAGAATGAGCACAATATAAAGAGTTACAGCATTTAGAATATAAAGAAAGAAACTGAGAACCAATTGAAATGCTTAAAGAGACAACAAAACTACATGAAATCATGACACAAATTGAAGATGAAATGAATGAAATATTTCAGAAGACATCTAAAGAACTTAGCCACAATAACAGCATCAAAAAGCAACAGATTGTGAGATGCATGAGAACTAAAATGAACTTCACAGTTAAGATCATCATTGACATAGTAAAGATGACAGTGATAAAACTAGACAAAGACATAAACAACACTTTAGAAGATATTAAAATAATCACAAATCAAATCACAAGTATCAAGTGATACAAAAGAAAAGAGAAACAATAACACTAAATAAAGAAGACAGCAGAGCAAAATGACTTAAACAATAAAATTATCAGATGATATGCACAAGAACAAAGCATACAACAGATTTATAAAGAACTAATGAGAAACAATAAGAATTCCATCACTGAAGAATGGCACAAAGCCAGTGAAACACTCAAGAAATTAGAAAGTGAGAGAAAATCACTTGGAACCAATAGAAAATTAGGCAATGAGACAACTGAGGCTGAGACACAAGTGATAAATCTCACTTTGCTAAACTTAGATGAGAACAGTTATGAGCAAAAGACTTATTGAACTAAGACTCAAAAGAATTTCTCACAGAGAGAAATATTAGCTTACTGTGATAAGCTAGAATGTACATGTATAAAGTATCAGAGACACTCACAGCACAAGAACATGCATTGAACAGCATATTATGACAACTATTGCATAAGACACTATGATGTGAAGGTCAGCAGTGTATATTTTCCATAGAAAAATTGAATTAAAAAACAACAACAAGAATGATAACATCAGATGGCAATGACAGCCAAAGGCTGACATGTTAAGATATAGGCTAAGATTATGAGCTAGCCAGCTAGAGTGTTAGTTAACTCAGAAGCCACAAAAAACTTTATAAATTCAGAATTCATGAAAAAGCTATAGATTTTAAAAAGAGCCAAACAACAGTTAATATTGATTTCAAAACTCAATGAAAAAAATTTGAGACAATTTCTGATCATAGAGATAAAATTAATACCAGTCTTAGTTCAAAATCATTTGAAGTTACTTAACTTTAATGTGACCAAAGTTGGAGGATACAATGTAGTACTCAGAATATCATAACTAAAGCAACACAATTCAAAGATTGACTAGACACACAATAAAATACAGTTCACACAATGTACATGTGGAATAAGGCCAAAACAAGACCACTCACAGGCCTCAGAGAGTTAGATAAAAAGTGAAATAAAGTCAGCCACAAAAGAGACTGAGTTGAAGAGAACAATCAGTGGCTCTAAAACAAAGAAATAAATAGAGCCCAAAAAGCCTACAGACAGTGAGTTAACAGATGAAATTATGCAAAGAGATATGCAAACTTAAAAGAGGCAGTATAGTTAGACACTATACAGCATCACAGTGAGCAAAAGAGAAGTGCAAGAAGTAACAAAATCAACAATTTCAAAGAAGTATAAGTAATTCAAAAATCTTTTTGATTTTAGTATCAATAAAAAATTGCTAAACCACAAACCATTTGATTATGAGATATCTCTAATAAAAGAGAAGAAACCAACATGCAAACTGATTTACTCAATGTTAGAAAGAGAAGCAAAAGTTGCAAAAAAATACATTGATGACAAATTAAAATGAGAATACATTAAACTAATGACATCATTAGCAAAATACTCAATGTTATTTATGCCAAAGAAAGACAGCAACTTACAATTTTGTATTAACTACAGACAGCTAAATAAAATTACAATCAAAGACAAATACTCATTATCATTAATCATAGAGATACAAGATGTGGTATAAGAAGTGAAATAGTTTATGAAATTTAATGTTGCAGATGCATACAACTAAATACAAATCAAATTTAGAGACAAATAGAAAACAGCATTTAAAACCAAGTTTGAACACTATCAGTATAAAATTATGCCTTTTAGATTGATGAATGCACTAGCAATGTTTCAGAGATTTATTGATTCAGTACTAGACAAATATTAATTTGACTTTGTTATAGCTTATTTGAATGACATTTTAATATTCTTCAAGAAGCCTTGAAAATCATGTCAGACACATCAGAATAGTATTATGAAGACTATGACTAGCAAAGCTATGACTCAAGCTAAAGAAATATGAATTCTATGTTCAGAAAACAAACTTTTTAAAATATCAAATCACTCAAGAAAAGATACAAATAATCAACTAAAGATTTAGGCAATCAGAGATTGGTCAATATCAACAAATCTACAAGAATTACAAGCATTCATTAAAATGATGAACTATTACAGATGATATATTGAACAATATACAGATATCATAAGACCACTATTTAATCTTTTGAAAAAGAAAAAAAAGTTTTAATAAACAAAAATAAAACAGAAAGCATTTAAAGAAATAAAGATGAAAATAACAATGGCATCAGTAATCAAATAGCACAATTTAGTGAAGAAAATAATCATTGAGACTAATACATCAAACTACATAATTGAAGCAGTAATGTCACAGCTAGATAACAATGAAAAACTACACTCAGTGACATATTACTTGAGGAAGATAATATTAGCAAAACTCAATTATGAGATCCACAACAAGAAATTGTTAGTTATAGTGACAGCATTTTAGCAGTGAAGAGTATATTTTGAAAAAGCTAAGCATATAATTAAAGTGATTACAAATCACAAGAATCTTACTTACTTTACAATGACTAAAGTGTTAACATGAAGACAAGCAAGATGAGCAGAAATATTAACAAATTACAACTTTAAAATTGAACATTGCAGTGAAAAGCAAAATAAGCAAGCAGACACACTTAGCAGACAATCAGACTACAAGAAAGAAGTTCTTAAACCAGAACCAGTGCTATTGAAGTTTCAGAAGAATGAAATAATAATATACAACAAACAGACAGTGACATTAACAGCAACAATGACTATTAAAAGTCAAGATGAGAAACTGATACAGATTATCAGATAAGAAATTGCAAAAAATGAAAATCTTAAAATAATTAAGAAAAAAATCAACAAGATAATAAAAGATAACAGATTAATCTACTACAACAGATTAATATATATATTGTTTACAGCAAGAGCAGAAGTGATTAAGAGATATCACAAGCCATCAACAAAAGAACATTTTAAAACTAAAAAGACAGAAGAATTGATATTAAAAAACTTCTATTTTCCAAACATGCAATGGATAATATACTAATACTTGAAAAAATGTGACACTTGTCAGAGAAACAAGGCAGTGAGATATCTACCATATAGAGAATTACAATTACTTGTAATACTCACTTAACCTTGAAAATGAATTATCATAAATTTTATCACACAACTATCAGAGTTAAAGAAGAACAGAGTTATATACAACATTATTCTCACAGTGATGAATAGATTGACAAAATATACATATGCAATACCAATAAGAATGAATGCAACAGCCTCAAAAATAGTATACTTACTACTTTGATATGTGTTTAACAAACACAGTACACTGAAGAGAATTACAACAAACAGAGATTCACAGTTCATATTGAAATTATGAAAGATGTTAATGAATATAACTAGCATTAAGCATAGACTTAGCACAGCTTATCATTCACAAACAAATGAACAAACAGAAAGAATGAATCAGACAATTGAGCAGTATTTACAAAACTATACAAATTACAACCAAAGCAATTGGGTTAAACTGCTACTCATAACACAATTTGCATACAACAATTTGATTAACACAATAACTAAAGAAACACTGTTTTATACTAATTTTAAATATAATCTTAAATTTGGCAGCAAACTAAAAAAAACATAAGAAATAAACTACAAAGCAGAAAAGAAAGTAACACAACTACAAACATTGCACAAATAACTACAGAAAGATATTGAATTTGCAAACCTCAGAATAGTAGTTTACTATAATAAAATCCATTAAAGAAGACCTAACCTAAAAAGAGAGAAAAAAATATACTTGCTATGCAGAAACATTAAGATAAAATAATTAAGCAGCAAACTTAACAGCAAGAAAATTAAACCATTCATTATCAAAGAGAAAATCAGATCAGTGAACTACAAATTAAAACTATCAGACAGCATGAAAATACATCTGATTTTTTATATTTCATTATTGAAACCAGCATCACAGAACACTCAGACACAAAACAAAGAAATTGAAACCACAGAAGAAGAATATAAAGTTGAAAGAATTTTAAATGAGAGAAAAGTCAACAGGCAAACACAATACCTGGTGAAGTGAAAGAAGTATAATATCTTGAAGAACACTTAGAAATTTATCAAGAATTTGATGAATTGCCAACATCTGATAAAGAAATATTAAGGCCAGCAGAAGTTTAAAAACTGAGACTCATGTCACAAAAGAGTTAACTCATTAATGAATCATTAAGAGTAGTTAATAGCTCTTGACACTGACAATCATTCTCATTAGTCATATGATGCAATTCAATAGCATTCTCAGAGAAATTTAGTTTTTTAAGAATTTCAAGAATATGAGCATTATGATTAGACATTTTAGAATCACACTTTTTCAGAAATTTGCAATGCTTTCAGAGATGAAGAATTTTGAAAAACAAAAGAGTTTGCTGCTCTTTAACCTCAGCCAATTTGGCCTTTAGTCTATCTTCAATGAATTGAAAATCACACTATTCTTTATTGCTATGAAAGTGCTTTTTACATTTTTGACTGTGTTTAATACACACAACACAGTTTTTGCAACAATCATTCATTTTGCAAGAAATACCATAAGAAAAACAATATTAATAAGAAGACTCAACAACAAAACTATTCTTTTTGATCTTCTTAAAGTGATAACAGTTTTTACAATACTGATCACAAAAAGAGTTAGTTTTTAACACACACTTTCATTGAGAAGGCATAATGAGAGAAGAAAGACATCACTTACAGAAAAGAGTTAAAGTCACAATGGCAACAAAAGTAAGCACTTTATTTATAAGTCTTCAGAGACAAAAACCTTGAAAAAAAAGAGTAATGTTATGAACTAACTATAAAGAGACACAATTGTGATACTTTGATAAGATGAGACTTTACAGCATAGCACTAAAGTAAAGCAAACTTAAAAGACAATCATAAAATCACATGACAATTTGATATATCAACTCAGTGAAACACACAGACTGATATATAGAATAGTATACAGTATAGCAACAAGTATAGCAAGACAAGTGATATATAGAATGGTATACAGAAGACTAAATATATAAAAGAGCTCATTCCCACTTAGCAGATGTATTTAGTTTTTTGCATTTAATCTGATTATATTATTTACTATCTACTATAAGTTAGTAAGAATAGTACTAAAAAAATTACAATTCAATTAGACTTTACTTCTGACTTAGCTATTATTATTCAGTTGAGACCCACTGAGTTACTCAACATACAAAGTCTTACTCAATGAATTGTGGTAAGCAAGCTGCATTAACTGCCTACAGACAAGACCTAAGCAGGTTTAGATCATCAAGAAGAAACTAAATAAAGTGTTTTGTTAAGCTTTTCTTAACAAACAGTACAATAGAATAGCTAGGAAGAATTCTGAGGTGGTAACACTAAGTTAAGAAGAATAACTAATGGCTCTAAAATAAAGAAACAGACAAAGTCTGAGAAGTCTACAAACAGCAAGTTGACAGATGAAACTATGCAAAGAGATATGCAAACTTAAGAAAAGCAGCATAGTTAGACACTATACAGCACCACAGTGAGTAAAAAAGAAGTGCAAGAAGCAATAGAACTAACAATTCTGAAGAAGTATGAGTAATTCAAAAATCTCTTTAATTTTAGTATTAATAAAGAATTATTAGACCACAAATCATTTAACCATAAAATACCTCTAATGAAAGAAAAGAAATCAACATGCAAACTAATTTACTCAATGTCAGAAAGAGAAGCAAAAGTTGTAAAAGAATACATTAACAACAAATTGAGATGAAGTTACATTGAACTAGCAATATCATCAGCAGAATACTTAATGTTATTTGTGTCAAAGAAAGACAATGACTTACAATTCTGTATTGATTATAGACAGTTGAATAAGATTACAGTCAAAGACAAATATCTGTTATCATTGATTACTGAGATACAAGACATAGTACAAGAAGTGAAATGGTTTACAAAATTTAATGTTGCAAATGCATATAATTAAATATAAATCAAACTCAGAAACAAATGAAAAATAGCATTTAAAATCAAGTTTAAACACTATCAGTACAAGATTATGCCTTTTAAATTGATAAACACACTAGCAATGTTTCAAAGATTTATTGATTCAGTACTAGATAAATATTGATTTGACTTTGTTATAGCTTATTTGAATAATATCTTAGTATTCTCCAAAAGTCTTAAAGATCATGTTAGACACATTAGAATAATATTACAAAAACTACAACTAGCAAAGCTACAACTCAAGCTAAAGAAATGTAAATTTCATGTTCAGAAGACAGACTTTCTAGAATATTGAATCACTCAAGAAGAAATACAAACAAATTAACTAAAGATTCAAGCAATTAGAGATTGGCTAATACTGATAAATTTATAAAAATTACAAGCATTCATTGAAATGATAAACTATTATAGACAATACATTAGATGATATATAGATATCATAAGACTACTATTCAACCTTTTGAAGAAGAAGAAAAAGTTTTAATAAACAAAAACAAAACAGAAAGCATTCAAAAAAATGAAAATGAAAATAACAATGGCATTAGTGATCAAACAGCATAATTCAGTGAAGAAAACAATTATTAAAATCAATGCATCAGACTACACAATTGAAGCAGTGATGTCACAGCCAGATGACAATAAAAAGCTACATCTAGTGGCATATTATTTGAGAAAGATGATACCAGCAGAACTCAATTATAAAATTCACAACAAGAAATTGTTGGCCATAGTGACAGTATTTTGGCAGTAAAAAGTATATCTTGAAGAAGTTAAGCACATAATTAAAGTAATTATTGATCACAAAAATCTTACTTACTTCATAATAACTAAAGTGTTAACACAAAGACAAGCAAGATGGGCAGAGATATTAATGAATTATAACTTTAAAATTGAACATTGCAGTGAAGAGTAAAATAAGCAGGCAAACATACTCAGCAGATAGCTAAACTATAAGAAAAAAGTTTTTAAACCAGAACCAGCACTACTGAAATTCCAGAAGAATGAAACAATAACATACAATAAACAGACAGTGACATTAACAGTGACAATAACTATTGAGAGTTAAGATGAGAAACTAATACAGATTATCAGATAAAAAATTGCAAAAAATAAAAACCTCAAAATGATTAAAAAAAAATCAACAAGATAACAGAAGACAACAAATTAATTTACTACATGTTACCACCTTAGGATCCTTTCTAGCTATTCTATTGTACTGTTTGTTAGAGAAGGCTCAACAGAACACTTTACTTAGTTTCTTCTCAATGACCTAAACCTGCTTAGGTCTTGTCTGTAGACAGTTGATGTAGTCTGCTTACCACAGTCTGTTGGGTAAGACTTTGTATGTTAAGTAACTTGATGAGTCTTAACTGAATAACAATAGCTAAGTCAGAAGTAGAGCTTGATTAGATTATAATTCTTTTAGTACTGTTCTTACTAATCTGTAGTAGATAGTAGATAATAAAATTAGATTGAATGCAAAGAACTAAATACATCTGCTGAGTGGAAATGAGCTCTCTTATATATTTAGTCCTCTGTATACCATTCCATATACCACTTGCCTTGCTATACTTGTTGTTATACTGTATACCATTCTGTATACTAGTCTGTGTGTTCCACTGGGTTAATATATTGAATTGTCATATGATCTCATGATTATCTCTTGAGTCTGTCTTACTCTAGTGCTGCACTGTAGAGTTTTATCTTATCAGAGTGTCATAGTTGTGCCTCTTCATGGTTGGTCTATAACATTACTTTTTTTCTTCAAGATCTTTGTTTTTGAAAACTCATAAATAAAGTGCTTATTCTTGTTATCATCATGACTCTAACTCTTTTCTGTAAGTGATTTTTTTTTTCTTCATTATGCCTTCTTAATGTAAGTGTATATTGAAAACTAACTCTCTTTGTGATCAGTATTGTGAAAACTGTTGTCACTTTGAGAAGATTGAAAAGAATAATTTTGTTATTGAGTTTTCTTGTCAATATTGTTTTTCTTGTGGTATCTCTTGCAAAATGAATGATTATTGTAAAAACTGTGCTGCATATACCAAACATGATCAAAAATGTGAAAAGCACTTCCATAGCAATAAAGAATGATGTGATTTTCAATCTGCTGAAGATAGACTAAAGGCCAAATTGGCTGCAGCTGAAGAGCAGCAGACTTTTTTGTTTTCCAAAATTCTTTGTCTCTGAAAGCATTATAAATTTCTGAAAAAATGTGGTTCTAAAATGTCTGATCATAACACTCATATTTTTGAAATTCTTAAAGAGCTGAATTTCTCTAAGAATGTGGCCAAATTGTGTTGTATGGCTGATGAGAATAATTGTCAATATCAAGAGCTATCAGCTACTTTTGATGATTTCTTAATAAGTTAACTTCTCTGTGATCTGAGTTCTAGTTTCTGGACTTCTACTGGTCTTGATATTTCTTTATCAGATGTTGGCAATTTATCAAATTCTTGATAAGTTCCCAAGTGTTTTCTGAGGTATTGTACCCCTTTTACTTCACTAGGTATTGTGTCTGCCTGTTGACTTTCCTCTTGTCTAGAATTCTTTTGATTTTATATTCTTCTTCTGTGATTTTGATTTCTTTATTTCATGTTTGAGCATTCTGTGGTGCTGATTTCAATAATAAAATATGAAAAATTGAGTGTATCTTTATGCTGTCTGGTAGTTTCAATTTGTAGTTCATCAGTCTGATTTTTTCTTTAATGATAAATGGTCTAATTTTCTTGCTGTCAAGTTTGCTGCTTGATTATTTTGTCTTGATGTTTCTGCATAGCAAGTATACTTTTCCCCTCTTTTTAGGTTAGGTCCCTTTTGATGAGTTTTGTTATAGTAAACTGCCATTCTGAAGTTCACAAATTCAATATTTTTCTGTAGTTGTTCATGCAATGTTTGTAGTTGTATCACTTTCTTTTCTGCTTTGTGATTCATTTCCTGTGTTTCCTTTAGTTCACTGCCAAATTTGGAATTATATCTAAAATTGATATAAAATGATGTCTCTTTGGTTGTCATGTTAATTGAATTGTTGTATACAAATTGTGCTATAAATAGTAGTTTAACTCAATTGCTCTGATTGTAATTTGTGTAATTTCATAAATACTGCTCAATTGTCTAATTTATTCTTTTCATTTGTTCATTTGTTTGTGGATGATAAGCTGTGCTGAGTCTATGCTCAATGCCAGTCATGTCCATCAACATCTTTCATAATTTTGATGTGAACTGTGAATCTCTGTCTGTTGTAATTCTCTTTGGTTGTGTGCTTGACTTCTTTAAGGTATACTCTCCACTGCTGAAATGCTGTCACTATGGCCAACAATTCCTTGTTGTGGATCTCATAATTGAGCTCTGCTAATATCATCTTTCTTAAGTAATATGCCACTGGGTGTAGTCTTTCATTGTCATCTGGCTGTGATATCACTGCTTCAATTGTGTAGTCTGATGTGTTAGTCTCAATAATTATTTTCTTCACTGAATTGTGCTGTTTGATCACTAATGCCATTGTCATTTTCATCTTTATTTCTTCAAATGCTTTCTGTTCTGTTTCTGTTCACTGAAATTCTCTCTTCTTCTTCAAAAGATTGAATAGTGATCTTATGATATCTGTGTATCATTCAATGTATTGTCTGTAATAGTTCACCATTCCAATGAATGCTTGTAATTCTCATAGATTTGTTGGTACTGGCCAATCTCTGATTGCCTAAATCTTTAGTTAATCTATCTGTATTTCTTTTTGGGTGATTTGATGTTCTAGAAAGTCCATCTTCTGAACATGAAATTCACACTTCTTTAGCTTAAGCTGTAGCTTTGCTAGTTGTAGTTTTTGTAGTACCATTCTGATGTGTCTGACATGATTTTTGAAGCTTTTGAAGAATACTAAGATGTCATTCAAATAAGCTATAACAAAGTCAAATTGATATTCACCTAGTACTGAATTAATAAATCTCTGGAATATTGCTGGTGTGTTTGTCAATCCAAAAGACATGACCTTGTACTGATAGTGTTCAAACTTAGTTCTAAATGCTGTTTTCCATTCATCTCTGAGTTTGATCTGTATTTAATTATATGCATTTGCAATATCAAATTTCATAAATCATTTCACTTCTTATACTGCATTTTGTATCTCTGTGATCAACAGTAATAGATATTTGTTTTTGATTGTAATTTTATTCAGCTGTCTATAGTTGATACAGAATTGTAAATCACTGTCTTTCTTTGGCATAAATAACATTAGATATTCTGCTGATGATGTTACTGATTTAATATATTCTTATCTCAATTTGTTATTAATGTATTCTTTTACAACTTTTGCTTCTCTTTCTAACATTGGGTAAATTAGTTTGCATGTCAGTTTCTTCTCTTCCATTAAGGGTATCTCATGGTCAAATGATTTATGATTTGGCAATCCTTCATTGATACTAAAATCAAAGAGATTTTTGAATTGTTTATACTTCTTCAGAATCATTAGTTCTGTCACTTTTTGTGCTTCTCTTTTGCTCACTGTAGTGCTGTATAATGTCTGACTATACTGCCTTTCTTGAGTTTGCATGTCTCTTTGCATAGTCTCATCTGTTAACTTGCTGTCTGTAGACTTCTTGGGCTCTGTCTGTTCCTTCATTCTAGAATCACTAGTTGTTTTTCTCAACTCAGTCTTTTTTGTGACTGACTTTATCTCACTTCTTATCTAACTCTCTGGGGCCTGTGAGTAATCTTGTTTTGACCTTATTCTGCATGTACATCATGTGAATTGTATTTTGTTGTGTGTTCAGTCAATTTCTGAATTGTGTCACTTTAGCCATGGTATTTCAAGTATCATATTGTATTCTCCAACTTTGGTTACATTAAAGTTGAGTAACTTCAAATGGTTCTAAACTGAGACTGGTATCAATTCTGTCTCTGTGGTTAGAAATTATTTTAAATCTTCTTCATTAAGTTCTGAAATTAATACTGGCTGTTGTTTGACTATTTCTAAAATCTATAGCCTCTTCATGAATCTTGGATTCATAAAGTTTTCTGTGGCTTCTGAGTCAACTAGCACTTTAGCTGGCTGACTCATAATTTTAGTCTGTATCTTGACATGTTGGCCTTTGGCTATTGCTGCCATCTGATGTTGCTGCTCTTATTGTTGTCTTCTGGTTTGATTTTTTTATGAAAAATATGCACTGCTGACCTTTGCATCATAGTGCCTTATGCAATAGTTGTTATAACATGCTGTTCAATGCATGTTCTTGTGCTGTGGGTGTCTCTGATACTCTATGCATGTACATTCTGGCTTATCACAGTAAGCTAATGTCTCTTTCTCTGGGAAATTTTTTTCAGTCTGATGAGTCTTTTGCTTATGACTGTTCTTGTCTGAGTTTAGCAAAGTGAGATTTATCACTCATGTCTCAGCCTCAGTTGCCTCATTGCCTGATTTTCTTTTGATCTCAAGTAATTTTTACTTGCTTTCTGATTTCTCAGATGTTTTACTGGCTTTGTGCCATTCTTCAGTAGTGGAATTCTCATTGTTTCTTATTAGTTCTTTGTAAATCTGTTGCATGTTTTATTCTTGTGCATATTGTCTGATGATTTTATCATCTGAGTTGTCTTGTTCTGCTGTTTTCTTCATTTAATGTTGTTGTTTCTCTTCTCTTCTGTATTGCTTGATATTTGTGATTTGATTCACAATTATCTCAACATCTTCTAAAATGTTGCTTGTGTCTTCATTTAATTTTATTGCTGCCATCTTTACTATGTCAATGATAGTCTCAATTGTGAAGTCTGTTTCAGTTCTCATATATCTCACAATTTGTTGCTCTTTGGTGCTATTATTGTGGCTAAGTTCTTCAGATGTCTTTTAAAATACTTTATTCATTTCATCTTTGATTTGTGTCATGATTTTGTGTAGTCTTGTTGTCTTTTTGGATGTCTCAATTAGTTCTCAGTCTCTTTTTTTGTATTCCAAATGTTGTAACCCTTCATATTGTGCCCATCCTTGGCTTTTAAGTTCATCACTAAAGTTGATCTCTGAAAAGTCATTGTCACTGATTTTATTACTTGTTATGTTAAGCTGTTGTGTCTTTTTCTTGAATGATCTGCAGTATTTGGCTATATGCTTTTTTTTCTGGCAGTTATAGCATATGATCTCTTTCTTTTACTTGTTCTCTGACTCAGTCTTAGCCTTGTCTTTCTGTTGTGTTGTGTCTAATTCTATTAGTTGCAGCTTGTAAAAGTTCACTTTAGATTCTTTTTGCCATTGTCCTTGATTGATGTGCTATAAATGCCATATAGACTATTCACCATTTCTTCATTGTTTTGCTTGTTGCTTGGCTAACTTTCTCTTATAGATTTTGTTATTAATTTATATAAATTATTCAATCAATTTGTCAATGTTGATAAGTAGTTCTTCTCTGACTAGTTTGTTTTGGACTTTCTCTTTTAGTCCTTGTTTATATGTCACAATCTGCACTTTGTTTTCCCATTGCAAGTGAAACATAATTTGTTGATACTGTGTTGTGTACTATCTGGCTGATTTAGTCTGTTGAAGTTGTTGCAGTTTCTGTTCTATAACTTTGGTCTAGTTGATCACTTTAAAGATCTTATTTAATTTTATAGCAAAATCTATGTATCTGCTGAATACTTGCTTAGTAATTTCATCTTGGTTTTCTTTATTGTCTCAGTTTTTTTTTCTGTTCTTCATAATGAAATTAATTTAATCAAATGCTAATTCTTTCATGTAGAATATCACTAGCATGATCTTGTTATAATTTCTAGTGATTTTTATCATTTTGAAATACAATTTAAGCTGAGTGAGGAATGCCTGTAAACAGTGAGATTGCCCATCAAATGGTTTGGGTTTTGGTGGTTTAAGTTGAGTTATAATGATTTGTTGTGCATGTTGTAATTTATTAAGTTTTTGAATCATTTCTTGAAGCTGTTTGAGTCTTTCTTTAATATCTTTTGTGTTGTTCTTCTGTATCATTGTGCACAATTGTCTAATCTCTTTCATCAATTTCAAATTGTTTAGTTTGTCATTGTCTTCAGATGTTGTTACTGGTGGTGACTGTGCTGAAGTTGCTAGTTTTGCAGCCAGTTGCTTTTCTGTTGTTTTGAATGCTGACATAATAACTTGCTGTTTTTGGTTATAATATTTGAGCCTTCAGTAACAGAGTCAAAGGCATTTAATGTGTTACCACCTCAAGATTCTTTCTAGCTATTCTATTGTACTGTTTGTTAGAGAAGGCTTAATGGAACACTTTATCTAGTTTCTTCTCAATGACTTAAATCTGCTTAGATTTTGTCTGTAAGCAGTCAATGCAGTCTGCTTACCACAGTCTATTGAGTAAGGCTTTGTACATTAAGTAACTTGGTGAGTTTTAACTGAATAATAATAGCTAAGTCAGAAGTAGAGCCTAATTGAATTATAATTCTTTCAGTACTGTTCTTACTGACTTGTAGTAGATAGTAGATAATAAAATCAGATTGAATGTGAAGAACTAAATACATCTGCTGGGTAAGAATAAGCTCTCTTATATATTTAGTTCTCTGTATACCATTTCATATACCATCTGCCTTGCTATACTTGTTGCTATACTGTATATCATTCTGTATACCAGTCTGTGTGTTCTGCTGGGTTGATATATCAAATTGTCACATGATTTCATAATTGTCTTTTGAGTCTATCTTGCTCTAGTGCTGCACTGTAAAGTTTTATCTCATTAGAGTGTCACAGTTGTGCCTCTTCATGGTTGGTTTGTAACACTACACCAGATTGATATACATACTGTTTACAGCAAGAAAAGAAGTAATCAAGAAATATTATGAGCCACTAACAAAAGAACATTTTGAAGCTGAAAAAACAGAAGAATTAATATTGAGAAACTTTTATTTTCTAAACATGCAACAGACAATATATCAATACTTGAAGAAATATGACACTTGTCAGAGAAACAAAACAATAAGACATTTATCATATAAAGAATTACAATTACTTATAGTACTCACTTAACCTTGGGAATGAATTATCATGAATTTTATTATGCAACTATTAGAGTTTAAGAAGAACAGAATTATATACAACACTATTCTCACAGTGGTGGATAGATTAACAAAATATACATATATTATACCAACAAGAACAGATGCAATAGTTTCAGACACAGCATATTTACTACTTCAATATGTGTTTAGCAAACACAGTACACTGAAGAAAATTACAATGAATAGAGATTCACAGTTCATATTGAAGTTATGAAAAATGTTAATAAATATAACTGGCATTGAGCATAGACTTAGCACAGTTTATCATCCACAAACAGATGAACAAACAGAAAGAATAAATCAAATGATTGAATAGTATTTATAAAACTACACAAATTATAACTAAAGCAATTGAGTTGAACTGCTACTCATAACACAATTTGCATACAATAATTTGATTAATGCAACAATTAAAGAAACATTGTTTTATACCAATTTTGAGTATAATTCTGAATTTGGCAGTGAATCAAAGGAAACATAGAAAATGAATTATAAAGCAGAAAAGAAAGTGACACAGCTATGAACATTGCACAAGCAACTACAGAAAGATATTAAATTTACAAACCTCAGAATGGCAGTTTACTACAATAAAACTTATTAAAAAGAACTTAATTTAAAAAGAGAGGAAAAAGTATACTTGCTATGCAAAAATATCAAAATAAAACAACTAAGCAGTAAACTTGACAGCAAGAAAATTGAATCATTCATTATTGAAGAGAAAATTGAATTAATGAACTACAAATTGAAACTATCAGACAGCATGAAAATACACTTAATTTTTCATATCTCATTATTGAAATCAGCACCACAAAACATTCAAACACAAAACAAAGAAATTGAAACCACAGAAGAAGAATATGAAGTCAAAAAAATTCTAAATGAGAGAAAAGTCAACAGATAAACACAATATTTAGTGAAGTGAAAGAGGTATAATACTTCAGAGAACACTTAAGAACTTATTAAAAATTTGACAAATTGCCAACATCTGATAAAGAAATATTAAGACCAGCAGAAGTTCAGAAACTAGAACTCAAGTCACAAAAAAGTTAACTCATCAATAAATTATCAAAAGTAGCTGATAGTTTTTGACACTGACAATCATTTTCATTAGCCATATGACACAATTCAGCTGCATTCTCAGAGAAATTCAGCTCTTCAAGAATTTTAAGAATGTGAGTATTATGATCAGACATTTTAAAACTATACTCTTTCAGAAATTTGTGATGCTTTTAAAGACAAAGAATTTTGGAGAATAAAAAAGTCTACTACTCTTTAGCCTCAGCTAATTTAGCCTTTAGTCTATCTTCAGCAGATTGAAAATTATGTCATTCTTTATCACTATAAAAATGCTTTTCACATTTTTGACTGCATTTAGTACACACAGCACAGTTTTTGTGACAACCATTCATTTTGCAAGAAATACCATGAGAAAAACAATATTGACAAGAAAACTTAACAATAAAATCATTCTTTTTGATCTTCTCAGAGTAATGACAGTTTTCATGATATTGATCACAAAGAAAGTTAGTTTTCAATGCACACTTACATTAAGAAGGCATAATAAGAAAAAAAAGACATCACTTACAAAAAAGAGTTAGAGTCATAATAGCAATGAGAGTGAGCACTTTACTTATGAGTCTTTAGAGATGAAGACTTTAAAAAGAAGAAGTAATATTACAAATCAATTATAAAAAGGCACAACTATAACACTCTGATAAGATAAGACTTTACAGCATAGCACTAAAGCAAGACAGACTCAAGAGACAATCACAAAATCATGTGATAATTTAATATACCAACCTAGCAGAACACACAGACTAGTATACAGAATGGTATACAGTATAGCAACAAGTATAGCAAGGCAAGTGGTATATGAAAAGATATACAAAGAACTAAATATATAAAAAAGCTTATTCTCACTCTACAGATGTATTTAGTTTTTCACACTTAATATTATATTGTTTATCTACTATCTACTACAGGTCAGTAAGAACAGTACTAAAAAAATTATAATTTAATCAGACTCTACTTCTAACTTAGCTATTGTTATTTAGTTGAGACTCACTGAGTTATCTGATGTATGAAGCCTTACTCAACAGACTATAGTAAGCAGGTTACATTGACTGCTTAAAGACAAGACCTAAGCAGATTTAGATTATTGAGGAGAAACTAGGTAAAGTGTTTCATTGAGTCTTCTCTAACAAATAGTACAATAGAATAGCTAGAAAGAATTCTGAGGTGGTAACAAACACTCAAAAAACTAGAAAGTGAGAGAAAATTATTTAAGATTAACAAAAAACCAGACAATGAGGCAATTGAGACTGAGATGCAAGTGATAAATCTCACTTTGTTAAACTTAGAAAAAAATAGTTATAAGCAAAAGACTTATTGAATTAAGATACAAGAGAATTTCTCACAGAGAAAAACATTAGCTTACTGCAATAAGTCAAAATGTACATGCATAGAGTATCAGAAACACTCACAACATCAAAGCATACATTGAATAGCATGTTATAAAGACTATTGTTTAACACACTATAGCTCAAAAATCAACAATGCATATTTCCCACAGAAAAATTAAATCAGAAGATGACAATAAAAATAGTAATATTAGATAGCAATAATAGCCAGAGGCTAACACATCAAAATATAGGCTAAGATTATAAGCCAATTAGCTAAAGTGCTAATTAACTTAAAAGCCACAGAAAACTTTATGAATTTAAAATTTATGAGAAAGTTACAGATTTTAAAAAAAGCCAAACAATAGCTAGTACTAATTTCAGAACTTAATGAAGAAAATTTGAGACAGTTTCTGACCACAGAGATAAAATTGATATTAGTTTTAGTTTAGAATCATTTAAAGTTACTTAATTTTAATGTAACCAAAGTTGAAAAATACAATATAATACTTGAAGTATCATGGCTAAAATGACACAATTTAAAGATTGACTAAACACACAATAAAATATAGTTCACAAAATGTACATGTGGAATAAAGCTAAAACAAGACCACTTATAGGCCTCAAAGAGTTAAATAAGTGAGGTAAAGTCAGCCACAAAAGAGACTGAGTTGAGAGAAACAACTAATAGCTTTAGAACAAAGAGATAAATAAAGCTCAGAGAGCTTACAAATAGTGAGTTAACAAATAAGACTACACAAAAAGATATGCAAACTCAAGAGAAGTAGCATAGTCAGACATTATATGACACCACAGTAAGCAAAAGAGAAATGCAAAAAGTGATAAAACTAATAATTTCAAAGAAATATGAGTAATTCAAGAATCTCTTTAATTTTAGTATTAATAAAGAATTGCCAAATCACAAATTATTCAATTATAAGATACTTCTAATGAAAGAGAAAAAATCAATGTGCAAATTAATTTATCTGATGTCAGAAAAAAAAGCAAAAATTGCAAAAGAATACATTGACAACAAATTGAGATGAGGTTATATTAAACCAGCAACATCATTGACAGAATACTTAGTGTTATTTGTGTTAAAGAAAAACAGTGACTTACAATTTTATATCAATTATAGACAGTTGAACAAGATTACAATTAAAGACAAATATTTGTTATTATTAATTATAGAGATACAAAATGTAGTATAAAAAGCAAAATGATTTATAAAATTTGATGTTGCAAACACATATAACCAGATACAAATTAAATCTGAAGACAAATGAAAAATGACATTTAGAACTAAGTTTAAACATTATTAATACAAGATTATGCCATTCAAATTAACAAATGCACTAGCAACATTTCAGAGATTTATTGATTTAGTATTAAATGAATATTAATTTGACTTTGTTATAGCTTATTTAAATAATATTTTAGTATTCTTCAAAAGCTTTGAAAATTATGTTAGACACATCAGAACAGTACTATAAAAACTACAACTAACAAAGCTACAACTTAAGCTAAAAAAATGTAAATTTCATGTTCAGAAAACAAATTTTCTAGAACATCAAATTACTTAAAAAGAGATACAAACAAATCAATTAAAGATTTAGATAATCAGAGATTGGCCAGTACTAATAAATTTACAAGAATTACAAACATTCATTAGAATGGTGAACTACTACAGACAATACATTAAATGATACACAAATATTATAAAACCATTATTCAATCTTTTGAAAAAGAAGAAGAAGTTTCAATGAACAGAAACACAATAAAAAGCATTTGAAAAAATCAAAATAAGAATAACAACAGCACTAGTAATCAAACAGCACAATTCAGTGAAGAAAACAATTATTAAAATTAACACATCAAACTATGCAATTGAAGCAGTTATGTCACAGTCAGATGACAATAAAAAGCTACACTCAGTAGTATATTACTCAAGAAAAATAATATTAGCAGAACTCAACTATAAGATTTACAACAAAGAATTATTAGCCATAGTGACAACATTTTAACAATAAAGAATATATTTTAAAGAAGCTAAACACACAATTAAAGTAATTACTAATCACAAGAATTTTACTTATTTCATGACAACTAAAGTGTTAATATAAAGACAAGCAAAATGAACAAAGATATTGATAAATTACAACTTCACAATTAAACATTGCAATAAAGAGTAAAATAAGTGAGTAAATACATTTAGCAGACAACCAAATCACAAAAAAGAAGTTTTTAAATCAAAATCAGCATTATTGAAATTTCAAAAGAATAAAATAATAACATATAATAAGCAAACAGCAACATTAATAACAACAATAACAATTAAAAGTTAAGATGAGAAACTGATACAGATTATCAGATAAAAAATTGCAAAAGACAAAAATTTTAAAATAATCAAAGAAAAAATTAACAAAATAATGAAAGACAATAGATTGATTTACTACAACAAATTGATATATATACTATTTACAGCAAGAGAAAAAGTGATCAAAAAATATTATAAGCCATCAACAAAAGGACATTTTAAAACTGAAAAGACAAAAGAATTAATATTAAGAAACTTCTATTTCTCAAACATGCAATGAATAATATATCAATATTTGAAAAAATGTGACATCTGTCAAAGAAATAAGGCAGTGAGACATTTACTATACAGAGAATTACAATCACTTGTGATACTCACTCACTCATAGAAATGAATTATTATAGATTTTATTATACAACTATCAGAGTCAAAAAAGAACAAAGTCACACACAATATTATTCTCACAGTAGTGAATAGATTAATAAAATATACATATGCTATATCAACAAAAATAGACACAATAGCTTTAGACATAGTATATTTGCTACTTCAATATGTGTTTAGCAAACATGACACATCAAAGAGAATTACAACAAATAGAGATTTACAGTTTACATTAAAGTTATAAAAGACATTGATAAATATAACTAGCATTGAGTATAGATTCAGCACAGCTTATCACTCACAGACAAATGAACAAACAAAAAGAATGAATTAAATAATTGAGTAGTATTTACAGAATTACATAAATTACAATCAAAGCAATTAAGTTGAACTACTATCTATAGCATAATTTGCATACAACAATTTAATTAATATAACAATCAAAGAAACACTGTTTTATACCAATTTTAAGTATAATTCCAAATTTGATAATAAACCAAAGAAAACATGAGAAATGAACCATGAAGCAGAAAAAAAAATAACATAGCTACAAACATTGCACAAGCAACTACAGAAAGATATCAAATTTGCAAATCTTAGAATGACAGTTTACTATGACAAAACCCATCAGAGAGAACCTAATTTAAAAAGAGAGAAAAAAGTATACTTGCTACATAAAAATATTAAGATAAAATAATCAAGCAGCAAACTTAACAGCAAGAAAATTGAACTATTCATTATCAAAAAAAGAATTGAACTAATAAACTACAAATTAAAACTATTAGACAGCATGAAGATACACTCAATTTTTTATATTTTATTATTGAAACCAGCATCACAAAATGCTTAAATGCAAAACAAAGAAATTGAAATCACAGAAGAAAAATACAAAGTCAAGAAAATTCTAGATAAGAGAAAAATCAACAGACAAATACAATATTTAATAAAGTAAAAGAGATACAATACCTTGAAGAACACTTAAAAACTCATTAAGAATTTGACAAATTGCCAACATCTGATGAAGAAATATTGAGATTAGCAGAAGTTCAGAAACTAAGACTTAAATCACAGAGAAGTTAACTTATTAAGAAATTATCAAGAGTAGCTAATAGCTTTTAACACTGACAATCATTCTTATTGGCCATACAACACAATTTAGCTATATTCTCAGAGGAATTTAGCTTTTTAAAAATTTCAAGAATATAAATGTTATAATCAGACATTTTAGAACCACACTATTTTAGAAACTTTTGATGCTTGTGAAGACAAAAATAATAAGCAAAAACTAAAACTAGTTGAAACTGTACACAGCTCATTTCAAATTGAAAATACTTTAATTTCTTATTGGCATTTTGAAGTTCACATTAAATTTTATCTTCAGCAGATTAAAAATTACATCATTTCTTATCACTATGAAAGTGCTTTTTACATTTTTGACTGTGTTTAGTACACATAGCACAGTTTTTGCAACAATCATTTATTTTGCAAGAGATATTATGAGAAAAACAATATTAATAAGAAAACTCAATAACAAAACTATTCTTTTCAATCTTCTCAGAGCAACAACAGTTTTTACAATACTGATCATGAAGAGAGTCAGTTTTCAACACACACTTACATTGAGAAAGCATGATGAGAAAAAAAAATATCACTTACAAAAAAAGTTAAAGTCATAATAATAATAAGAGCAAGCACTCTACTTATAAGTCTTCAGAAATGAAAACCTTGAAGAGAGAAAGTGATATTACAAACCAACTATGAAGAAGTATAACTATAACATTCTAATAAAACAAAACTCTACAGTGTAGCACTAGAGCAAGGCAGACTCAAGAGATGATTACAAAATTATGTAATGATTTAATATATTAACCATGCCAAGACATGAAGAAATAAAGATAATATACAATATAGAAATAAATGATATACAGATTGATATATGAAATAATATATGAATTGATATATAAAATGATATATAAAAAACTAAATATATAAAGAAGTTCATTTTCACTCAGCAGATGTATTTAGTTCTTCACACTCAATATTATATTGTTTATCTACTATCTACTATAGATTAGTAAAAACAGTACTAAAAGAATTATAATTTAATTAAACTCTACTTCTGACTTAGCTATCATTATTCAGTTAGACTTACTAAGTTACATAATAAACAAAGTCTTATCTGAAGAACTATGGTAAGCAGACTATATTAACTGTCTAAGAACAAAACTTAAGTAGATTTAGGTCATCAAGAAGAAATTAAGTTAAGTGTTTCATTGAGCTTTTCTTAACCAATAGTGTGATAAAATAGCTAGAAAGAATTCTGAGATGGTAACAGTCAGATTGTGATTTTTTTAATATTATTCTTACTGACTTATAATAAATAGTAAATAAAACAAATATAACATTGAGTGTGAGAAACTAAATACAATCATAGAGCGGAAATAAGTGTTTTTATATATTCAGTTCTCTGTATACTTTCTGATATACTCTTTGGTATGCTGTATATTTTTCTTGTATATTATATACCACATATTATGCAGTATATCATTTCTTAGTTAGTATACCTTCTTGTATATTACATCACATGACTTGTCTGCCTTGCTTCAGTGCTGTGCTGTAGAGTCTCATTCTATTAAAATGTCACAGTTGTGTCTTTTCATAGTTGGTCTGTAACAATTTCTTTGCTTGATGCTAATAATAGTAAAAATGTTTATAGAGTAAATTCAAAATTAAATTAAACTCTTTTTAAAGTAAAAGATTTTAAGAAAGTAAACACAGAATAATATAAATTCTAAATGGTATAGAGAGTAATTAAATTCACTTCATTTTCACTTTTTTTTTTAATATCATTTTCTGACAAGTTGAAGTTCAATGACTTGTTTCTCAGTGAAACTTTCAATAGTGCTTTTGAGTATTCTTTAAATACTTTTCAGATAATTTTTGTGGTGTTTAATACACTGCTAATATTAAAGCTAATTGAGAAAATGTCTAAGTGAAAGTGTAGAAAATTGTTTTTTTGTTTAAATCAAAAATGTTTTTAAGCATTCTGTAATATTAATTTGAGATTATAAGAATATCTAAATTAAATTTAGAAAACTACTTATTAGTGTGCTATTGAATAAATAAAGAAGTTAAGTTTGAGAATATTAAAAATATTGTGTTTTTAATGTTTTGTGTGGTCATTTAATTTTTAGCACTAATTGCAATAATTTTAGTAGATTTGATATTGTAATGCTAAAAAGGCTTCTTTTAATGTTGAGCTTAACTGGCATTTTAATGCTTTAATTGCTTTTTCACTTTATCTTTGATTATTTTAAAGTAATAAATATTCTAAACATTAATTAGCTTATAAATCTCTAACAGAGCTTAAATTTTGATAAATAGTTTTAAGAATTTAACTCTAAGTTCTATACTCAGTATAAAGTCATTTGAGTTGTATCTTTTTGTCTTGTTGAACACTACATCTTGTGTGTGAAAGATTTAAGCTTTTTTTCATTTTAAAGTTGAAAATCTTTTAAATGTTTAATAAGTTATATTTCACTAGATATCTAACTACTGCTTGAAGCTTTATTTTATTTAGTTTTAAAATACTATTGTGTTAATAGAATGCTATAAAGCCAAACTAATATAGCATGAACATGTTAGATTTAATTATTTTATATTTCAAAGTATTATTTAATTCTTCAATTAAAGTAGTTTATCTTTTATCTATTTTGATTAATGTTTTGTTTAAAATTCAGCATGCTGTCTTATATGCTTCTAAATAAAGAAAATAAGATAGATTTAACTCTATTATCATTGCTCACAATTACATAGTTAGTATAGCTTCTGCTTGCTCTAAAAATTTATTTATTTCAAAAAATTCAATAATTGTAAAGTTCATTTGACTATTTCTCTCTTTAATTAAAATATTAATCTTTTTACTCAAAGACTATTTGTTATTGCACTAAATTATTTGAATATTCAAATTCCACTATGTAAGAATATAATTAAAGAACATATATATTGTGTTAACACATTTGCTTTTTTTCTTATAAGTAAAAATAAAATGCAGTTGTGTATAATCATTGAGAAAATGTATTACTCAGTGATAACCATTGTATCTTTTGTTTAAAGAAATCAAATTGAAATAAATTTTTTGAAATGATTGCTAAGCATATTTTATCACTAATTGATGAAATATTTGTTTAAATGCTTAAAATAGCTGGCAAATAAAGCATTTTGCTGATGTGAAAATTGAAATTAAATTTTTAGCAGCTAAGCTTGCTAAAAATGTTTTAGTCAACTTCATTTCTCTTATGAGCTTAATTATGTTTTTTAATGCTTTTCAATTAATATGCTTAAAATACTTATGCCATTTCTGCTTAGTGTCTTTTAGTGATTTTAATATAGCAAATTTTATATATTTTCTACTGATTGCTGTGAAAACATATTCAATGTTAATTTCTGTCATTTTCTTATAGTGAATTATAAGAAGACTATAATATTATTTAATTTAATATATTTTCTCTGATTTATTCTTTTTTTTGACAATTTGATCAATAATGCTATTCAAAATAAACTTTGCTTCTTTTATCTTGAACATAAATAAAATATTTATATGCATTTTTGAGATATATATCATGTTTATGAGTGAAATAATAATTTATTTGTCATTAAAGATTTTAGCAGTTACTGTAATAGTTTTTCATTTCTCTATAGAAGTTTAAGTATTTCTGATGTTAATAAAGTCTCTCAGCTTTAATTCTTAAAGATTAGTTATTTAATTTAAATTATTGCAGATGTGCAATGTTAAGCTTAAGTTTGTAATTATTAATTTGAATAAATTAAAATTTGCTATTGTGTTAACATAATAAAATACTGTGTTGGCATGATGAAATATTATTATTGTCATCTTCTTTCTGTTGATCACAAACAAGATTGAAAAGAAAAAAATTTTGAATTTAATATTTATTCTCTTGAAAAAGTTCTCAATGAAAACATATATCTCTGAATTTTTTAAATTCTTTTTTTATTTTTTTAATGATTTCAGATTTTGATTTTCAATTTATTGTTTACTTTTTTTCATTAAGATAAAAATAGTATTATGATTAATGTTTGACTTGTAGTTTTTCAGAGCATAATCAATTGCACATATATTTTTTTATCTTCTGTTTTAATTTTGAGTTATTTTGCTTATATCTTTGAAGTGTTGTAAAGAATAGCTTAATTTGTTTATTCTCTAACTCATCTTTGATTTCTTCAAAAATGTCATTGAAATCAAAGTTCTTTATTGTTTTTTTTTAACTTCAACATCAGATAAAAAAACTAATTGATTTTTTTTAGCACAAATAAAAAATCTTTGACACTTGTTTTGTTCTCAATTGATTTCAATTTAATATTTTAAGTCTCAAAATGCATAACTTTAAAAGTTTTGATTCACTTCTGAATTTCTTTTAACAATTTATTTTTTAATACTTTTCTTGCATTCTTATACTAAGTATGTATTTTAGTTGTTTTTTTTTTCAATCTTTGAACTATATTTTCTTTTCAATACTTTCAGCATGCTTTGTACAGTTTTTTAATCTGCAATCTGCTGTTTTGCATGCTTCAATATTGATTGATAAATAAGTTAAAATATATAAACTATTGCTGATGATGTAATGTTTTATTTTTTTAACATTTTTTCATAATAATTTATATCAGTATTGTATGTCTTCTATTCTTTCTCTGTCAAATTGAAATAGTTTTTGATGGTTTTTTGATGTGTAGTGTCTGTAAAATTGAGATATTTCTTTTAATGAAGAATATTTTATTTAATAGAAAGCTTTTTTTTTATTTGAATGGATATATTTTTATATGTTTTACTGCAATGCAATGCTTTTGATATGTTGCATTCAAGGTTGATAATTCACTTGTGTTGTCAAAATAATGAGAATAATATTTTAATAGTTTCTTTTTATGATTGCTTTGATTGCTGCATGATTAACAGTTTTATTTAAATTCAAATAATTTGAGTCTGAGCACTGCTTTGAAGCAGTCTTTTTTTGATTTCTTTTCTATCAGTCAACAATGTTTATTCTACAGAGATAAATAGTTCTGTCATCAAAAACTTCAATATCAGTGTGTTTAATATATTTAGCTATTTGAGCTCATAACTATCAGATTTTATGTAATATGATAATGAAATTACAGAGAAAATCTGAGCATGTCAGAATCAATTTGAATGAAATTGCTACACTGTTGTAGATGTGTCTGTTTTTCATGGGAATTGCAACAGAACCTGAATTTATGTGCATTTGGGTCTGACAAAACAGACTAATCAACTAGTGCTACTAAGCAAATAAAAACAGTAATCCAAATACCAAAGATACCAAAAATACCACTTTTCAACAATATATCTTATCACATATTTAACAATTGATGTATTGAATGATAGTTTTTCTTCTCTTCGCAGACTCCATTAAGTAGTTCTCAAAAAGCATCAGACTTCTGGTTGGTTATATCTCAGATCCTTACAAGCTCTAGTGGCCAATAAGGGATCAGAAATTAGGAGTCTGCCTATATCAAATTACACTTTTACGTCTTCTAGCTCATTAGCCGGTGGGACAATACTCTGGAGCATTCGGGCGCTGGAGCCTCGGAGGGCGCTGGAGCCCTTGAGCGAACTCAGAACCTTCCCTTGCAGGTTTGTGATTGTCCCCATTGTGGGAAATACTTTACAGCAGGTTGTAAGACGGCGCAAATGCCCATGCTCCTTGACTTGTTCTGAAGATCAATGTCTGAAGCATGCTAGGCATTAGATCTATGGCGTTGGACAGGTTGTAAGCTGCTGTAGGCATCTACCACTTCGATAGTATACAGTACAACAAGCGAGTATCACCCTGGATCATCACGAGCAGGCACCCATACTGATAAGAAAGGGATATCCCTATCACGAAATTATGACTAGTCATGAACGCTACGACTATAGATCAATTTTGCCCTGATAAGGGAAATAGTGACTCTTACCACTTGAGGTTACTGCACCTACCTCTGCCGTGACTCTGGCATAACTTGAGAGATTGGAGAAGACGTGAATATTCCAGCTCGAGCTTGAAGCCGTCTACAGGCACCACAGGCGTCCCTATCCTACACAGTGTAGCCGTGAAACCAGGATTGATTTTGACAAGCGCGTATAGCAGGACCAGATACGTAACAACCAAGACAAATCATTTTCCATCATCCACTTCCGTATCTCCGGGATTAGCTCCTGGATGACTGCCGCTGTGATCATTAGACCTGATCTCCTGACTGCCATAATTCTTGGTGCACGCGAGCTTCGACAAGGCAAGGCCCATTTCAATACCGATCAAAGCATCTGATTGTCTGCGGACTAGCTCCTGAACCAAATCATCTCGAGAAATACCGGTTGTAGAGACAGTCTCGATACAGTCAAGCCCGGAGTAGTTGTAGATAACCCCCCATCTGCAGCCTATCAGTACGGGAAGGCCGAATGTCACATTATGCACTTACACCCATTGAACGCAATCGCAGAATTCCCCGGGTCGCTCCATGAATTGTTCCGGAAGCCACAAATCTTCCAGTAGCTCATCAATTGGGGGTTTGCCGTCCTTGATGCGTAATCCGATGGAACTGACGACCTCTGGAAGGGGGCTCCATGAGTAGCGAATTACATTTTTCAACAGATCGGCATTGATGCATTGACCAAATTGGCTGAATGTGATGACCCAGTGAGACTAGGTTCACCGGCAGCTTGTCGAATAACGCTCACAACCGTATCCGGCATACTGAGCATAGGAGAGTGGCTGGAGTTGCAGACATGTATCGTGACCGCTTCGCCGCCAATGGCAGCCATGGCTTGTTGTGCGACGAAAGGAAGGGCCTGGTCTTTCTTGCATAGGAGGTACGTGGTCGGAAGGTGTTGGTACGCGGGATAGGTCAAAGGTGTATAGAAACTCGGTGCGGCGTGGTGGAGCACCTTTTTCGCATATGCTTCGGCAACTTCAACAGGAAGGTCGTTATACATAACATCAGTTATACGGTTGAGGGTCATTCGGTTTCTCTGAGCAGTCATCAGTACTCGCTACCTTCGATCTCGAGCATCGCTGTTAGTTCGTTAATATGACTTACATCAAACGTGATCCAGTCTGGCATGCCTCCTATGAACGAACCCAGTGTCTGTCCCTCCGCGATCAAGAGCGCGGCGATGTAAACCAAGCCCACAATTCCTCCTTTCTTTCCCGCTGCTTCTCGTTCCGTCTTGAGAAAACCCTTTGCACTTTCGGTACCGGGAATGCCGCCGTACGAGTGCATGATAATTAGGACATCCTTGCCCTCCTCGACTAATGAAGCAGTGGTCTTCTGAATGAAAGCGGCATCATCTGTAGCTGTGGTTGTGTCCACACCACCGACAGAGGGAAGCTGTAGGGCGTGTGTCTCATACCCGTAGGCCTTCAGCTTGCCGATGACATCGGTGAAGTACTCAGGCGTATGCCAGGCGCCGGGGATGAAAAGAAGGGCTGGTTTTTGAGAAGCCATATCCCAGTTTGCTGGTTATGTACTGGTAAAATAAAAAGAGTCAAAAAGATACTCTGTGCAGGACGATTCACCAGAGTCCAAGGGGATGATAGATGGGATAATATCCAGGAAGATAGCGGTGCCTATATATATCTTGTCAGTAACCAAATCGAAGGAGAAAAGAGACAGTGATCTCAGAGTGGCAACTGAAGGCTCTTAGATATCCCGCTTTGCCCACGAGGGATAGATCTAATAGATATTGTCTACAGGCCCTTGATTTCTCAGCAGCCCATTCACGATAGCAGTATACGGGATTCTCTCAACACCCAGGCTGGCACCCACCACTTCCTATAACTTGGGGGCTAATGGAGGCGGTTCTTTCATCGAGAAGGGCCTCAGAGAATACTGAATAGTGGACCACCCAATTATTCTGGCCAGTTTAAGTTCTTCAGTTGCTTTGAACTCGTTTACGGAACGGATTTGTTCGACAGAATGATGGCCCGTTGCCAATGGATTAAATCTTCCAGCCTTCCTATTACGCATATCAGGTGAAATGGTATGGCTAGTGGGGGGCCTGGATGAATCAACTAATTCAACAGGTCTCGACTTGCTCCGAATTACTTTAGCACATGAATCCTTTACTAACGCATGTTCTGCGAGCCAGGGCAATTTAGGTGTGGAGGTGATAACTCTTCGCTAGAGGGAGCCCTCTCCATGTTGGAATACGCAGATGTATCGAATAGTAATCTTGCTACCAGTTTTCACTTTGCCCTGTGTGCCTCCATCCACTGTCTACCGAGGCGTCTTCACGAGGAGGTGTCGACTTTTGGAAAACGAATGCACTATCAGGTTTCTGAGGAAGGGCTAGAAATGCAGGAGGACTGGGGGCCTGAACAATACTTGGGCTATCAAATAAGGCCACCTAAAAAGGGCTGGATTTGTAAGTCGCCCCGTTGTAGCCAGAAAACCCATTGTCTGAACTGGGGGCTTCATATCTGCCACGGAAGCATTCGGTTGAGCTGCACGCATACTTAGCATTCTCGATCATTCGAATTCAACCCAGTTTCGGCTGCATGAGTGGGATCTTTTGAAAGGGAAAAAATATCTCAAATTGAGGTGCTGGACAGTTGCTGGACGTGCTGGGGAGATACAAGAGGTCGCGAGGTGCAAAGACAGGCCATTCTTCCATTGTCTGCTCGTCGAAGGATTCTTCAGCGCACATGAAGATCAGTTGGCTAGGACCAAAATCCACGGGCGTCTTGAAATATTTCTGTTCATAAAATCCTGCATTACCTCGGCCAGGGGAGCTATATGACGCAAACAATACAATACAGGGACTTTCAGCTGCGTTGAAGGGGATTATTGCTTTGAAAAAAGCAGACCATAGGATGGTATCCCAATAGGACTCCCGAGCTTCATCAAGCAAGAGATAGGCTCGGTGAGTGGGCTAGGCATGTCCTTTAATCCCTGTCTCCTGCGTCAGATAGTCATTCCAGCCCCCTGCCTTCTCCACCTGTTTCTCGTTGATATGCACGGGAATCTCTCCTGGATGGCGTGCTAGCAACTCATTTGCGACAAGATTCATTATGGTAGTCTTTTGACAGGCAGGTGTCCCTCTCACGAGGACCAGGCGATACTTCTCAGCTCGATCGATAATACCATATACCAGCTGTACTCAATGAGGCAATATTGTCGGGACCTCTGTACATACGAGTAATAATAACATTCGCCTGCGCGTCAATGATGAACTACCTACTGTAAAGAGCTGTAATCACTGATCACGGAGTACCCGTGGAAGCATGGTTTCGGTCTTCAAGACATTTGTCAGTGACTTGATGTAGAAGAGCTGTATTGATAGTGATAGGTGATAATTGGAAATTCAAAAGTAAAGGGATATGAAAAAAAAAAAACATGGTCCTTAGATGGCAAGTAGACTGGAATATATATATTGTAACACAGCTGCGCTTGTGAGGAATTCGCTTGCGAGTGTCCCGGCTGCAGGATCCACCGACCTTACCATTCCACGCATCCTCAGCTAGGATTCCTCGTCGCAGGGTCGCTAATGGATTTCCGTGCCAGTGTTTTGATTTTGTTAAGCCGAAATCCTCGGGGAAGAATCGCCCGCCATGCAGATACTTCTTCAAGAAAGAAAATTGGTTGGTAAAGGCCACTCGCGGCTCCACCTGACATAATTCCTTGCTTCAACAGATGGTCCCTATATAAAATACTTGTTGGGACTTTCCAAGCAAAATATTTTCCTCTTTTATTATTGTCTCCCTGGACCTGGAAAACTTGTCCATATAATAGACTTTTGGCGATGCAAAAGCACCTAATCACGAATGATCGGGAGCAGGCATCAGAGTTTGGGTGAGCCTCGCATAAAGACATGCATGCTCATCAAGGATGCAATCAGCTGGCAGGTATTTCTTCTTAAACCAGTCGAGCGACTTTTTGAGAAAATGGCGGACAGGAATTTCCTGGGCTATGTTGCATGCAATTGCCCATTTATATGCAAAGGTACCTTGACTAAACTTTTTCATTACAGACAGCCGATGTTCTGCCAGCGTTGTGTCACGAACATAAGCAAAGCCTAACCAATCAGTCAAGATTGATAGATTGTGGAGTTTCCCAGTGTTCCAGACTAGCTCCCTAGTGTCCGTGATGGTCATGAGTCCTCTGTGAAAAGCATCCTTGACAGCAATGTCCGGCGAAGGAGAATATATTTATAGACATTTCCAAGGCGCGCCCCGGCCACAAGGGTATATATATCTTGATGAAAGATAAATCGCTCCATTGCTTCCTTGGTGACCTGTAAGTAACAAGCAGGATAGTTAAAAGGCAATTCATATAGGTTGTATTGTTTATTGACACTGAGGGATAGGAGCTTATCATTATTGTATAAGGAAGGTTGCTTGATAATAAAAGAATATACCCTTTAAAGTCATTTAAGGAATTGAATAGTAGGGTTGCAGTGAGACCAAGAGTAAAGTCGGAATTCAACAGTAAGATAGATTAAGATTATAAGGAGTGAGGATTTCGAATCAAATGGGCTTTGTCAAGGATCGGATAGCGGAAACAGCCGCTAATGTTGTAATCCCATTTGGTCCATTCCATCAAGTAAATAAGGTATTTGGTAATAGGCTTCTTCTGCTCTTCTAACCACAGACTGAATGCCTTTATGCCATGGTGTTGATTGATGGTTTAATAAGAAGTTAAAATAATAGTCCTGACGGTGTCTAGGCCCTGATGAAAAAGAGTGTTTCAGTGTCAACTGCTCTTATATAACCTTTGCAACAGCAGGAGTGTTTGAGCAATAGTTGCTGTAGTAGATATAGATTCTTAAATATTTGGTGATTTTCCTAATCTTTAACGCCCATTGTGGTATCAGATTGGGTGGCACAATGATAAGATGAGGCTTAGTTGTTTCATTGAAAGTGCCTTCCTGTAATGAGGGATTCGTATCCTTGAATATCTGATAATATATTAATATAGAATCTTTTGAAAAGGGGTTTAATCTCACCTTAACAGATACCTAATAGTGGTCTATATTTTCCCCAATCCAACATGATCCCCTCTCTCAGTGGAATTTCTCTCTTCTCGTGATCCTTGAGTTCAAAGTCGATAAAAAACTGCAAGTCTGCAGGTATAAATATAAATACCGGGTCATGAGCTCGATCAAACTCGGCGTGACATGGACATAGAGGGATCCCATTTTCCACGGAGGTCAAAGAGGGTTAAGGAGACCTGTTTCACAAATCCATATGCATATTGTATTATCTAATTGGATGGGCCCTATCACCACACGCCTAGAGTTTTGGGGAACTTTGAAGAGTAAGGCTCAATAGCGAAGACTCTGCATCAGAGAGAGTCTACGTGAGAGAGATCCTAGCTGCGAGTTCAAGAGAGAGTCTTACCAAGGAGCATCCCCCACTCTCAGGCGACAACAAAGTTTCACGTCGCGGGGGACGTAACGGAGTCGCAATCTTCGTACTGGGACCAGCCGAAGAGTAAACGGACTCAAAGGCTTGGGGCGTACCAGGGAGGTACCACCCCGGCGCTTCGAGGGCATGAAAGGATTGTCATCGAGGGTTGTCGTGTATCTTTCCAATGATTATATCGCGCGGCGTAATCTGCTTGATTGATCTCATACGAAGTCATGACCGTCTTGTAGAAGTCTAGAACTTGTGAGGGCCGTCCTCCGTCCCCCCGCAGTGGCCAGAAGCATGAGATTAGCGTGTTTAGATTCAATGTGCTTTCGAAGGTTGTTGGCAGAAGAGAATTTGGTCTATAACTAGTTAGTTACTATTTAAGAATTAATTCTTTAGACATCAAGTGAACTTACAGTGTTGATGCAGTCCTTTGCGCGGCAGTAGGTATCGGCCGAGACACTCCTTCTCTAACTCCTCTTGGCTTGCTGGATCTTCCATGGAGTTCATAAAGAGAACCTACTCTTCGGTAATCAATGATCCCCCTTCGCTAACAGTTTGACTCACTCATTTTTCGTGCCGGTCTTCTATTCGAATGATAAGTTGCGAAAATTAGTACACTTTAATTGACGCGGAAATAGTTTCGGTGATTCATCACGTACTGTGCCCTATTGAATAGTCAATCCTCGAGGAACTAATAGTTATTGGAGAAGATTAAAAGCTTATATACCCTTTCATCCCCCCGATAGGGGCATCTGGCAGAACTTGGTAATATCTATAACTGTATGTCTCTATTGCTCAGCTTGGTCTTTGGATGACTTAGTTGTATCGGCGCCAGAAGCTTACCTGTATAGGCGACCTGTCACATCACCGTCTGCAGCAGATCATGGAATCTACTAGATCACTAGGATCTAGCTTCTTTGACTAATTAGGGGTTAAACATGGGTTCAACGTCCCCTAGATTCTAGTGTTCAAGCAAGCATCTAGCGAGCCCATACAGTTGCTATGCTTCCGGGCCCCAGGATTTGGCAAGTTGAAAGCTCGCTGGGGATGTTCGTTGGAGAATAGAGAGAAGGTTGCGAGCAGTGACGGATTGAGTATTTACATTGGATGAGGAGAGGGGTAAATGATAGTAGTGAAGATATATAAGTCTCATTCACTTTTGATGCGATCACAGAAGATGTGCATGTCTTCACCTCCGACACCTCACTTCCCTTGATTCCACGATTTTTTTTTTGAATCTACACTCAAATCCCTTGAAGGAGCCCACAACTATTAATGCTAATAGAAACAAACCCATCGAGCATTTGAAAAGAAAGAGAGAAGTAAATAGGTATTATTTCTCCTGTGACAGCGATCCTTGACAAATAGGTGGTCGTAGATATCACGGAAATATCATATCTCGGCAGGCTGAAGCCGCCTGATCTTGAATTCTCTTCATCTGATGAATACAACTACCACCAATCTTTCACTAAAGCGTAGGAGTACTCGACTGTTAAGACAGTCACTCCGGCTGTTTTCCGAGCTCTCTCAAAAATGGCCTGTTCGATCACACAAAAGCATTGGGATGATATGAGTCCTTGCTCACCGTTGGGGTTCCTCTTCCGCTCTACCCCTTGAGAAGGGGTCTAGCCCTCCACATGATGAGCATTTTGAGAGTGCGAAGGCGCCGGAAATCGCAAGATCTAGCATTTTCTGCGACCAACCTGAAGGTGGCGACGCAATGGATGATCAGCCTTTCTACGAAAATGTTAATTTATATGGAAACATGGAGACGATACCACAATCTGGAGTTTCAGACTTGCAAAATTTGAACATATTTGGGCTGGGTATCCCAACAGCTACCGTTGAACCCATCGATCTCTTCAAAGTCTTCGAAGATCTTAACAATTGTCAAGATTTTGCATGGCTGTTCGATGGTTGAACACTGAAGTAAAGCCGTGCCAGGAAATTCGCCTGTTGAAACATCATCTAATGTTCTCATATTCGAGTCCACTAGAGTCTAATATAGTCCATTGCCTCCGTCGTTTCGTCCCTTCGTGTTCCCGGGCCTTCATCAAGCAATACCATCTTCTTAATTTCCTTGCAAGTGCCCAACCACATCAGCTCGGGACGGCTATAATGGCCCAATCCATCTGCAAACATTTTGACCTGTACAATCTCATCTAGGTCCAGATCAGCGTATATGATGGTTTCTGTAGTCGGCTCAACTGGTTTACTGAGACGGCGGCCATCTGGACCGAAGATGGCCGAGCTGCCACCACCCCGGTGAGGACATGAGCAATCCGCTCCCAGTCTTCATAGCCTCTATTCCTTTCTCAGTAATGAGTGCCATGGAATGAAGGACAAAAGTCTGCGACTCTATTGCGTAGGTGCGTGAGAGATTCTGGCAACCTGGTAAAGAGTGTGAGCACCTTTTCGAACATGTTTCTCTTTTATGCCCTGACCTTCGGCGGACATTGACCACAAATCGGGACCCCCCGAATGCGAGGTCACACTCGGCCATGCTGCAACATGAACATCTTCTCTCTGGGAATATGTCTGGAATTTGAGCAACGGCTGGGTATGCTCCCAGCAAGATAACGCCCCGACCCGTCCAAATGGAAGACTTGCGACGCTGCAAAACACCTCTCCTGACGCATCACCGAAAACTGTTCGCTCCATATGCGTTGGCTTCATTTTACGACGATGGCATTTAATCTCTCCATGGGGTCCGACTATCGCCTGTGCGATGTGGATGGAACTGTGGTCGTTTTCGGAAAATCCCAGCGCTACAGATATCTGATGATCGCGGGCACAAGCGCAGATGGTCTTCATTTCAGGGGAATCGATACGCAGAGATTTTTTGATGTATTTCACATTAATGTCAAAATCGACGAGGCGAGTCCTTGTGTATTCAATCAGTTCATCATTGCTTTTTTGTGTTCAATTCATCTGTTATAATTATTGTGAATATACACACCAAATCCAGCGTGGGTACCCGGGAATCCAACATTCAGGAAAAGCAATCAACTCGGCACCAGCCTGAGCTGCTTCTTCAATGAGCCGGCAGGTCTTGCTCACAGCGGCCGCGAGATCGAGCCAAGCGGGCTCTGCTTGTGTAACTGCTGCACGAACAGTTTTCCGTCTCATTATAAACTGTTAGAGGTGGAATTGGTCGATCATAGTTAACAGGTTCGGGGAACTCGAAGTGAGATTATCGACACAGTTATTCAAGTAGCACTTTCTGTGAGCGGGAGACTTATAGATGTCTGACAGCCCCAAAGTATTTATGCATATTAGTTCCTATCTCTATTCATTCCAATTGATACATTCTATTGGGTGCGGGATGCTTCTCCTTATCTGCGGTTATGCTTCCCCATGTGCGGAGCTTATGAGCCCGCAATTCTTATCAATCAAGAAGCACTTGGGGCCTTCAAGAAAAGCAATTTGGTGTATATATTAGTCAACGTGGAGATTATAAGATCCGTGATGCTTATCATAAAAATTACAGTCTTGACTAAAAATAAAAGAAATGTATTATTATTCCAGTTTATTTCCATGTCCATTCTGGGACTGGAGCGGTTCTGCTTTTTGTTGACTATTACTCTAATATTGATCTCTTGTCTATTTGAGAAAGTATGGACCATCATCTTCTCTAGCAAGACTTTTCTGCATATTTATTAGCAAGGTAATAACCTCGATCTTCCCAACACTGGCGCTTGCTAGATTAGGCTACTTTAGGTACCTAATTCTTTGAACCTCGTTTATTCGCATGAACTTTACTTGAAATTTAAATATTGTGTCAGATAATATACACGGTGGATCCTACTCCTTATAAGGAATTTTGATCTTCCCGACCTGGCAATTGTTGAGAATTGATGTCGTATGGTCATTCCTCTCATTGGAATGTACACTTCCACAAACGGCAAGAAGCCGCAAACGTCTCGTGACACCCGCGGAGTTTAAGATCACTCATACATCATGCCTGACTATTATATACGAAACAATTCAGCATATAACAAAAATATATCCCGGACAGCCTAAACCATGAGTTACACGTTCGAGAAGACCGTCTGGCCCCCGCAGGCTATTGACCCTGCTATCAAACATCTCCTAGAGCGGTACTACACATTAGCCGATTTCAACGGCCCCGACGCGGGAGATGTATTGGCAGATGATGTCTTCACAAAGACAGGGACAATGATAAGTCCCATGAAGAAATTTTCTGGTTCTGAAGGTTAGTGCTACGTCCTATATGCATATTTTGAGGAATATGAGGCGACCGGGACTATTGAATCGACGAAACTGACTACTATTAGAGATACGGGCATCCTTCAAAGGAGCCGCAAGCACCATTATTTCTCGACGGCATGTGATTCTGAGGGTCTACGTCGGTGACGACAAAGGGCATGATCTCATGCTGATTGGAGAGAACACGGTCACTTTGAGAAATGGAAACGAAGTTTTGGGAGACTTTGCTGCTAGGTTTGTTGTGGATGACGAGTGTGTGAAAAATGGGGATCCACGCCTGAAGCTCTCGCAAGTCTATGCGGTAAGTGGCCTTGGTGGTTAGTTACTGGGAAGTTAAGATAGACTGATCTTTCAATCTTATTTCAGGATACTGCACCCATGGCTGTAGCCATGAAAACTATGTGATGGTTTCATTTCTTGGGGTGGAGATCACAATCTATGTACTTTTAAAATGCTCCATCTCTTTGCATCTTTGCTATACTCATAGATGAGGCGAGGGGATGCCTGCTGATAAGATAGAGTGGAGGCAACTTTGCGTAGGTTGAGCAATGTCTATCTACTTGATTTCTTATGAGGCCTTTTCCATGCAAGTCACAACAGGGAGACGGCGCATATCAGGCGGAGAAGTAGATTAGTCTCTGGCTACGTTGCTCTTCATTAGCCATGTCATATTAAGCCGTGTCTAATAACGTTAAGAGAAGGGCGCGAAGCAGGTCATGTGTGGAGTTGAGCCTATTTCATATGCCAGAATGCTCTGATGGATGCTATCAATGCGGCTTGACAGAACTAATGGAACAGATGTCTGAGATCAGAAAGTGCATCTCCTAATAATGTCTCTCATTGGACAAAAGATAACAGGATAAAAGTTATGTACTTAGAGCTGTGTAGAACAAAAGAGTTGTGCAGTGCTATGTATGACGGAGGTTCAGGGAAGCTGTGGTTTAAGCCTTAAACCGCAGCTTCCCTGAACCTCCGTCGCGGCATCCTCGGAGAGCACTCCAGATACCTCAACCAGACAATAGCTACTCCTCGCTCCTTGAACAGAAATTCTGCTCCGGAGTCCATCACAATGAATACAATCAGATCATTCCATAGCCTAGCAGGCGTGTTCCGCCGGAGCACCTTTCAACCAGGACTATCACGCACTTTCTCGAGCTGCGCGCTGTCGTTATTCAGCATTACTCCGCCGCGGGGCTGGACGCCCACGCCGTTCGTTACTGAGACTGTGGTAGGTTTAAGGACTTTATCCTCGCTTGAAATTAGCCATAAGGAAACGATTGACTGATCTTTTAGGGAGGTGGCTGGCACACATGTACGCGTCTCCATCGAACTCTTCTTAGTGCCATAGGAGTCGAAGCAGTACTGACTCGTACCAGATGAT
Organism: Paecilomyces fulvus; assembly: GCA_029606305.1. Lineage (NCBI taxonomy): Eukaryota > Fungi > Ascomycota > Eurotiomycetes > Eurotiales > Thermoascaceae > Paecilomyces > Paecilomyces fulvus. The sequence continues at coordinate 803,547 of JAPVCG010000071.1, read as the reverse complement.
ATCTTTTCGCGTCTATTGAAGGTAAGGGCAGTCACGAGCTTTTCAATACCTAATTGGATCAAAAGACCTGACCCCTTGGTGCTTCTAGGAGCGCATAATCTGCCTCAATGGCCCAGTCGACGATACTCTCTCTGCTTCGATCGTAGCGCAGCTACTGTTCCTGGAAGCCGATAATCCCGAGAAACCGATTCACCTATACATCAACTCGCCCGGAGGCTCAGTTACAGCTGGTCAGTATATACTCAGTACTTCCCTGGGGGCTGTTCCAAGGTGACCATACACTGACAACTGGCTCACTCTCTATAGGGCTCGCGATCTACGATACAATGACCTATATTGCTTCTCCCGTGAGCACGATCTGTGTCGGACAAGCCGCATCCATGGGATCTCTCCTCCTCTGTGGTGGCCATGCAGGAAAGCGCTACTGTCTCCCACACTCCACGATTATGATGCACCAACCGTCAGGCGGACATGTTGGACAGGCGACCGAAATCGCAATTCATGCAAAGGAAATCCTCCGCGTCCGAGCCCAGATAAATAAGATCTACAAGCGGCACTTGACGGGAAAGAAGGAAATGTCGCTGGATGATATCGAGAAGGTGATGGAGCGTGATTACTTCATGGGTGCACAGGAAGCCCTAGAGATGGGTATCGTGGATGAGATCTTGGACCGGAGGGTCAAGCCGAAAGACGAGGGTGGGGAAGGTGAAGGAAAACCCCCTGTCTCATAGAGCACGTCAGGGTACCGTGCTTTTCTCTCTCTAGGATGAGGTAGAACCTGTATGATATAATGACCAGTCATGTCAATCTCCCTTTGTGAGACTGTAGCCCTCTCTGCAGCTGGAGCCGTTGGTATTTCCTGTCATAGATAGCCCAGATTAGTCATAGAATGCGCACAGAAAAGAACTGCTTTGAAAGAGACCAGTATATTAGCCAACCAGCTGGCCATGTACCTGCCTGGCGCGAAGAGAGACGAACGTAGAACGTTATTGAAGCTAGGTATCAGATTCCATGTACAAACACCCATATCAGTATCCCCCCATTGTAAACGCCGTATATGCATCAGTCCTATAAATAACAAGGGGAGAACATGATGATTACCCGTACACCCGTGCGACGCGCCCGTCCGGTCCGACTTCGAGTCTGAATCTTTCTCCGAGGAACCTAGTCGATTCAGTGTAAGGCAAGTACCCAGCTGCCCGCGCATACGTCAGGGCCGGTGTGTAACGCCATTGATCTAGAATAGTACTGAAAATGCTCATATCCATGATCACCGCTTCCCCAGACATGAAAGCATCCAAGGGATGACTATCTCTCAGCTGCTCGCTATAAGGTCCTTCGGCGGGGTCTGCTAGTAGTTGCGCACGTTCTAGACTGTCAGCTGTACCGTAATGTGTATTACTGGAACCGGGCTCATCGTCGTCAGGGGATGGCGCCGGGGCTTCTGAATCTTCACGTCGTAACACCCCTCTCTCTTCCGCGTCAAGATCCTGATTTCTTCTAGGTTGCCGCTGCGTCGCTCGCTTGGAGACAATTTTCACACGTTCTAATATGAGGCCAAGCATGAGGATATGCAGTGCGATGATCAGAAAGTCGAATGCCACGAGTCGGAACTTGGATACCGGCCCTTTCTGGCCGATGAAATCGATAAACAGTCCCCCATGTAGATAACCCCTGGTTGATTCTCCAGCCTGAGGCCTTGCAGATAGTAGGTGGACAAGAATACAGAATAGATTGCTGAAAAAGATGGCGCCAACGAACGGCTGATTCCTCGTTGGTTCGAAAGGAGGCGCTTTTGGTGTGAAGAAGATAAGCTGAACAACGGCGCGAATGGCGAACATTATGAGAGAGCAACTGTTGTTAGAAAGATACAACGGTCAGCAAAGACATATGCTTGAATAGAGAAGCGCGGAATAGGGAGGCCCACTCCATGTAATACAGAGCGGAGAGCTCGCAATATATCATGATATCGAGATCGCGCAACAAGCGGTCGATAAAGGCAACCTTCGCCGATGTCTGCACTTTCTTTGTGGCCTCATGACGGGCTGTACTCTCTCTGTCACCAATGAGAGCACTATCGTGACCGTCGCTTTCGTTTGGGAGGTTGGAGACGTCAGCGATGTATTCTGCATCTCGGAAGGCATCTGGGGTTGTCATAGAGGGGTCATAGGGACGTAAAGGCAATTAAAAACAACGACGAAAAGATGAAACACTCGGCAAGCCTGACTGTAGTTGGCAGTATGACAGTGATTATTGACTGCAACGATGATTGATCTATCTCCTGGTTAAGGCTCCATGTCGTGTCACTGCAGCTGATCGGCGGACTTCTCGGGCCGATATGCCAAGCCCCAGACAGGAAAGACTAAAGGGACAGAGTGAGTTGTATAGAGGCGAAGCATCTATTTGGGAGTGATAAGGGGCACCCAATGAGTGCTTGTATCCCAACAAAGCTAGAAGGAACAAAATCATCAAAAAAGCAAAATATTGTATACGCCTCTAACGCCAATATCATAATCTATCTCCCAACTGCTGCAAATGCGTCGAGCAAGCACCCTGATTTCCCATCACCTCCGATCCTATATTCTGCCTTGAATCATTTGACGAAGAGCTCTTCATCAGACGTTTCAAATTCTTCATCAAATCCATCATCCTTCTCATCGTTCTCGTCTTCTGCAGCCTCTTCATCGCCGTTTGACGCAGCATTCTGTGCGCGACTGGGTTCGTGTATGTCATTGTATTGGAAAGTCCTGAAACCAACAATCTTCTTGCCAACCTGACCGACAAATTCAACCGTGTTCCTCTCGGGTTGGATCACTTGTCCAATTTTGACCTTCTGTATGTAATGATTCTGGGAGGGTACCCAAGAGTTCTTACTTTTGATATTCTTTTTCTTGGGATGAGAGACTGTCGAGAAGTTCAACTTGAGATCCCCCAGTTTATATACTCCTGTTGCATGAATCAGCATCTCCTTGCCTATTATTCATATATCAATTTTAGCATACGTGGATCGTCCTGTCTCATTGGCGGGTCATCGGCCTCACTGGCATAGATTGTCACCGTGCCAGCGTCGTGATATTCTCCACCAAGTTCAACGACAGCCCTGAGCCAAGCCCTTCTATTTGACCTTGTTGCTTCTCCCTGTTTTTGGTTACCATGTAATAGCCGAGGATTAAACGAAGTATCATGATGCCATTACCTTGATAGCGTGCCAGTGCATCTGTTTGCCTACCCGCTTTCCAAGCCCGGCGATTTCAAAAGCTTCTTGTTCTCTATGCAGCCCTGGTACGAATTTGCGATGAACGCATATCCCGTAGCTTCTACGATTGCGTCGAGTCGCAACACGTGGTTGTAAAATTCTCAATGCAGCGCCTTGGCTAATAGCGGACCATGCGTTCTCGGGCTTGATAACTTCGACATCCGGTATGACCTTTTTGCATCCATTGCTGATCTCTTTAAATATGTAAGGTGATTCTGAAAGCCCCCCACATAAGATTATTGTCTTGGAGATAGGTTAGCAACAAACGTCGGCAGATGTTGAATATAGCGTGATATGTTACCTTGGTCGGCACCTTCTCATCTTGTGTAGCTGCAGCCTTAAGCTGACCTTCAATCAACGCAAGACCTCGTTCGATCACTGGCTGAAACATTGCAGCTAGCTCTCCCTCTGTATCCGCAGATAGGTATCAGTTTCCTTAATACTTATTGAAACCATGAGATTCAATATCCATACCTGCTTATGGTCACTTCGTTGTATGTAGGTGAGTACCGTGAGCACTTTCGTCGGTTCATATGCAGGTGAACACGGTATGGCCCTTGCTTAACGCCATCAAACTGCCTCTTGATTTGTTCAAACTCCCTCATCAAGTCACTACCAGGACCAATCAATATGGGATTCTTTGTGAAATCGCTGCCAAACCACTTTTCCATCCACATGTGGAAATTGCGGTCAATGGTTGTTCCGCCACATTTGGCACCTACAATGTGTTAGAAGGGATGCATCCAATGCCAGTCCAGGAATTCGGTGACTATATACTTGTCCCTACGCATGCCTCCTCGACTGTAAATGGTTTGGCTTTTGTTATTTTATAAGTGATCACATCCTTGATTAAGAGATAATGTTAGATAGCTTATAAACCATGAAGAAGAGGACTGCAGGACATATACTTACCACGGTACCTCCACCCATATCAACCACTATCGAATTCGTGTTTACCTAGGACATAGTCACATGTCAATCTACGATATAGCCGTTGTATCTTCGAAGCGGCTTCACGTACCTCAAGAGGCCCACTTGATCCGAACCTCCTCTGATAATTCTCAAAAGCTGCTAGGGCAGCAGCCTCTGGTTCTGTGATGGGAGTGAGTTTATCATTAGAACGGGTGCCAAAACCAGCATCTTCGGCTGCGCTCTGTATCCTGTTCCTCTCATAGTCCTTCCATCCTGCGGGTGTCGCTAGGACGAAATGTAACGGCGTCTGCTGAAGTACTGACGAAGTGCATTCCATGCTCAACGTCTCCAAGATGTGATTGTAAAGACAACGCAGATAATCTCGACAGATTTCCGCAGGCTGTTTGTCCTGAACAGTCCTCATAAGGCCTTTGCCAGCATATTGGCGCAACAGTGGATCGTCATGCTCCTCGGTCGGCGCATCTTGGACTAAAAGCAGCTTAAACCAAGTAGAGGACTGCTGGCCTCCTTCTACTTGGTATCCCCAACAACACGACGAGTCTTCCAATGTATCGTTGCTGTAGGATATGATCGAAGGTACTTTATCAAAATTCCCGTTTGCTCCCGGCCAGTTGCGCATGACCTTAACCAGTCCTGCGTCTTCTGTCGAATTTACGGTACTGATACCTAGAAAAGGTATATATTATAAGTAAGAAACATCAAGTATTTGCAAGGGGACCTCCGACCTGAGAATGTTGTTCCGAAATCGACGCCGACAATCATAGGAGTTCGGTTTTGCACCAGCGATCCGGGCGCAGTTGATGATGGGGAGTCGCCGTATTCCACTGTAGGAGGCATATATCAGCATTGACATAATGATTTTTTTTTTCTGTAGATTTACATTTCACAGACTTTGACCACTTTCCATTGCCCCTGGATGATCCTTTCCAAGGGTACTTTCGCTTTTTCTCTGCTTGAAGACGTTCTCCGTCTTGTCAGTAAATTTATAGTATATAGGTAAGTACATTAAAGAAACTCACTAGGTTTTTTATCTTCCACGTCGTCAAGACCGACCTGAAGAGGTGGCATAGTGGCAACCAAGGTGTGGTCACTGTATATGTACCCGTTAAAAGAGTGCGATGATATAGTAAGACAGGTTGTTGTTAAGCTCTGTAAGAGAAAAAAAAAAGGACTAGAAGTAGAGATGTAGAAAGGTCTGAGATATGATACTGAAGGAGAAACTCCTAGTTGAGTGAGTTTGGCAGGTTCGGAGTCTGTAGAACTGAATATTCAAGAAGGGCTTTGTACGAAGTAGAGGTGACAAGAATGTGAGAGTTGTGGAGGATGAGACATAAATGTGAGGAATAGATAAAATGGCCAATCTATCCAAATGGAGTACAAGTTGAAGATGATATCCTAGAGAGATGATGTCAGGGGTCAAGACATGGTTAAGTGAAGCAAGTTCACTTGTATGGAACCATGAGATCACTAAACAATGGCTCGATGATTGATATATGTAGGAAATAGAAGGCTTGAGAGGTTGTGAGAAAAAGTATTTGGAGCCTGATGAGGTGCTGCGGGACATCAGATCTCTGATGTCTCAGGGCAGTAGTAGTGATGGATACAGAAGAAGGATATACAAACACCAAGAAATTAAAATTATCGACTGAAGTGAGGGAAAGCTGAAGATAGATGTCAGTATATTTGACAGCCAACAAAGTGAGTAGATTCTCTTCTATGTACTAGATAACCATCTACCTCAGTTTTCGTCTCGTAATCTTCAGGATATCTAGACAACTGAATATCAGTTTAGATCCTGTCACCAACTTAATCTTTGTCCAGGACAAATTTGACAACCATAAGAATCAACGGCTCTACTGGTTTCCCCTTAGTAATCTTGTTAGTAAAGTGGCACAGATCACAGGATAGTAGTAATATTCCGCCAGGACATACGTTAGAAGTAAGAAATAGGATAGGTCTGAATAGCTTCAAACCTCTTGGGCGTTCCCTAAAATATCAGGCGCTCACCCCACTACCATACATGGACTGTACCCACGTACTAACAACATTACTGGGGGAAACGAGTACAAATATGATAACACACGCAGGGTTGTTTCGAAGACCACTATAGCTATAAATAATCAGGGAACAGCAGCATCATGCGAAGGCAAAGGATGGCATTCGATGATTATGTAGTAGCAGAAATATTGAGTGGCCTCCGTAGGTAAAATGAACTTGGAAGTGAACACGCAGAATTGTCCGAAACGAGACAAGACACTGGAAAGGCTTCTTATTTCTTTCTTATCCCTCGTCCATCCCCAGTCTTTCCCGACGCCATTCAAATATTGACATTTTCAACCAGTGGTACCAAACACATCATATTTCTTGCGTCCAAAGAGATCTTCCCTCGAAATGGCTAAGAAAAGAAATAGTCAACAATGCGAATCGTCAGGCGATAATGAGACTCCTCCACCTAAAAGAGGCAGAAAACCAGCTGAATCACCAGCGTCCGAGAATAGTACCAAGTGCCAGGTCAAAAAGACAGCATCGAAGGGGAAGGAGGGCAAAAGAAAGAAGCCAAAAACGAAGACTGCCCTTGGGAGAGAGGGAGTAGAGGCCAGAAAAGAGATCAAGCTCCTTAAAAAGGGAATGAGGCGCAAGGTCTCCGAATTCAAGAACTAGAAGCGATTATTCGCAGCCTATCGCGTTCGATACATATCCTCGATGATACAGTGATACGGAACAGATTCGAAGACCTGAGCTGAGGGCTTCGGCTTATGACTGGACTCGAAACTATTCATCCGACGGGCCGGTAAACAAGACAAAATGGCCATCTCTGAAAAGTCACCCGTATATCTCAAAGTCAAGATGGCTGAGTTGTCGCAAGGATGATTTCTTTGAGATGGCGAGCCTTCCCGTTGGCCGCAATCTTCCTCAATGCCATACTTATGAGGTTTCTCTACGACAAAATTCTTCTGAGACCGTTTGCCACTATCCCTGAGAGACTTGGTCAGTCCACAGCTACACTGGAAAATCAGGGTCAACAGCTCAAGCTCGGTCCCTTATTACAACAGCTGGCGGGTCTGTTCAAGAAAAGTGAGGTCCAAGACACCTGCAATCTCAACTCAGAAGACAGACTAACAGAGGATAGACGAAAAGTATGCAGGGGTTGATTGGATCTCCCATACGCTCCAAATGATCTATCCATCGCGGACTGAACCCGATGGACAGGAGACGGCCTCTGAGTTGCAGAAATTCTACGAAGATACTGCCGCTGAGTTTTGCAACGGCCCAATGGCATTTCTTTTCGAAAAGCCAGAGGACTCAGAAAACATGATCAAAGATCTAATATCACTGCTCAAAAAGGCAGACGCACTTCGTGTTGATATTTGGAAGGGACGTGTTGACATTCGTCTCCACCTGCTGGGTTCGATTAAACTGGGTGAAGTATTCCAACCGGGCTCAGACATCATGAAACCGCATTGCACAATGTTGCCAACCACAGCCACTGGATCCCGCCTGCTAATGGTCGTCGAGCCCGCGGTGATTGCATATTGGGTCAATAACCAAGGTGAGGAAAAGAGCAAAGTATGGTCCAAAGCCATCGTCTGGGCTGGTGATTCCAGGATCAAGATTTGGATAAAGACCCAGATGGTTTCCCGACCGAAGATCTGAATAAAGATTTGGAGGGCACGACGGATGATGAGGTTAATACAGATTCCGAGAATGGACCGTCAGTTCAGATTTCTTATCGAGAATGCTCGACCACGGAAGAATCAAGCTCTTCAGACGAAGACTCCGTCTCGGATAATGAAGCGGATCCCCCCTACGTCGTCGTCGTCGAAAGACAGTGAAATCGAAAACTGCGTCAAACAAGACCCTCCAGGAATAAAACAAGTGAAACACTTTCTCGCATGGAAATTTCCCAACAGGCATCCTCAACTTCCTTGGAGGCCACGAGCCCCGTCTCATCAATCTCCTCTTCTATTTCCCGAGTTCCGACCACCTGCCTTTTTATTTTATTTAATTCCTCTTTCTATTTCTTGTCCCTGAACTGGGGGCTTCCCTAATTAGAATTCCTCTTCCTTTCTCTTGCTTTTCAACTTTTGCCAAACGGCCGCTGTACCTATATCAGAAATCGAGACCCAGAAAATACTGACCTAAGTGGCCTTTCATTACAAGATGACACCCGATAATAACAGAATGAATTTTTTCATCGAAAGTCACTTACGACCCCTCTGTAAAGGAATATAGAGTCTGCAGATGAAGGGCGAACGGAAGCATTGCATTGCGCGATTCATTGCTTCCTTCCTTCAAGTCTTCTTGAATTACAGAGAGCACACGAAGTAGGCCAGCTAACATACACTTGCAGATACACTGGACCTATTGACTGCATAAATATTCCCAGTAGAGCCGCAGTTTCCTGTTCCTCTCCTTCCCAATGGGTAACAAAACAGGACAGTATATGCTCGTGACAGCAGTCTCGATAGCACAGCCCTTCAAGAACGATTCTTTCATCTCTCATCTTTCTGCTTGCGGCTCATCTTTGTCAGATTGATGGATGCAATGCGGATGTCTCAGAGGGACCAAAAACTAGGATCTCCATAGAGGGCCCGATCATAATGTACCTGACATCCTCTCTCATCGCGAGCAGCTAGAGCTATATGCCGGTTACTGGAAGAATGTGAACGTCCGGTCATGATTCGTAACAGGGTTGCGAAATGTCATTACGCCTTTAAAGCACTTATGGCTAGCTTCGGTATGATTAAGCTCCACCAAGTATCCCTGATAACCGCAGAGCCATGTCCAAAATGGAAAGATGTTCATCTGAGCCGTCAACAAGCCGCTTATCCATTTCCGAGAAAACCATGACGATCTTATTCTTCTGCAGGTCAGGAATGGCATCATTGAAGACAATTCGGCGATACAACTAAACATGCGTCAGCAAGACAAATCTAATCGCATGAATCGAGAAAGACATATTGATATATACCTGAGAAAGAATTTGTGTGGCACTCCAACCATCCGCCACAATATCTGTGACAACCGCCGCGACCGCCTCGTATGCAGACCCGATCTTCTTGGGCTGCATGGCCTGCGTCAACCTGTCGAGGATGCCCTCAGGCACTACACCCGCGATTTCCTCCACCATTCTCACTGTAATAATTTCGGAAGATCCAGCATCTATCATCTCTGCATCCTCGTCTCCATCTTTCTTACTAGAGCTGCCGATGTGCCCGATAAGTCTAGCAGCACTCTGCAGATAGGTAATTGCTCTTCGAAGATCTCCCTCACTGCACTTAAGCAACTTGTCAACAACTCCGTCTTCCAGGGTGAGATTCTCTGCCTTGGCGATTTCAATCAGTCTGTCGCCTGCAGCACTACCATTAAGCGCCTTGAACCGGAACTTGCTGCATCGACTGGCAAGCGGCTCAATGATTCTCGTCACGTAGTTGCAGATGAGACAGAATCGAGTAATGCGACTGTAAGTCTCCATTGTACGACGAAGCGCGGACTGCGCATCCTGGGTCATGCTATCCGCTTCGTCCAGAATGATGAGCTTGAATGGCGGGCAAGGATATTTTTTCAGGTATTCTTCATCAATCCCTGCGGGATTTGACAGTTGCACTCGTGCAAAGTCTTTGATCTTCTCTCGCACGATCCCAATTCCACGTTCATCGGAGGCGTTCAGCTCGAGGATACGCGTTCGATAGAGAATGGGGCCGAAGAGAGATTTCGCCAGCGCGAGGATCGTAGATGTCTTACCAGTGCCGGGAGGTCCGTAGAAGAGCATGTGTGGAAGCTGCATCGATTAGCATAATTCTCGATTATGACCTCAGAAATAAGGTATGTGGTACATTTGAAGCTTGTAACGTTCTCCGAAGCACTGTTGTCGTATGGTCCTGTGCAGCGACTTCCTCGAGCGACTTCGGTCGGCTACAGAGGAAATTCCAGTTAGTAACCCATTATCTCTTACATTTCTGGCTTCCAACTACTATTCAGGGCCGAGCTTACTATTTCTCAACCCAAGGCTGTAAGCGTGACTGATCCTCCTTGTCTCCAGGTTTTGGCTTCGCGCTGCCCGCCGCAGCTGCAGCTGCAGCGCGTGCCTTGTTACTGAAGAAATTGGCTGCCATTTCCGCCGACTTCACTCTTCGGAGCTTGGCTTGAGGGGAACACAGCAAAAAAACACGAATTGGAGGCTTGAATCTCGGGAACTTGGGATAGAGTATTGGCGCGCAAGCTTGAGGTTCCCCGGAAGACGCGTCTACACGTGATACGCGAAACCACTTTACGCCAGATGGGGAATGCCAAGGAATGTGGTACAGATACTCATATAGAGATCTTAAACATGGGAATATTTATCTTTTACAAGGGTTTTATTCTGTGGATATGGAGAATACATCCATGGCAGAGGTCATCCATCAAATATTTCTGATATTACAAGAAAAAGCATGGTATCAAAGCATGCTTTTCGCTAATCATTAAGAGGACATTATTACTAGTTAGTAATCTATAACTCATCCTTTCTCGCCTGTCGTTCCGCAGCTTCTGCATCCTCATACATCCTCTTCTTCGGATTTCGAGGCATTTCCTCCTGTCGCTTCCTTTCCTCAGGCGAGATATCATCGACGTTCGTCTCTTCCTGGTTTTCTCTTTGTTGCTTCCGGCTATCCTCCGCCATCTTGCCGACTTGCTCAACGACGCTATCAGAATTTGATGGTGTCGCAGAAGGTGTGTTCTGTTCCCACATGGCCTCACCGTTTCCAACGGTGGCTGTAACATACTGCCCCCGACCGGATCCAACGGTGGGAATTGCCAGAGGCGAACTGCTGCTCATTGCAGCAGATGAAGAAAGTCGAGCTGCGGCACTAGACACGCCTGCGGCACCCAGCAATGTCAGGGTGAACCTATAGAAGAGCTTAATAGGCAACCATAGAAACCACCATAACGGGCCATATAATAGCCGGCGGAAGACGAGCCAGGTAATTGTGCCGATGAGGATGTAAAATGCGGTTTCAAGATACCATGTGTCGGATTTCTGAGAACGGAGGAGAGAATTGACAAGGGTTTTTGAGGAAGAGAGCAATGTATCAAGATCGGTGTAAGATTCTGACAGGGATGACAGAGCAGCAGTCGATTGCTCTATAATAACGATGTCAGCAAATATCCAACACAACGCCATTCATAGGCCCAACAAACCTAGTGTCTGCTGTGCGAATTGACTCCTCGATAACTCAGTCTGCATCAACTGGTACGTCCTTCTTAATGCAGCCGTAACATCGCTCGAGGCATTTACAACCAAATCATCCTGCGTAAGCTTCTCCGTCGGCTTCTTACGCCCGTCAGCGTCGCGCGGCTTCGCCAGCAATAGTTCTCTCTCTTTCCGTCGTGCGGCCTCTGAATTTCGCTTCGCCTGTAACTGAGCAGCTCTGAACTCTCCTCTTGTCCTATCCAAGAAATATAAAGTCGGCACTGCTGCACAAAATGCCTGTTCAAGATCGAGAAACAGAGTCATACCTCTTCAGATCATCATCCAACCTCTTAGCCATCACAACGACTCTCTCCCTCTCCGCTTCTTTCTCACCGCTATCGACGCCTTTCCTTTTAATAGGAGCCTGTGTCTCCAGCGCATCAACATCAACTTTCAACAACTCCATTTCTTCCTCCGTCTCTTTTAGCCGAGCATGTATTTCCGCCCCGAGTTCCAAACGAGCCTCATCCCCTTGTCCGATGGAAGCGGTGAAATTTCGCAAGCGATTAATGAGGGGGTTGATCTGGCTGAGTGCAGCTGAGAGCTCTTTGAGCCGTGTTTGTAGAGCGAATGTAGATGCCATCGTGTGAGTTGTACTGTACGGTGCGGGAGACGACGTATATAGCGTTCAGTCGGGGAAAGAAATTCAATAAATGTTCTTGTTAAATAATTATTAGAAAATGCATCAGGCCCTACTCATTAATAGAGCAGAAAAATGCCCAACTGAACAAGTGGCTCGCAATCGAAGAATCGCCCACCTGAAGCTCCGAGCTGGCCAACTCCAACAAGCGTCATCGGTCTCGGAGCCGTAAAATACACGTATCGTTACAGAAGTCCCGGTTTGCATCCCAAACAAACATCCCATCCGCATCTCAAAAAGTTTCCCGGAGACCGTTGAACTCCCGCGGAGTGATAGCGACGGCAAGAGGCCGGATTATCAGTGATTCCTCTACGTTCTCTTCCCCTTCCTGTTCATCGCCAATAGGAATTGCAGATTGCGAAGATCATTGCGACTCGGGACTGTCTCTTTCTCTACAATCGTCCGGGTCTATTACTAAGAAAGAGTAATTGGGTTGGGTGGAAAGTAAGAGACATCACTCCTCAATCACAGAACCTCCTACAGATCGAGACATGTCCCAAAGACATCTTACACTGAATCAATTCAAGGTTACGGTACTAACTCCAGAATTCTCCAGATATCCCACACCCCTCCGTCCACTCCACATCCAGCCAATCCCATCAACAACCTTCCACTACAACCATCACAATGACTATCCCCCTCTCAACCATTACCTCTTTCCGCACGACCTTCTCCCCCTTCTCCCCCCTCTCTCGCCCATGCCGTCTCATGCTCGCGCTGCTCCAGAACCCCACCACCGCTCCCGCCAGCAGCGCCGGCCACATCGACATCAAAGTGACCCAGCTGCCACGGAACTCGACACAGCTGCCCGAGATGACGGTGGGGTTTAAGGGTGGAAAGGAGATCAAACTTGAGGTCGGAAAGCGTCGGTTGAAGGTCGGCGATGTGATTGAGGAGATTGCGCGTGTGGCGAGAGGGGTGGAGAGAGAGGAGAGTTTGAAGGGTTAAGATGGTCCTCCGTTTGAGTTTACGATATGGGCGTCTGGGATATGTTCGATCGTTGTTGATTCGGGGAAGGGGACGAGCATATGACGGCATGTGGACGACAATCTCCTATTTCGAACATAGAGCCGATCTCCTGTCAGAAAGGAAAGTTGGTGGTAGGAAATATCCAGAAATGGGTCTGAGGCCTTCATCCTGTGCCTCAGCGTTGAAGTTGGAATATAGGATATGTCAACGGCACCACTCGGAGGATGATACCACATGGAACACAACATATCATGTCTTACTACACTACATTTGTATTATACATTCAAAGATTATGAATAACCCAGAATTTGCTAAGCCAGATCATTCCATGGATATGTTGGATATTCCAAAGTTCATATATTTTCTATGATCTGTTTCTGAGCCCTATATGCTCTCCAGCACATACGTGTTTTGACAGCCATCTCCCATGGGTCAATTCTACTTATGGGAATCATCATTCCTGTCGTGATGATGAACCACACGGTGTCACCCCATCCTCATACCGAGAAGGGAGAACACTCAGTCCAAAGAGGCATGACCGATCACGGTATATCTTTTTCACTTTTTCTCCAGGCCATAAGCCACAGCGCCAGTGCTCATGTATGTACGTATTGAGAATCAATATGGACACAGAAACAGATTACGGAGGGAAGCTAGGTTCCTTAGATAATCAGGAAATGGGTATTTGTTTTCTCAAAGTTTGCAAAACTTCCAAACTTTTTAGACAGCAGCACCGGAGATGAAGAACCACTTGTCGACGCTGCCATCGATAGGAGCTGGAGGCAGGTTCTCGCCCTTGGGGATGCTGGAGAGCTGGCTCTGGTCAACACGGTCGGGAGAGCTCTCGTTGGTGACGTTGGCCCTGGTGTACACGTTAGTAATGTGAAAGTGAACATCTTAACGTTCAATAGGAACTTACAGGCTGATATCGCCGCGGGGGCTCTTGCCAGTGACGAGCTTCTCCCAGGCGTCAGCGCACTCACGGATGACCTCCGTAGCATACCTAGAAAGCAATCGTTAGTCTTATGATGCGAAGTAATAAGACAGATGGGAACAAACTTCTTGTTCTTGCACTCGCCGGAGAAGGCGAACTGGTTCTCAGGCTTGCCGTCGGGGATCTTGTAGATACGGAACCACTCGTTGGTGGCACGGAGCAGACCAGGGAGGTGACGCTCGACATCCTCAATGTCGTTCAGCTTGGGAGCGAGAGGGTCGTTGACATCAATGACGATGATCTTCCAGTCAGTCTCCTCCTCGTCCAGAAGGGCCATGACTCCGAGGACCTTGACCTGCTTGACCTGACCGGTGTAGCCAACCATCTCACCGATCTCGCAGACGTCCAATGGGTCGTTGTCACCCTTGGCCTTGGTCTCGGGGTGGACAACGTTGGGGTCTTCCCAGGTCTATCACGATATCACGGTTAGCTCCAGAATTCACTGCATTCACTTAATGTCGAAGAGGACCACGAGAAACTTACGCGAGGGAAGGCACCGTAGTTCCACAGGTAACCCTTGTGGGGGAAGCAGTTACGGACGAAACGGAGCTTGCCCTTCTTGACGTCCTGCTTGATGGGGTTGAGGAACTCCTCCTTGGAGATCTAGATCGATTATTAGCACACATATTCGAAAAAGCATGTCGACCCCCCATGCACGCATGGCGGGGTGATCGCGTGCGGGACAATCCGTACCTCCTGCTTGGCGTTGGTCCAGCGAGGGATCTCGACGATCATGTTGAGAACCGTCTGCTGCTCATTGGCATACAGAGGGATGTCGTGGAAGGGGGAGACTGGGACACCATCCTTCTCGATGAAGACACGGTAGTCCAGCGTGTTGGGCTGGCCAACTTTGCGGATGCTGTATTCGGAGGACTTGGTGAGCGACATCTTCGGGGACTCTGACGACGAGAAGTGTCTCGACAGAAGAGCAGCGCGGTTACGAGTGGAAGAAGCAGAATGCTCAATTCGAGAAGAGAGAGAGAGAGATGGAGGGAGAGGAGAAGAGGAAGAGGAGGGGGAGGGGCGGACGGGCGTCACGGTGGGGGGAGCCAGCGTCGCTGATGTGCGAGGGAAAGCGGTGGACACGCAGCGGGAGAGCCAACACGATCGGATCAAGGGAGGTCGACCTGAAACCAACGGGGTCAGGGACGCCAGTAACGAGCCAGACGTGGCAGCGGGGGACATGTGGAGGAAAAGAATAGGATCAGGAGAGTTTCACTCGTTGTTCTCTGGGCGAACGGCGGGCTATAAAAGGCCTTGTTGACTTGCTGCGTGTTTTGTGTGGACAAGTTGTGATGTTCCCGAGGTTCCTGGAAGCTCTCTGGACGTCGTGGCTTGGCTACTTTGCCTGATGGACTCCTCTTTTTTCTACTGGAAATCCTCTGAATCTCTCCACCGGTCAATCAACGTCAATTGCGCCGTGATTTTTGTTCCGTTCCAAGGTTCAGAATCAGATACAGTTGCCAGTCATTTTGTCCGCAGCTTACCGTCGATCCGGGCTGGGATGGGCCGGTAGCTCTTCGGTGAACGGAAGAATGGAACCAGCACTAACTACTAGTAAAGTCCTCGATGGCTTGGCGGTTGAGTTGTATGGGCATACTGATGAATCCTCTGTACCATCGATGGGAAATGCGAAAGGGTGTCAGTTGGTATTATTACCTTGTTGGCCCGTTGATACTCCTTCTTCTGATGTTCAGGATAGGACTGTTCACATCCGTTGGTGCCTCTATTGTTCTCGCAGCCGGCATGTCTCTCATGGCTCTCAGTGGGCCCCGGTGTACAGCAGAGTACCCTAGGGGACCTACAGGGTATCCGACCCAAAAAAAATTTAATAAAAAGTTAAATCCTGTATGCTCTCTCAACTGCTCATAAAGTCGACAAGAACTACGACGCACGGCCTAGGAGGAACCCTCTCAAGTCACCGTCTCCGTTCCAAGTCGCACCTATATCGAGAGGGCAAAAAAGAGCATATTAGTTCAATTCTCTGCCAAATGGCCAAAGTCAACTCCCTCTATTTTTGGCACACTCCCGATACATAGAGTAAGATCCGTCTTAGACATGCGTGTGTTCCACGAAACATGTTTTCCAGAATACTAGTGTTGCCACCGAAACTTAGCAATAACTTGGTAACCCGGACTAACGCAGAGGAAGATCCCTTTGAATAATTTTCAAGAAATTATATTGTTCTCTCTCTTATATGCCTGTTTCGGTAGATATAGGTCTCATTGATCGCTGTTGAGCTGATTGGCGAAATCTCGGGTAATCTATCCGGTTATCGCCACGTGACTCTAACTTTTCATGTTCTCCTCCATCTCCATCTTCTCCAACAATAATAACTTTTCATTCTGTCGTTTCTACGGGAGGAGTTTCTTCGTGCAACTATCCACTCACTCCCTCTGCAGAACGTTTCGACCCTGAGCCGCGACCTCGTCATGCTATGCTGAGGTTTCTCCGCAACGCCATGGCTTCGCTCACTTCACCACCCCGCGTTCCAATCCCCGCCAACGGGGTGGACTACCGTGGCAAGGTCGTTCTGGCCCCGATGGTGCGATCTGGAGAGCTACCTTCCCGGTTGCTGGCTCTCAAATATGGCGCGGATCTTGTCTGGGGACCGGAGACGATTGACCGCTCCATGATCGGTGCATCACGACGCATCAACCCGCGCAACTCCACCATCGAGTTCACCCGCATGCCGTCGAACGGAGGTCGCACAGATAAGCCAGCTGAAGAATCGATCATATACCGCATCGACCCCGTTCGAGAGAAGGGGAAATTGATCTTTCAGATTGGAACGGCCTCACCAGAGCTGGCGGTGCAGGCCGCCAAAGTCGTCGCAGCCGATGTTGCGGGAATTGATGTCAATTCAGGCTGTCCAAAGCCATTCAGTACGAGCGGTGGTATGGGAGCAGCATTGCTGCGCACACCTGATAAACTGGTCTCGATCCTGGAAGCCTTGGTTAAAGAGGTAGGAATCCCATATCAGATCGGTATTTCAGTCAAGATCCGTCTGTTGGAGACGGCCGAGAAGACAGAGGAACTAGTATCAAGGCTCGTGAAGACTGGTATCACTGGATTGACAGTACACTGCCGCACGACTCCGATGCGGCCCAGGGAACGTGCCATCCGCGAGCAACTTCCCATGATCGCCTCCATCTGCAAGAATGCTGGTGTTGCTTGTGTTATGAATGGCGACGTCACATCCCGTGATCAAGCCCTCTCATTGATGAAGGAGTACGGCGTTGATGGTGCCATGATCGCTACAGCAGCGGAAGCCAACCCATCTTGTTTCCGTACGGAGGCCGAGGGAGGTCTCCTTCCTTGGAGAGAGGTCGTCCACGAATACATCGATGCCTGTCTGCAAGTTGAGAACCGTTACGGTAACACCAAGTATCTCATCAACATGCTGGTTCCCGGCAAGAACAAGGAATTCAAGGCAGCAAAGGCAGCCAAGAACTACACCGACATGTGTAAAATCCTCAAATACGACGATCTCCTACCTACTGCAAGAGAGGTCGACAGAATCTTGAACCTCACACACAAATCCTCCATCGACGATGACGAAGAGAATGCGCTTAGTCAGGCAGTCCAAAACGCGATGGAGAACAACGAATCCGCCCGCGCTGCAGGCGGTGTCTCGCGATCCAAAGCAACTTCCCCCGCTGCGAGCGGCATCGGTCCCATCCGTACGAGCTCATTCCCTACTCATGACTCGAAGCCCAAGGCAGAGCCTCAAGTCGATGTCTCTACCACTCCCGTTCCACAAGCTCAGGGAACAGAGGTCGCCGTATAGAATCCGACTCTCCCTTTGTTCTATTTCTCTCAGCACGTCACAGTGGTCACAATGATCTTTACTGCATAATGTACTCTCTGCTAGATTGCATAGCACGGCGATAGGGGTTCTGTTTCTTTGCGACTGTATGCTTTTTATTTTTTTTTGTACATATTGCTTCGTTTCGATCTATAGATTCCCCAAATTCAAAATTCATTTAAAGAACATTAGAGAGAAATGAGAACATTACACGGATAATGTGAAAGGATAATTGATACATTATTTACCACAAGATGCATTTCCATCCACCCACAAGGATGAGAATTCTGGAAAAGAAAAACAATTAGAATAACAAGTCCGCCAAGTAATAGCAGATGATTCTATTAAAACATCCAACTTCTGTTCCCGAGTACGCCATAAACACCGTTATTTCTGAAACCCCTTCATGTCTTTTTTCTCCCTGATGTCCTTAACATGGGAAGCTGTTATTTTTCTCAAACCACCTGACCTCTCCCGTGAACAAATAAGTGATTAACATGGAACAAGTAGACCTTGCAACAGAGCCAGGTACAATACAGTAACGACGCTCACTCCACCGTGCAAAAAAATAGTCTATTACAGAACGCTCATAAAAACCCTGGATAGAAGATCTAGGATGCAATTTCCTTCTTCTGGAGGTCTGCTAGAACCATGTCCTCCACAACTTTCATTCCGGCTTCTTCGCTCTTCTTCGATTCTAAGGGATCGTCGCCCGCCACTGCTTGGTCGAGTGCAAGCTTCGTTTGACCGAGAGCGTAAATCTGCTCTTCGATAGTGTCCTTCGTGACGAGACGTATGACCTCGACCTCTCTGGTCTGGCCAACGCGATGCGCACGGTTCTCAGCCTGCACGTCTTCCTGAGGATTGAAACTCGAGTCGAAGATGATGACTTTGTTGGCGCAAGCTAAGTTAATACCTGCACCTCCGGCTTTGGTGGACAAGAGGAAGACCGGGATGTCGACTTGTTCGTAGAAGGCGTCGAGAATGGACTGACGATCTTCAACACTAGTGCGACCATCCAAGCGGAAGAATCCCATGTGGAGCGTCTCGAGAACGAGTTCCAGGATATCCATTACCATAGTGAACTGAGAGAAGATCAACGTCCGGTCACCGTTCTCTTTGAACCGCTTCAGAAGCTCGCACAGTTTATTGACCTTGCCAGAGTTCATCCACTCATTGTTCTTGAGTGCAAACTTGCCCAGGGAGTTAGGATGGTTTATAGCCATTGTGTGGCACTCAAAGTCATTATATGCCTGTAGTTCTTCGAAGATGATGTCGGGATCGGACTGTGACCACATTTCTTCCTTTAGACACGCTTTAGCCATGCGACTCAACGTTGTATCGTCGAAGATGCGGCGGTATAAGAGGGGATGGATAGCGGCCTGGCGCAGTTTCATCAGAATATTAGCCGACTTGTTGCCAGTCTTCTTGCCAGCGGCCCTATCCTCGAGAAGCTTCCGGACCTCATCTTTTTCATGCTCGTATATCTCCCTCTGAGTCTCGTTAAGCTCGCAGTATTCAACGCGCGCAACCTTGGGGGGCAGGTCAATCACTTGATGCTTCTTCCTGCGCAAGACGAACGGCTTAAGCATGGACTTCGCTCTCTCAATGCGTTGCGCAGAAAGAAGCGTGGAGTGAGATTCGTCCGCAGTCTTCGCTTTATTAGCAAAGACATATTGGAGGTCATCCTTCCGTTCCTGGAAGACCTTCGGTAGGATGAAACCCAATAGCGACGCCAATTCTTGCAGATTGTTTTGCAGCGGTGTTCCCGTCAAAAGAAGTCGGAATCGGGCTCGTATACGGATCAGCTTCTCGTAGAGGACCGACGTGCTGCTCTTAAGCATGTGTCCTTCGTCATAGACACACACGGTAAAGTCAAGGGACCGAAGGAAGTGCGCATCGACCTTGGCTTTCGCGATAGTGTAAGTAGTGATAACGACATTGATGTTCTCGCGGTTTTCTTCGATGGTCTCCCGAATCTCAGCGCGCGCCGCTTGTCCTGCATAGTAAGGCATGACATTGAGAGCCGGACAGAAATTCTTGAACTCCCGCAACCAGTTCTCGAGAGTCGACGATGGAACAACAACAAGGTGTGGGCCCTTGAAGCCCTTTTCATACAGGTGTGCAAGGAAGGCAATAACCTGACATGTCTTTCCGAGACCCATATCGTCCGCCAGGATACAACTCAACTGCTTCTCAAAGAGCAGAGCAAGCCAATTAATTCCCACAATCTGGTAGTCTTTCATCTTCAAGTCTTTGCTCATGATGCTGGGTTGCCCGATGAATCGATTCTTGCGCAAGCCAGCTCCGGCAGGTCCATCGCTGTCCTCGTCCGATCTTTGGCTTGATGGAGTACCGATACCTGAGTCGTGAGAACCTTTGTCTAAGGAAACCAATTCCAGTTCACCGTCGCGTTTTCCAAAGATATTGACACCCCATTTCTTCATCTCCGCCGCGATGGGCCTTCCCAATGCTTCACACTGAGTGACTAGAGCATCGACAGCCTCATAACCAGTCCACATGTCAATGCATTTGTCCACGATCTTGTCTCCAATGGCCTTGTTCTTGCGACCCTTCGTACTTTTGCCTTTGCGCGCCCCCTCATCACTTGGAGCCGACACAGCACGGACCTCGTCGAGGGAGGAGAAGGGACGATTCGAGACGATGATCTTAGCAGTGTCTTCGGTGGTGGCAGCAATATCTGCCAGATCTGTTACCGTACAAGAATTGAAGAACTTGAGGACCTTCGTTTCTAGTTCCTCATCTTCTGCCGCACCGTAATCAGACTCGTCTGACACGTAATCGACCGCCTCGGGAGATTCAGACCGAGCTGGAGATGGCTTCTTACTTTGCACGAGCCGTCCCTTGCTCGGCTGCACGGTGTCAGAGGGAGCCGGACTCGCAGGAGACGACCTGTTTCTAGGTCCCCTGATCAGACGTCTTCGGGGCTTTGACTCCTCTGCAGAATCTTGTTTCTTTTGTGTGGGGAGAATCTGCACAGACGACCACTTATCCTGAATTCTAGTTCGGGCTTTGATCTGTTGCTTCGCGGGAGCAGCTGCGGCAGCAGGAGCAGCAGTAGCAGACGGCTTGCTATCCATGCTCAGCTCATCATCTGAAGAACCAAAGAGTCCGGTATGCGTGCCCCCGTTCTTCTCCTCGGCAGCTGCAAGATAATCCAGAGCATCATCGTAGTTTCCGCGCTTCAACAAGAGCGCTTCCACACAGGTGTGGACGGACCTGTCGGGCATGACGTTCAACATCCTTTGCACTTTGACTCGGGTCTGATAGTCATCGATATCGTCAAGGGAGGAGAGGTAGACTTGAGGGGCTTGGGCACGAGAAGGAAGGTCCTGGCGGGGCTTTTTGGCCGGGCCATCGCTGGACAACTCTGACTCGGACGCGGTCCGCTTTCCGTTTCCAGGCCGATAGACTGCTGCCGCCGTAATCTGTCTGAATCTGTCTGCGGTACTGTTGCTGGCGACTGGGGATTCGATAACCTTCTCAGGGTTGCGCGACGACTTGGTGAATGTGGATGGCTTGATATCGGTCGACCTAGTAGCGTCCACATCGTCGTCGGAAGATCCTCCACGGTAAATTGGTCCATCATCGTCGAGATCTATGACCGGATCTCGTTTCGCTGGTCTAGGCTGCGGTGGTCGAAATTGTGTTCCTGGGGGAGCCATTGCGCTCAACAGTAGCCCACCCCGCTGAACTGTACGAGAAGGAGATGATGCTGGACCAAGCGGAGAAGAGGCTGCGACTTGGACCACAGAGCTCTTCCCATCTGGTGTAGATCTCTCAATGATCTGAGTCGGCTGGGTCAAACGCTGCGAAGATGGGGTTTGTGTTCCTCCATGCTGGTGAATCGAGAGCGGTACAGTGGCGACCGTCTCATACTCCGATTCATTGTTCACATCTCCAGGTGTGTTCTTGGGGCGAACGGGGGTATCAGGCACAGTATCCTCCATGACTGTCCGTAGATAACTGGAGGGGGCTCACGTCGTCTGTCCAAGAAGGGGACAGCGATAGAGCTTGAAAGACCTTGGACCAGATGTGAAAGCGACCCCAGAAAATAAAATCCACCCGCATTTTTGGCGCGATCTCAACGCGCCCGCGAACTGCTGTATCACGTGCCACAGCATCATTCTGCCAGGATGTCCTGGACGGTGAGGAAGGCGGTGGCGGTAACTTTAAGGTCTGTGGAAGCCATGGACTATCAGGGTGAGACTTTGTGTATATTCATGGCATACTGTAGTTTATCAGATAGTTAACTGAGGAGTTGGAATACAATTCAAGTATTCTATGCTTCTGACTAAAGTTGTGGAAGGCGTCATATTAATGTCAGATATGAGTGTGTCTGCATTCAAAACGAGATCGAGAATCTGAAGCGTAAGAGCAGATATTAGAAATAACAGGATCTCCAAGCACAAATCATTACTGATAGCTTTCATCGGGGAGAGGGGTTATAACTTCTGAAACCATGCCTGACCATGCTATACATATCGTAGCCTAGGAAGATAGATAAGAGATTGCAATGATTATAGCCATACTCGACCCACGTTCCTCGGTTAAAATGACGGGAAAGGGTCATCAGTTATAGAATCGATATATGTTTGAAAAGAGAGAAGATAGTCTTCTTGAACTTGGTACTTTGCATAGAAGACAAGACCATCACAAGGTACCCTCTCTATTAGCAATCCGCGTAGTATAATGTACGAAGATATAAATTTCCTTAATAATAGCAGCATGGCAGCAGAGAATACTCTTTCATTCGATTTCAACATTACTTATGCTTAAATAAAGCAAAATGTCATCGCAGTTTGAGGTTCATCAGAGCCAGGCACGTTATGGCTTCACAGCCGCACTGACCAATCACATGCGGAGATGCTTTGACACGAGTTCATCAACTCCGCTTTCCGAAATGTCCATCTCTAAATCCTCCACTTATATCGAGACAACTAACATAAAAAGAAACACCCATCGTTGTTCTTATCTTAAAGTTCTCATATCATCCCCGATTATCGGAGAAGTCGGATTGACCTGTATCGCGGACCGTGCATTAAGAAGAGTACCAAACATGGCGACTCGCCGAGCACAGAGCCAATCGTCCTCGGAGAAGGAGACATCACCTATTCCGAAACCCCCAGTTGCTTCGGATGTCAGTCCAGCTGTTCCTGCGTAAGTGGCCCATTCCATTCCAATATTCCCGCAATCTTTCGAGATTCAATTGTAATTGGTGGTATTTTATGTACATTCATCCATATTCCCTGCTCTGTAACGATCAGTTCAAACACCAAGGGTATAGCAGTATAGCAAGTCTCATTTCCTCGAACAAACCTCCGAGAAAAAGAGCTAATCATTTGAAAAATACAGAGATGTCATCTACAAGCTCCTCGGCTTCACCGTGGCGATGATCGTCGCGCCGATCGGTATCTATTTCTTGACTGTCGATGCGATATTTCGAGGTAAGTGGTGTCGTTCTATGTTCCAAAAGGATACTTTCTTCGTTGTTTGTCATGAAACAGCACTGTATATCCCTCCAAAGCTGTATCCCTCAACGTGACTGGCAAGATCCTGACATAAAGAAATCAGGAAACTCCACTTGGGCAGGCATCAGCGCCGCTGTAACTGCCAACATCATCCTGGTCGCGTACATTGTGGTCGCATGGAATGAGGATCAGGGAGAGCGGCTCGCGGAAGAGAAGAAGAGGGAAAAGAAGGCGCAGTGAGGGGTCATTTTTGCCGTTATCTGGTGGTTTTAAAGTGGCAAGAATAGGAAAGGGGGGGAAATACTTGATAGTTTCCTATGGTTGAGTAGGCACTTCAAGCCTACGGTATTTCAAATTCACGATGTATATTAGTCTATGTTAGCTTTATTTATTTGGTGACCGTATCCTAATCTCGATGCCAATGCATGTATTTACAGCTGGTGAACATGCTAGGAATATCCTGGTTGAATCTGGGTCGTTGTGGTCAAGTTCCCGAAGACAGTTTTATCCAATGGTGCGGATAGGAGAAGAGAATTTCCAAAGGGTTGTGCCTTAATAGGGGTCCCAAACATCCAAACTCCGAGATCTGCAACACAACACATGAGACAAATTGAGCCTCCGGTATCTAAACGAAGCGAATAGAGAGATTGGCAAATCTCGTTGCCAGTTCGCTCGTTCTGTAGCGACTCCTTCAATGCTATGAAAAGAACAGCCACACAAAAAGAAACACGCAAGGAGTTCCGTATGACAGAGCACTCAAGCCGGTCTCCTCTTCACGAACTCCTCCAAATCCGCCTTCGTTGCGACACCAAGGACGAACTTTCGGCTAGCATCCGTGACGACAGCAAATTCCTGCTTCTCTCGCTTCTGCCCTGGAGCGACGTCACCTTCGAAGAAGTGCTCTAGCTCCTCCAAGGGTGTCTCCATGGTGATGACTTTGTAGACGTTCTCTCGCTTCCGGTTGAATCGCTGCATAGCCGCTGACACGGGGTCCGACTCCTTGACAGCACCATCCTTAAGGAGCGCCTTCAGTCGTGGGATGTTGAGATAACCGACCAATAAGCGGCCAGTCGAGGAGATGACAGTTAGATGTGTGTAGTCGCGCTCATAGGCAGCGAGAAGGGCGGAGGAGATTTGGTCGTTGGGAGAGACGGAGAGCGCTGGGGGAGGATCGAGGTCTTCGACTGTAGCCTATAGATAGGAGTATCGTTAGTTGATAACCCTTAACCATGTGCAATTCGTAAAACGAGTGCGGACGTGGAAGATCGAGTTGGTGTAATTGCGGGGTTGATGTCGCAAGAATTCTCTTCGTCTTTTCTACTCACCCCGCGATATTTGTCCGCCCAAGTAGTTTGGGGCGGTGAGCCAGAGGCTCTCTCCTGCTCAGCAGTCTCCAAAGCGTATGCCTCGCCGGCAGATGAGTAAGACGTCATATTCAATTGTTTCTAGGGCCGAGTCGAGGAAATAAGCTTGAAGAAACCCCTCCGTAGTGGAAACGATGCGCCGATGCAAATTGTGCTGCTGACGACTTGGTGCCCCTCTCAATTGCGCTGTCAACAAAGAAGTCAAAGATTGAAGCTGTTTGGAGCTCTGTTTATGTCCAGAGGTTGGTAGGAAGTTTCAGTGGACAGTAAAGGCCGATGTATTGTTCTGCTAGCCCTCTACAGAGGAGATTAAATTTATCAATAGCGTACCGTACCTAGCCGATCTGGAGAGCGGGTCGCGCCAAACAACGTCACTGCGCCGCTCCTCCACTTTCCTCGGAAGGATGCCTTCCGAGCATAGGTACTAATGTACTTGTAGTCTTGTATCATCTTCTTCTCCCTTGTTCCATCTTTTATTTTGGTCTCTTGATTTATTTGCCCGGGTGAGAACCACTGTCCCAGATTGAGGAGATACCTGCGACTGGAGCAACGTTGCTCTTCACCGCGCCGTCCTGCCAGATACCAGTCTTACGATAAGCTCACAGATATATAACGTCAGTATCTAATCATCACATACCACAACATAAACAACGATCCATCATCACGAACCAGACCAGCATTAGAACTCGACTAATCGCACAACAGTGACACAGGTTACCACAATGCTGCCCTCTCAGGGAACCATTGCTGGCGTCTTCGCACCTCAGCACCCTTTGACACGATCCCAGCCGCAGCCGGAAGCTCCGGCTGCACCGGCATCTATCAAGCGCAATCCGTTTCCTGCTTGGAGTGCCATCGACGATGTGAAGCACAGGGCGGAGGCTATTGGCAATGAAGCTGCGCGAGAGTTCAACGAGGCGAGCAAGCGGACTCAATCCAAGACTGGCAAGATTGAGCCTTGGACTCCCAAGTACTACGCGGCATGCACATTTGGTGGTCTGTTGGCTTGCGTAAGTAGATATTAAGCATCTCTGGCCTCATCCCTATCGATATGTGGTGCGCTCCATCTGACCTGCAGGAACTTGATGCTGAATGCTCGTCTTTAGGGTTTGACGCACACGGCAGTGACGCCTCTGGATCTTGTCAAATGTCGTCGTCAGGTCGACCCAAACCTCTATAAGGGAAACGTAGAGGCCTGGGGCAAGATTTACCGCGCAGAGGGTTTTCGCGGTGTCTACACTGGTTGGAGTCCAACCTTCTTCGGATACAGTGTACGTCTATTCTCTGATGGAAGTGAACCCACGGAGACATGCTGATGTTCTGCTCCAGGCCCAAGGAGCGTTCAAATATGGTGGTTATGAATTCTTCAAGAAGTTCTACGGTGACCTTGTCGGCGAGGAGCGAGCAGCACGCTGGAAGACCTCCATCTACCTCACCGCCAGTGCTTCCGCCGAACTTATTGCGGATGTTGCGCTCTGCCCGTTTGAAGCGGTTAAGGTGCGAACGCAGACCTCCATCCCTCCAGCCTACAGTGGAACCTTCTCTGGAATTTCCGCTGTCATTAGCAAGGAAGGTTGGGCAGGGTAAGTGTGATCCGCCGTGGTAGCAGATGAAGTATACTGAGACATCAAAGTCTGTACAAGGGATTGTACCCTCTGTGGGGTCGACAGATCCCGTACACGATGATGAAGTTCGCCTCGTTCGAGACCATTGTCGAGCAGATCTACAAGACCCTTCCCAAGAGTAAGAATGAATACAGCAAGGGCGCCCAGACGGCTGTTGCGTTCACCGGTGGTTATCTGGCCGGTATCCTCTGTGCGATTGTGTCGCATCCTGCGGACGTCATGGTGAGCAAGCTGAATGCGAACCGATTGCCGGGTGAGGCGTTTGGAGCGGCGATGGGCCGAATCTACAAGGAGATTGGCTTCATGGGTCTGTGGAACGGACTCCCCGTCAGAATTGTCATGATCGGAACTCTGGTGAGTAGTTTCATTGCCATTTGTTCTTTGTGATCAGGCTAACTTTGTATCTCTAGACTGGTCTGCAGTGGATGATGTATGTCGCTAATACTTATCCCTTCCCGAGTTTACCTGAATCAAGTACTAACATCGATGAACAGCTACGACTCGTTCAAGATCTTCATGGGACTGCCCACCACTGGAGGCCCTGCCAAGCAGCAGAATGCCTAAACGTGTACCTACCGTGCTTGGTTTTCCTTACCGTGCCTCCTTGGTGGTTGAACCGAGAGCAAGAGCTGGGGGGCACACCGGGCAACGCTATGCTTGATAATTCTGGTCTCTGGCTATATTCTGTTGATAGTAGAGCCATTTCCACACGAATGCATGCGATTCTGTTATTATTCAGTCTAGGGTCTTTTTCTTTCTGCCTCGTAACTTCTGAACGACCAGAGAAAAGGAGAGAGCATCAGCTGATAACAGACGCCGAGGCCGGTCGTGGTGCTTTTAGTAATGAAGTGCGCGGACCAATCAGAGCTCCCGGCGCTGCTTATCTTATCAGCCCTCTTTTTGTAGTTCCATCGACGTCACCGAGTAATTTAACTACTCTAGTCCTGCTAATTTGTGGCGATAGTGAGTATAGTCTGTTTGAATTACACAGGCTGGCAAAAAGAGGCGTAACCTTCCAGGGAACAGACTGTAGCCAAGACGTCGCTAGATCTCTCTCCCTCCTGGTCACGCCCGATATCTGAATTTTCCCGATCCGGTCGGCTGTGCCTGCTTGCAGGGGGCGAGTACTTTTACCCCAGGCATCCCCATGTCCTGATACTGTTACTACAACCATCATACATACTTGATCGCACCGGCGCATTTCGAGGAATTGTGCTCATCTACACATCATAGACTATCATTAGAAAGACTGAGGTAGGGCGGTGTCTTCCTTGAAGTTTTCCGTTTTCTTTTTCTTCTTTCGAATCATGCGATGCGATTGCGACCCCCATGAGTCAACCCTCATCCCCGCCATCAATCGAAGGCGATGCAGCACGGATTCCTCTTGTGTTGTTGTCGCATTGCCTTCTTCTACTTCTAGAATCAACTTTTTCTTCGCGAGAGGCTCCACTCAGAGCCCACCATGACACCTCATCCACGCCCTCTGATCTCGCGTCGCAAGCTCTTCCACGGCCAGAACAGATAGATCAGAGCGCGCGCACAGAACTCAGAGAAATGAGCAACATAGGATCGAACGCATCGTGGGTCCGTTGCGGTGGAAAGGATAGAGAGGAGTTCAACATCTCCTATCCCTCTTCCTTTGCGACATTTGCGCCAGATCGTCTGGTGTCGTGCGCTTCTTAGCGCATAGCGAGATATGACCTCAATCTTCACTTGTGACTATGGTATTTCAATTCTTCGCACTTTGAAGCTCTAGAGGATCGAAGATCTGTGCTCAATGATTCGTTGTGGATCGACGGTGACGAGGCGTCTTGGTCCATATATCTCAAGCCACTGTGCAGCTCGATTCCATCCTCACAGCTTCTCCACGCAATCGCATTGATAGCTCATACTTAGCTATGGATTCCGGGAATACATGCTAATTAGGGTCAGCAGGACATTGTGCTTTCGAAGAGCGGAGAAATACCCCACATCGCAGTATGAGTGATAACGCACCGGTCGTTTCTCATGGCCGAGGAGGTAATTGCGCTGGAGCTTTACATAAATTATGAGACTGTGCGTTGACGGTTGTACGTTCAGGCCAGGGAAATATCGGCAAAGATGACACTCCGTACGTGCCAACTCCTCACCTCTGTGCTCCCGAAATAGATTGGCGCTCACATATAACAGATATGTCGACGCTTCCATCGTCCGCGAGGGTCCAGTCGGAGACCAAGGAGATGGTGCCTACTCCGCCGGTGTAAGTGCAATTCCACCGTTGGGATACCATTATTTATCCATTCCGCTGTTCTGACAATTCACCTTTGAATGACCCGCAGCGCGGTGGAGCGGGAAACATTGGATCTCCTCACATTCCTCCATCCAAGCAGCCTCATGACAAGGAGATAATTCCGGAGCTTTCCATCCGCAATTCTGTCGATGAAAAATATCACACTGGTGTCAGTATATGGTCCCATTTTGAAATTCCAGACTTCGCAGCTTTCCGGAGCATGAGAAGAATATCAGTCTGACCTTTACATACAGCGCGGCGGTCAGGGCAATATCCACCTCGATGAGGCGACGCAGAAGGGAAAGGAGAGGGAAGACAAGAAGAGCAAGCGCAGGTCCGTGGCTGATGACGGCCTTGCCAACTGGTTGAAGGAGAAGCTCCTCAGAAAATAGAGATGCAGTGGTACGTTAAACCTGGACCAAATCATTCGAAATATACCCGGATATGCAGACTAATAGAAACAAAGGAAGCTGTGCAGTGCTCTATGACCATCTAAAGAGTGAAATAGATAGATCATACCCATCATTGGGGAAGGCTCATGTTACGTGGTTCGCGGTTATGTCGATGATTCCCATTCCTTTCTCAGTTATACAACCGAATTAAATGTCCATAATTTCTGATTTCCGGAGCCCGCATGAATAAATCGGCCACATAGAGGCCTCTCAAAATCAAAATATATATATTCCTCCACTGTTACTCCAATCTTGCTCCTGAATTCATAGCGGTTTCGTTCCGATCACTCTTCTCTGGTTGTGAATTGCATCATATGCAGTGCAAAAACCAGATACACAGAAGGGATGTGCCTCCCTAGAGCCGTCTGGAGAGCATTCAACAGCTTCATTCCCTAATTCGGAAGGGAATGAATATCACAACTTGAGGGGGCCTCCCAACTGTAGCTCAATTCACCCACACCCAGTTAGCTGCCTTATCCTCATTTTTTTTCTCCTCTTCTTCCCCTCACCACTATCCTGCAACCATCCTCTCTGCCACCCCCGATCGACCAAACGGTGCAGAAAGACATGAAAAGTGTCTCGAATCCTGGGGGACACGAAAGCATAGCATGTACTTGCCTATCTGAAGTGCTCTAGATAACTACTATCTGCTCGCTTGAAGACTAGAATCTAGGGGATGTTGAACCCGCAAACATGATGGAACAACCTTGGCTACATTTATTCTTTTATCTATATTTAAATATTTTTTTTCCTTGATCAATAGACCTGTCTTATATTCGATGGTCAATGGGCTGATAAACCATCGTCTATAACCCAAGCAGGATTTTCCTGCTCCCAAGCCAGATATTACCATTGACTTGTCAATCTGGAACTCTTCATATATCGATGTTAGATCGCTTGGCGCACTAATATACTTTATAATATGTTGTTTGTCACTGACGGTACCAATATTCGCATTAAAAATTAAAATATTTTCAATATCCAGAACATGCCAGAAAGCAAAATTATTAAATAAGGCGATGATATACTACGCAACCTCAGAGAAATCTATACATAAACCAGGAATTTCAATGTCGATAATTTGCGAGTTTCCTTTCTCTGCTATTATTACAAATGAGCTTATGGAATTATTAATTTATTTCTGTGATCATGGAGGCAAAGAGGAATCTCACTCTCATCAGTAGATCTGACAGGATCTCTCAAGCAGTTGCATATATGATTGAGTTCCAGCAAAAACACATGTCTCTCAAGGATTCAAGAAGGATTGTGGACACTACTTATGGTGTTGTGTCAAATGATACTTTTTTGATGATTTCTCAGATTGAGTGACAACTTTTTACAAATTTTGTGGAGACCAAGTTGAGTGAACAACTGTTCAGAAGTTGTTTATCATCTTGACTTCTGCCAGTGTCACGGCTCGACTTCTAGGGAGCATTCTAGAAGCTAAACTGCTGCGCCAGGAGCAAAAGACTAGTATTCTAGGTCAGCAACCTAGAACTGCTCTCGCTTTATATACTAGATATGCCAGCACCGTCACAGCCAGCTGCATTAGTATTAATCAGTTCTTGAATTGCATCATCAAATCTTTCATCTCATTGTCCCTCCACATTACACCACAGCAGCATTTTTCAGCAACTCAGAAATGATGAGAGCAGAATGTGAAGTCTTGAATACTCAGAACGTCTTAAAGATCATTGCAAGATCTATTAAAGATTTCAATGAAAGACATTTTATCTGAGAGAGAAGATAGTCTCAAAAGATGTCAAGAATTTTAAAGTTCTTTATCTTAACTTTTTTCTCCGCGAGAGGAACCAGCAGTGGACCCTTTGGGCCCTGTTGGGGAATCAACTGGGGGGAATCCCTCAATTTCTCTGGGGCCTTTGCCTGCTATTCTTGCTGGGGTGCAGGTGATAATCCGGCTGGATATCCAGCAGGTTCCCCTGCCGAGCCCCAATGCCCCAGCGGTTGTTGTTGTCACCCCGGCTTTGTCTTCTGTTGCTGCTGCCAATGCTCCTCCTGTTTCCGCCCCTTCGGCCTCTGTCTCTGCTTCGGCCTCCGGCTCCACCTCCGCCCCTTCTCCGACCAGCCTGCTCCCCTGCTGCCGCTGTGTTGCCCGCTGGGAATACTTCCCCATTGGGGAGCCCCACTGTGAGCAGGCTGCCCCTGGGGCACACTGACAGAAGTGCCTCCACTGCTCCCACAGCTGCCACAATTGCTTCAATGTAGGTTTTCCCTGTTGGGGTTTGCTTCCTTTGCTAATATGCTATTGGATAGTTACCCAGTGAAGCTGTGGATGCGGCGAGGTGTCTTGTTTTGGCCACCGAAAGGCTTGAGCGGCGGCATTCCGCCAATGAAATAAAGATAGAAAATGCATTATTATATCTAAATTCTTCAAGGCTAACATTTTTTTAGTTGCATTCAATTGGAGGAGAATCAACAGATATCAAGAAAAAAGGCCAACTTCGCTTGCGGTCCCTTGAGGACCATCCCGAGAGGGCCGCCTGCGCTTTCGACGCGTGGCAAGAACATACTGAGCATACTATAATATTCTGCTTAATACATTACTTTTGAGGTGTCCACCAAAAATATCAAAATTCTGATGCATATCATTTTATGCAATGATTAGTTTCAGAAACTAATAAAAGCAACTGTGAGCGAATATTACAAACTCTACAAAACCATTCCAATCAAGATAGGGAGAGTTACTGCTGCATTGTGATATATATCCCCAACAGCCCTACCGCCATCTGTGCCGCTCGCGCTGCCATTGCCGCCGCCGACGAACCCCTCCTCAGGAGGCACAGTTCTGTCCATGCAGCTTGCGCTGGATTATGTCAGTCTTCGGGTAGAATTGTTGTGGGTGGCAAGCATCCATGCCATCATCATTTGGAATTGATATTGATACAATTTTGTCAATCACAGTCTGCTACTTATATCCCAAGATCACTATCAGATTTTTGTGATGTTTGCATCATACAATCAAAGATACAAAGACTATCTCCATGGAGCAAAAAGAGCTATCAATGCAGATAGCTTCCTGATTATGCACACTTTTGGGCCTTGGAATACTGATGATGCAGCCCATATGAATGAGCTTGCTCATGTTGTGCTTGTGATTATGCTTATTGCTCAAAAAGCAGCATAAATTAGAGTGCTGGAAAAGTGTATACATGTTATGGTAATGATAGGATCTACATGTATTGATTAGAAACTTAAACCTAACACCATGAATACATTGAATTAATGAGACCAGTTTGTCCATGAGAGTACAGATAGAGAAACTCAGTCTTTCTGTTTAGGTCTGAACCATATATGGTGCTCAGGTAGCTGTAGTGTGTTGTGATGACAACATATATCATGAGATGGTGATTATCTTGACACAACCATGGCTACAGCCGCTGGTGTTTTTACTCAGAAATAGGGAAGGGCAGAGCAATCAAAACGACTCAAACCGGTTTTATCTAGTGGATATCCAAGAACCTCAATACAGGGGATGCAGTGATCTCTAACGTCGGCATACCGATCCAGTTGTGTAGACTAGGCGGAGGAGAGATCGCGTTCATTGAATTGAGTTAACTACCAACCGGGAAACAATATGTGAATGGAAAAGAGCTTCAACAGCACATACCAGCGTGATATTCCCAATGAAGCAGATGAGCTCGGCAATCATTTTATTTATCTATTCAGTCTGGCAATCGAATCGCTCATAATGGAAACTGCGAACGGGATGCAGAGCTATACTGTGGATACGATATTGTTGTATTCCGGAAACTGGATGGTATGCTACCGACCACTGTGGCGTTGATGATAGGATCCATATACAGTTAGTCATCGAGACCCGATCTAATCTCCCAATTGTACAGATTATCAGCCGACAATCAACATTCTCGACAGACACGCCACCATTGTTGCGAACCGAGGCATCCGCAGTCTTCCATGTTGGTTTTACGAACTTTATCACTGCACTGGATGAGCAAGGATTCCCAAATAACTACCTCGAGAGTAGTACAGAGCCCGTCAATGACTACTGGCTGTGAAGACGGAAGTTAGGCAAATCAGCTGAAGACGACTCTATAATGATTATAGAGATTTATCGGCGCCAGAATCTTACCTGTATAGGTGATCTGTTGTATCTTACAGCAGACCATAGCATCTAGTTACTAACTAGATCCCTGAGATTAGCTTCTTTGTCTCATTAGGGGGTTAAATATGGGTTCAACCCCCTCTAAATCTATCTAGTCTTCAAGCATCTAGCGAACAGCTAGCAGTTTATCTCCAGCACTTCAGATAGTCAATACAGTTGCTATGCTTCCGTGCTCTAGAATTCGACAAAATTACAGTAGCCCGCTCTCTGTATTTATTATGCTGAATCCTTATTCCGTTCTGTAATTAAATAACTCAAATCAATCCAAGACTCTCTGAAAGGATTCGACCTTAGATCTATAGAAAGACTATTTGTTATTTATTCCTCTCTACGACTGGATTCTTTACTCTGAAATATAGACGCCCTCGTCTAAAGCTTGAATATTTAATTTATAGTAATTGGTGCTCTGTGTGCTAGGTAATTTCCTTTCTATCCCATTTCCGATGGGGAAGTGTGATATGTTCATGATTCTACGGTCGGTGACCGTTGTTCGCACACCCCAATATCGGGGTTAGGGCCTTCAATGGAATAGTATGATGGGACAGACAAACTACGCAGGGAGCAGGAGACGTTGTACAAGATGATACTACGGAGCCGAGGGTGGCGCTACGAGACTTACCTTCTACCAGGGGTTTACGACTGATACAAACCGCATAGGGGGGGCAGGGCTATTTAGTAAGGGGGGGTTCTGGGAGACAACCCCCGGCTTGACAATAAGCAAAGTCATCCGGACTTGCCACGACCGCCTCAGCCGTTCTACTCTGCTGGCAGAGCCGGTTAGTAGCATGGAGTGACCGAATCACCCCTGGCCGACGGGCTCAAAGCTTATTAGAGAAAAAGAGGAAAGAAGAAGAAGAGACAAATATGAAGCATGTCCTTTCGCTGGTATTATCCAGATCAAGTTCAACGGTATATCTCAGAACGAGTAATGCTGGAAGCATGCCTCGAACACCCGTCATGCTGCATACAGTCTAATACTTACCCTTCCCAGGCCTGTCCTTTGTCCTGTTCGTATCCCCTCCTCTTCCTTTGGCCAAGGCCACCGTTCTGGTTAGTATCATGGCGAACACCAACTATGTATGGCGTCTAAACCATGAAATCATGCAAACAACGCTAAACAGCTGTAGACAGATCCGTCTTCTCCGCCTGGTGAGCTTCTGGTACTATACTCTGCGAAGTGGAATCGACCTCCTGCAGATGACCGAACCAATTATTCCGCAACTTCCTCCACCATTCCTCTATAGCAATGATTGTAATGCCGCCCATGATCACAATAGCATAGTTGAACAGGCTCGAGTCCTGATCGATTTGGCTATCGCTGTACTGCGGTGAACACAGAACAGCAAAGGCAAACCCGTTCCAAAGGAATGTCACGACAGCCATAAGGAATCCGAACCTTCCCAGGTCCCAGAAGCTGGGCTGGAAAGTCTTCCGCGTCACAAAAGCGCGGCCGAAGCCAAGAATTCCATAGGCAGCAATCGAACCTGCAGCTGAGGTCGAAGTCAAACTGGAGAAAGCAACCTGCGAGGGCAATTGGGTGCAGAGGAGGAGGGCAGCAACGGTCGAGATAAATATGACAGCGTTATGAGGCTGCTTGTCTTTCGAAACCCGGCGGAGAACATGGCTGAAGGGGAAGACTGAGTCGCGCGCAATGGCGAAGACCAGTCGGGAGACCGCAACAATGGAGATGGATGTGTTGAGAATACCACCGATCATGGCGACGATGGTCGCTACCACGTGAGCATGCGGGCCCAGAGCCAATGCATACATGTTAATAAATGGTTGCGGCGCGCCGGTATTATAGAATGTTTCAATGGGCGGCATGCAGAAGAGGAAGACGAGGATGATGGGAAATCCGCAGAGAGCCGATGCAACAGTTGCCCAGAAAACACCCTTGGCAGCGGCTTTCTTTGCAGTGACTGTCTCCTCTGCGACGTGACCAGAAGCGTCTTGTCCCACTAAACAACTAGCGACCATGTACCAGGACAACACCCAGTTCAAACCCGGGCTCGTACCTTCACCGTTATAAGTCGACGTGAAGACAAACTCGGCAGTTTGGAATCCATATGTCTTAGACACCCCGATTGGCAGCCAAATGAAGTTGAGCAACATGTCGATAGCTATAACAATGACACCCGCGCGGAACACCCAGGCATAAGAACGAGGCGGCAGGAAGTTCATCGACGTAGCAATGCCCAGGAACAGCAAGGAGAATGCCCAAGCCACTGCTCGTGCCTTGACGTCCGAAGTCTCATACGGAAAGCTCGTGTGGTTGTTAAATACAACCACTTCCGAGACCAGGTAGTTAGCGACACCAAAAGAGTCGGATGCCAGAAAAGCCGTCCACGCTACTAATGTCCAAGCGGCGACCAGGAATGAGATAAAGCGTCCCAGTCTACCACCGCCCCAGGATCTGAAAGCCCAGTAGTAGATGGACCCCGCCGCAGGGTACGCTGAACACGCCTCCGCAAGGGTGGCCGCGGTGATGATGGACAGAATACTTCCGGAAACCCAGGAACTCCACCTGTCGTGATCTTGATTAGTTCATACATTCCAGAGTACTCCATTTGAATCACTTACATCGCGGCGGGACCACCCCCACTGAGGCCGATGTAGAAGAGCACTCGAATACCTCCAATGACGTTCAGGGCTGAAAAGGAACAAGCGAAGTTATCGAAGGCACCCCAGCCTCTCTCTAGCACCGACTTGTAGCCCAATTTCTGCAGTTCTGCTTCATCCTCATCCGTAACGGATCCTTCATAGTTTCGCAGCTTGTCTTGGCCTTCTTGGCCGTGCTCGGAGATAAGGTCCACAGTCATGCTGTCTGCTGAATAGACCGTCAGCTTCAACGACTACTTTATATGCAGTCCAGGAAGCTTCTGTGTACGTCTGAAGCACGATCTTTCGCTTCAATGCTTGAAGAGGGGGATCACTGTTCTGTCGTGAAGAAATTTCCATGATTCGGGTAATAAGCAATTATATCCAATCATGTCGTTCTAACATTAGACCATGTGGGAAATTGAGCTCCGGCCCACCGCAGCCTGGATCGGGTTTAGTACGGAAGACCGCTCAATTTCGAGGTTTCAGACTCTCGTATCTTTGAATCTGTCGTAGGAGTTTCAACAAAGGAAAAATAGGGTTGACGACAAAGTATAGAGTTAGACCGCCCAAAAGACAAAACACCACCCATGCCCTTCCAAACGCCAATCCTCCAAGATAGTGTATATCATATCCTTACAATCCTGCAATCTTCTTCAAACGAAGGTACCGCAAGATTCTTCTGCAGAGTCCAGAAACCAGTGCCTGTAGGACAACCTTGGCCACCCAGAAGGTGCCCAGTCCACTCAGTCCATCGTCCCATTGTCTCTTAATGATTCTCCCGAACCGAGAGCTCTCCAGATCAGACACGGCAACCTTGATAGAATCGGGACCGTGACGGATCTCGTAGTAGACTGGTCCTGAATTATCGATCCAGAGGGGATCGGATCCCTCCAACTCATTCCATCCGGGTCGACGCCATCGCAGGAGGACGCCTTTGACCACGCGCCATGTTACTCCGTAGTCGAGGAGCGCGACAATGCCGCCGAAGAAGCTCATGAGCTCATCGAAAGTCACGCGCATGTGCTCTGATTTCGTCCCTACAAGGTAGGTTTCGGCGGTTTCGAATTGGATTCCAAAGCACTAGGTAGAGTCAGCATGTTGATAGTCGATGGGATGAGGAGAAGGATAATAACCGCTAGGACTTACTTCCGGCATTTTGATTTTCCTCTTCGCTGAGGGAATGATTGTCGTACGCATAATTAATTGGTATGTTGTAAATATTCTTCGATTGCTGGATACACTTCACACCAGCGTGCTATTTCGTATTACATGTTGAGCGTGGGCTTCAAACCATGCTGCTTCTGAGAACGAAAGTGTGAGTCCACAGTTCACTTTGCATCAAACCCCCTCCCCTCAAGAGACAAATGAACAGAAAGCCTTACCTCCCCGGCTGTCGTACCGGCCGAACGACTGGAGAAACCATAGTACATCAATCTATCGGGACTGTACTTCGAACTTGTCTTTCCTCGGGACCGAAATAGGACCCCCCATCTACAATATATACGTTACCCAGCATCACGTTCTCACTCCACTTCCGGATCTCCTGCTCCGCCACGCACCTCGTTCAAGAAACTAGCGCGAGGAAGATTTTCCTTACCAGGAACCATGTCCTCGGTATCAGGATGAGCACGAGGTTCGCCGATCGGAATAAGTCCCGCAATTCCGAAACGATAGTCTTCTATGGACGGAGATGTTTCATCCTTGTGATTGGTTCTCTCTGGGAGCTTGCGCGGAAGAACCAGAAATAAGCAACGTACTAGATATCCTATCCGGGCAAAAGATTGGTACCTGATCATCTGGTGGCTAATATTAATACGGAGACATTGGGCAGCAATCGCATGGTTCATCGTCCAACGGCCCGCGTGGATCAGGCCGGACGTTCTCCGTAGGAGGAATGGGAAAATTCCCGCAGTGGATATCTAGATAGAAGAAGACGGTAAAGAGAAGAATGGCCCTGATCTATCACAATATTTCTTAGTTCAGGAGACATAGGGAAATAAAAGGGGGGGTTAGCGAAATGGGTCATGGACTATGCTGTTCTGTAACGGGTGCAGGGTTCACGAGGTGGTCATTTGATTGCTGCACCCCGCGGAAACGGCTTGAGAGGGAGAGCTTAAAATAAGGTCCGGAGTTTTTTCTGCATATCTACTCCGGAGTCCGTACGGAGTAATAGAGGGACTTTGCAGCTGAATTATGGCTCTGGCGTAAGTGGGGTGGCGCATCCCTTTTCTAGTACATAAAGTAGGACCCATTGGTGGTGCAATCCCAATGATTCAATACTGAAGCTTTTGAAAAACAATTACTACTTAGTCATCAACCACACAACAACAAATTTTATCACCAAAAAACATTACCACAATGGGAAAAAAATGATATTCAATAATCATTTAAATCTTTATACTTTATACTGGCGATGGTGTAGGTGAAGATAATTATAGGATTTTTATAATATAATAAATAATTATGATTCATTCTAAAAGTTCTAGAGATGGTAATAGGATGGTGTTAATATTTTATGGTGGATGGTTGCTGGTGGTTGATGATAGTTGGTGATCGTGTTGATGATGGTTGCTATACCAAATCCAGTACTCCATAACTATACGCCACGCTGAACTTTTAAGTGGAGCTGTTCTACAATGGTGGCTTTGGCGCCAAGATGCCGTACCATACCCGAAAAGGGACGCTCCATCCCTAAATTTCAGCTGCAAAATCTTTCATTGTCATGCAAGATTATCAAGAGATATCCGATTAGCCTGGTATCTGCTTCCTTGTGGGCGATCCATTGTGGAAGAGACCCTACCACACCGATAAGACCCCTATTCTACCCCTTTTGTGGCAATTTGTGCTTGAATCCTGCTCCTGAGTCTGTATTGGGACTTGTGGATGTTTCAGACTGTCTTG
>JAPVCG010000071.1:731365-764768 GCA_029606305.1 Paecilomyces fulvus | reverse complement strand
AAATTTTTTTTTTTTTTTTTTTTTTTTTTTTTTTTTTTTTTTTTTTGGAACTAACTTACTTCCGATTTGATCACAAACTAAAACAAACTCAATCCCCGTCCCACAATGTTAACCGCTCACAAAAGTCACAAACATGGCTGGCTGAACAGGCCTGCGAACCGAACCAACGCGCTGATCCTGAGGACCTTTGATGCCCAACTCCAAATAAGGTTAAGGAACCAAATTAATGGGAGCCTTGGCATTGTGAAATTTCCCTGTTTTGGAGACTAGCCATTGCCGTTTATCATCATTTCTATCGATGATCATGATCTTCATCGGGTCACCTACCTAGATCATGATCATCAGGGGGGATCTCAAATGGTTTCAACGACATTTTCTCGTTACGTGTACTCCGTACACTATGTATGATTTTAATTCGTCTATTGTAAGTATTGGGGATATTTTCAATGATATGGTTAGTTAGTTAATATAAAATGGGGAGATTTAGTCACATTTGACGCAAGAGATACTAACGAAGTATAGCCCAGTCGCTCTATAAATAAATATGTATCTTCTAAGTTGCCGAGGACAAACCACGAGCCAACAATAAAGGTATCTTGTCGGATCCAGGGCACTGAAGCATAAGTAGTGATATTTGACTATCTAGCTTACTTAGTTATTTAAAGAGTAAAATCTAACTAAGACAGTGGGAAGCGATAAGTTGAACGGGACAATATAAATGTGGGATAGTTAAACAATGAATGGAACACATTCATCATATCCCACCTCCCCTATAAATATATCCCACAAGCACAACCCAAAACAACAAAGATACTCCAGATACTCCAGATCCCTAAACAGATACATGAATATACATATACGCATACGTCGTTCACGCCTTCCTCTTTCGTGGCGATGTGCAGGAGATGCCCCACTTATTTGGCTCTGCGCCATTAACTATCAAATACGAGGAAGGGTTGAGTGTATCCCATAGGTTTTATTATTTATGTCTATGGATGGCGAGATTAGACGCGATCTAATAGAGTAAATCTACGATTCCTGTAGTTGAGATCTCAATTTCCGATTCGGTCGAATTGCATTAGGGCGTATCTTTGTTTTTGTTGGTTTGATAAATATTTATAAATACACGGAGTATAAGATTAGAGCATTGTGAGTGATCGAAATAGATGGATCCGATGCAGAATGATGACGGCTGTGAGATGAAAATTCAGGTTTGGTCGACTCAGGGGATCTCAGATTATGCTGCATTAATTCTCATACTGGCTGCGTTTGTTGTATAGGAGAGTTTTTCACAGGCAAGAATAGAGACATAAGAAAGGAAGTAAAGAACAGTGGCCCATTCTCTCTTCACAATGCTGGAGGAGAAAGTCCCATTGGCTCCCGTTCCATAATATTGCTGTCAAACTGCCGACTGGCGCGCGTGCAAAATATCTGATAAGAAAAAAGATAATTAAACCCAATCGTGTCCCGCCCATCACCATGAATATGTCGTGATCTCATCTATCGTGTCGAGTGCGGAGAAACGGAGAGAAGGAATGTCGATAAGAAATAGAACTCGATCAAGAAGCCCATACGCAATGAGCTATGCACACAGAACTCCGTCCAGGACAAAAGAAAAATTAACCTAAGGATGGAATAGAAGGGTATCAGATCGATCCGAAGTCCAAATCGAAATCAGGATTTGCTGAATCGTTTTTTGAACCAGCTTTTCCGCTTCGTGTCACTCGCGTCGGTGGTTTTTCGCAGCATCTTGCTGGAGGATTTGGCCACAGAGGCGCCGCCTACAGGACCTCCATTGCTCGGGTCGGCTGCGGGTGACCCAAAGACTATCCTCTGAGACCCAGACGCGGTGGGACCGCCGTGTGGAGGTGGAATCGATGCAGACTGGTAATTGCTCGGGGAGATCTGAAGATTCTGTGGCCCCGGACCAAACCCTTTGAGACCGTAGTTGTCTGGAGCGGTCTTCGGCGGTTGTGCCTGCTGCAAACGATCCAGGGAGCTATTCGCTGAACTTGGGTCAGTGGAATTCCCCCACCGATCACTTGCAGAGTTCGAACCTGATCCGGTAGTGATGTTGTCGTACGACTTGTGATATCCTTGCTGTGCATAGACATTGGGGGCACCATTGTTGTAAACGGCAGGTTCAGAATGCATTCTCGGTCGCTGTCTGCCGCCGTAGCTGTTATTGTAAGGATAATGGGGGCTGTAAGGCTGGTTCTGGGCCGATCCGCCATAGTTATCGATGAAGCTGTCCGGTCGCGACATGCTCTGGCGGTTCCAGTAATTGTTACCGCCTTCGTTGTGTCGGTTGTAGCCATTTCCGCCCGTGGGTCCTAAAATCCGTGTCAATGGGATGTTGCAGATACAAACATGATGGAGTGGGCGCTTCGTACCGAAATAACTGCCCCGTCTGCTGAAACCGCCTTGTGACGCTTCTTCTGTTTGGGCTGTCAGCAACTGTTACTCCGACGGCGTGGCGTCTACGACCACATACCGGTCCGTGCATAGGACGCATAGGACATCCGTCGAGTATTCCAGCTTCCCTCGACCGCAGCCTCGAAGGAGCGGATCGTATCGAGAGGACGTTCGAATCGATAGCGGGTTGGATTCGAGAGATCGGGATCCGCTGTAGGTTAGGTCAGTATACCATTCTGATCTAGACCCGCGAGGGCGGCGGCGGGATGGGAGAAGGTGAAGGCCACGCACTGATTGGGTTCCCAAATTGATCTTTGTGCTGCATCTCTCGTAATGAAGCCAGATTTGATTTCTCGAATGCAGCTACCATTGCTGTGCGAACACGGTCAGTATTGGCCCTATCCCCTGAGAACAACAACACGGGGAGCACCCAAACACACCTGGCTGAGCCTCGTTCATCGCGAGTGTAGGATCCGCCTTTGTATGCAACTGTCGAGCGACTTTCTCCTCATGCGATTCAAACAGGGAGATCTTGGGTCCTGAACCACTGGATCGGTGGGTTTTCCCCGATTTACTGCTGGTGAAGCTGAGGACCCGACCTCTCTTCGGGGCCTCTGTCCGGGTGCCTGCCATCTTTAAGAGAGTCGCTTTTTGCTAGCGTGTGATAAGTATCGGGGCTTGTTCGCGATCAGCTCTGCCAGCCGTAGTGGAGCGCTGCCAAGGTACTGATATCGCAAACGTGAACTTATCGCGTAGTTCGAGCGGTCCGCTCTATCTGAAGTGGATCGAGCTGGGCGGTGGGAGAGTTTAGTGTAGGTGAACTGTCGAAAGAGGAATGTGATCGTAGCGTGGTGACAGTCGTGCTGAAGAAGACCACGGGAGCAACAATGGATGCAACAGTCGAATTTTTTTCCCTTTTCTCTACTCTTGTTTTTCTGGTCCAGTGATGGTTTCACCCAGAACAGCACAGAGCGCCGGGAACGTGAGGTCGAGCGTTCTTTTGCGGCGTGGCAGCGTCTCAGCAATGAAGCGCTACGGGAATGACGTTGGCCGTCCGCGGCCGATCGACCATGAAACGAACGGACGTCAATTAGCACAGCTAACTATTATAATGCAGCGGCGCTGGGTCTAGTTAGTAGAGGAGTATTCGCACACAGTAATGCGTGCCGTCTGGATGGGCGAAAAAAAAAAGTCGGTCAGAGAATATAATGTTCCGCCCAGCAGGAGATTTTTTTTGCAGTGCAGAATTTAAGAATCTTGGGGCTGGAGGGGAATACCAGTATTTCATGGCTCGCACAGTTGACGACAGGCGACGCGCAATGGGATGAGAGGGGCCGGATCGAGGGACGAGTGAGACCCCGAGATATGGCTGGAATCGATCAATAAAGCCCGCTGGATGTCCTATCACGGTGCAGGACAACGCTGAGCCACTCTGGAATCGAAGCTGGTCGAACCAGATCCAGTCTCTGACTAGTTAGTTTACAGTGGTCAGGTCTTAACCCGGTGTGAACCCTCTGAATTGACGGTGTGAGGGGTCGACTACTACTCCTACAATCATTCCTCTGTTCGAATTCATCTTGGTTCCATTCCCATGCCTTATCTATTATTGTGTCTTCTCTCAACCAGAGTATAGCGATAGATAACTGGGCAGAAAAGATGGAAAGACTAACTAACCTGTTCCGTTCTAACTTATCCGCCCAGCCCTGCGAACCGCCCAGACCTTTCCGATTGCGACAAAGAAAGCACTAAGAATAAACCAGCCACTGACAATGTCTTGTTTCATTCCAGCCTCCTCTCTCTCCAGCCACCATTTCGTGAGCTTCGACCCACGCCCGGCAACATACGATCCGCGCTTCAGCGCAGACACCGTCCAAACACTGGTCAGTGTGCCGGCTGTCTCG
The DNA here is from genome assembly GCA_029606305.1 of Paecilomyces fulvus. NCBI lineage: Eukaryota > Fungi > Ascomycota > Eurotiomycetes > Eurotiales > Thermoascaceae > Paecilomyces > Paecilomyces fulvus. Next base: position 760,452 of record JAPVCG010000071.1, on the reverse strand, counting down.
CAGCACGGTCGACCCATCCTCATCTTCAATGGCTCTTGTTTCTGATCCCCGGGCTACAGGGAAGCACGGTGTGGCAGCTCGCTCAGAAGCTTGGTCTGGGGGAGAAACATCCTAGCCTCCACCATTATATCGTGGCGTCCACCGTTCAATCTCCGCGTCGCACGTTCGATCTTCCCAGCTGACATGGTGTGCGCGGCAGGATGATCAATTCGAATACGACCAGCCTCGTCCAGCACGTAATCCTGGTAGGAACCATTTCCCTCTCCCGCGGCTCAAAAAAACTGCAATTCTGCCACGCCTTTGGTGCTGCGGCTGCTTCAGAGATCCAGTATTGATGCCGCGCGATATCACACAACCAGGAAACAGGACCAAATCATCGTGCTAGAAAAGGTTTCCTGTTTCCCAGCGTACCCGTCGTCTTCCAATTGGTGTGTCATCAAACTGAAAGACCTGGATTAGAAAACCACGAGACTGCTTATCCGGCGACATTATCTGGAGTGCCAGTGCTCCGAAAGACCAAGTGGAGATCCCGACAACACTAGCAATGCTACTCCGGCTAGAGATGCACTAGGAGCGAACAAAGCTCTACCTATCTGACTGGACGTCACGATATTAATGCTTAGCATAATGTGTATTATTAGGTCCAGTACTTGATCAAAGTTCTGCGGGCAGTTTGCACAAGTCAGCGGGAATATCGCCCATCCGATCCGCGAGGAACGTGTCGAATCTAGACCCCTCGGTGTCAACCCCCCTTGCTGGTGTGACAGCTGCCTTTAACCCACTTGCACTGCGCTTCTATGCAAGATTACTGTAACTGTCACTACGGACATGAAGCTCGTGCCACCTAAACTAACAATTCATCGCATGGATATGCACGGACGTAAAAAGTGATATTTGGCTAGTATGGAAGAAAATCTACTCATTGACACAAATGAAAGATCCTAGTTTCCACTGAATGTTTCGTCACAGAATGTTTCTAGAGATAGAAAATCACCGAAGTCAGTGGTTCTGGTGACCCAACATGAATTCCCAACGGAACAAAAACCGAACGTAAACACCGAACTTCTTGAATCACCAGGATCAGTGAATCCAATCGTAGTATATAAAATCACCTCTGGAGTTGTAATTACTCCAGTCTGTGAGTGAATCCGTCCTTGACATCGAAATGATACTGGAGAATCGACATCCACATCCCAGACACATTGCTTGCAGAGCTATTTTTTTGTCCACTTCCGTATAATCTCCATAGAGAGCCTGACTCAGTATTATCATAGTCATCAGCATCGTCGACTCATTTCGGAATCGTCAGTTGAACATTAGACCGTTAAAGATTCGAGGGGCTCAATTCAGGATTTTCAAATTCGATGATGTCGAAGCGAACGCTGAAATCCTTTGGATGATTCGTCGGAAGACTAGACTCCCTTGACGATATATACTGACCCGTCGGTGGATCGATTGAGTGTGGATCCGCATAAGAAGACATTGTTGCGACAAGAGAAAATTTCCATACTCCACGCCCGTTTCTGCGTACCAGGAAAAAAGAGACCATAACTTGTTGGTATAAGTTTGTGGGATCGGATCCGTGGAGACAAGTGCTGACTGATCCGATCCAGTAACTATCTGAGACATTTAAACCCAACTGAATCATCTACTTTGTTGGTAACTAATCAATGATCTAAGCGCTTTCTCTAAGTTAATGTCTCTCTGGTTCTTTACTAAGATCATCTGAAAGAAAGAAGAACCTTGCAAGGGGAAAGTCACACAGCACGCCTCTTGTAAAACATACCCAATCCTTCTTAATGGCCTCCGTTGAGACAGCTACACAGGTGATGATGATCAGCTGAGGAATATGGAGCAGGATCTTGCTTTTAGACTCATAACCTCTTCCTTTTTTTTTTGTTGAGGCCTCCGGTTTTTGTTTATATACTGTGGACTTTATTTGATGTAGACTATATAGCGCTGGCGGTATATTCGTATAGAATATCCTACACTAGGGAATGGAATTGAGCCCATAAGCTTGAGCACATACGAAATGGGAAGATAGTACTGTTGATTATTACGAATTGGAACGAGAAATATCGAGAAAGAAGGTATGGGGGGACAGGCTACATATTGCGGCTATAGGCATATTGGAGCAGATGTCTTTACGCGGTAAAAGGGGTACAGGATGGGTTGGAAGATTCGTATTGCGGCGGTTCAAGCTGATTGTGTTTAGTCCGGGTACATTGCATAGTCCGTTCCTGGGCAATTAGATCGTAGGGTAGTTCGAATTCCCCGTCTTCTTGGTCATTCTGTACCGACAAGACGGATCATTGGAAATGGATGATCGCATTGGGCTCCGCAGTATCTAGTGTTATCGTTCGTGGCGCAGGACCTATGTCGGACTCATTTGCGAAAACCGGGTATAAAGGTTGATATTATCTGAACTTTTTAGGTGATATTGGAGGATATTTCTTGTCTTTGAAGTTGTATGGATTTTGGCGCGTAGACCGTCAGATACACTTTGGGAGAAAGTGATGCTGCTAGACAAGACATATCATGCTCGTCGAGGTGGAAAATAGTAGAACACCCTCTTCGAACTCCCCGACAGCAGATCCGAGTAACCCTGCGGTAGGAAAGAAAAAGCGTTTTTGTTTGTCGGGATCGGCTCCCAGCCATCCCGCAACCGCCATCAACCCCATCGTCGCATCCCCTTTCACCCACTGGTTCCGAAGATATCCTCGACCCGTAGCTCCATCGGCTCTACTCACGACCACACATCTAAACTATTATGCCTCTTAGATGTTGGAGGGGTACAGCATGACGCGGACGGTGGCACCGAAGGTCTTCGGCGGGAGGTTGTGTCGGAACTGAGCCCGGACGACACCGGAGTTGCCTGCAATATGTCAGTCATGAACCGACATTATCCTCGTATACCGCAGCCTGAGCATATTCGGCAGCTGCATTCCCCACATACCGTGCGGCCGGGTAACCTTGCCCCAGATCACCCGGATCTTGGAGCCCTGGACCTCTCGCTTTGCCCGGTAGACGAAGGCGACCTTCTTGCCCAGGTAGAAGCTGTGCACAAAAACGTTTAGTTACTCGTATTCCTCCCCATTCCACGAACTGCGTGATTTCTCACCTGGCGGCCTTGGAGTCATCAACACCCTCAATCTTGATCAGACTGCAATAATATGTCAGAACTTGCATTCCGCGTGATTCCCCTGCAAGGTATAAGATCTAACCTGGTGTTCGGGTTGTTGTTGCGCTTTCCACGCTGGTAGCTCAGGTGGCGGCCCCTGTCGAAGAGATACGTATTAATCTTCTGTTCAGATATCTATGTATTCCCCCGTTTCGATGCTTCCATTCCATCCCACGAATCCATCCATGTCCATCGCAATATTGATAAGGAATTGAGCGCTTACTTAACGTAGACTGTAATAGAAGTAATGTTAGCGCACAAATTCTTCACCATCTGATCGCAACTGGCCCATCTCAAGCCACGAACGAGCAGCGCCAACAGGATAGTTGCATCTCGAACGCAACGCGGGAGAACTCACGTCTGTGACCGTGTTCCGAAGGCATTGTGACGGATTTCTCTGAGCAACAGCGGGCAAAGCAAGGAAGTCGAGAGAATGACCCGCAAGTTCGGTTGTCGTACGTCGGGGTTGTCGTGAATGTCGTCGCTTCGGGTTGAATATGAGTCGAGCGACCGCACAATCTTCAATTTGCAAGTGTGTTTGGTGCGGCTCGCCCTAGCCCCAAACGGGGGCTTAGCGAGCCCGCCGGCCCCAGGGCTAAGCGAGAGCCCGTGACTCTGCAGGCTATGCCATTTTCAGCGGTCGATGTGTTCGGGGCCGGAAAAACAGAAGCTGCGAACTCGGTATGTCAGCCACGGTCCGTTGTCTGCTTTGCCGAGCTGCTTTCTCACTTTTTGCCGGACCACAGTCGTCCGGGGCCGATTGAGATTCCGATGTGCAGTTCTCCGGTCATTAAGTCCGTCTAGGCCTAGAGCGTCCGATCTCCGCAGATGACAAAACAGAGGTGGTTTTCACAATTATGACGACAATGTTCCATCAGTCAGATCCAACTTGCAGCATCACAAGGCTCTCATGCAGTGCTTGAGCCTTTCCGATATATACAATCTGACTGTTTGCTGACAACACCGCACTGAAAGCATGATCTAAATCTGCTGGGGGTTGAATCCTGCGACTGACGCTATGTAGTATTACAATGCACTGATCCCAGATCTTTATCACCGAAGGAGCTTGTCTGACCGGGAGCACTATTTTGGAAGTCTATCCAAGCTCTTTCCGCCGCCCCACATTGTCATCTATCGGCAGCTGACCGGAGAGATCATCAGCGCGAGATTAGATGACCCCATTACGGTTAATCTCGATGTGAACATTACTCCGTAGATGAAATCAACTCTTTTTTTTTTTTTTTCCACAACAGCAGGCATGATCATTGTAAATTATCTATCCGAAAACTGTGGCGCACACAACTGCGGCTAAATAGGGGAATAAAGCTGCGCGGCGTATGGAGTAATGCGGAGAAAGTTCCACGGAAGGCGTTGTTTTCGTCATGACGTGACAAGGCTCTAGCGTAGGGCCGTCCCTTCGACAGCTTCTGTGAGGATAAGGATGATTTTAAGAGCTTCATTTAGCCCCTCAAACTTAGTTTGGCAGAGACGAGCTTAGATGAAGGGAGACCATTGCGGAGGAGACTACTCCCCCTGCAGCATCTGGTGCATGCCTCCTAAATACCGACTCGAGTATCTACTTCGTGGGGTTTCAGCTACGATGTATACTTCCAGCGCTAAGTTGGTGCAACGGTCTCTGGGTAGACAGTTCAAAATGTCTATTTATGAACCATCTATGGCCACCGTTCGAGTCTTCAAACCACTGGTGAAAGTGAAACTGCCCGTCACCGAGAGGAAAAGCTCCACTCAGACAAAACCAGTGATCGGGACGACCCACGGTCTGCGGAGCACAGAGAAGAAGAATTAACCGCCCAGATTCCAAAAAAAGGAGACAATCATCAATTATGAAGGATGATCCAGCTTCATTGTCACCGGCCACCTACATTGTTCAAGCAGAGCACGATCTGGTTGCGGCAACGTTCCCTGGGGCGGGATGCACGGAGAGAATGGTGGAGTGAGCGGAGGAGTGCAGGCCGGAGGGATGAGGGGGGAACGCAAGTTGTGCAGAATGTCAGTAATCCATAGTCAGCAGGCTGGCTGAATTTCATAAGCAACAGAAATCATTATCTCCATCTTCTCCTGCCGCCAGGTGGCATTGGATGACTAGAGCCATCTGCATGTTCAGATACACAGCCTGTATGCAGTGTGCAAGAAATGATCAGAACAAGCAAGATGGATAAAATTGAAAATGAGTTTAGGGAAAAGGCTGGATAAAATAACAGGAGATAAAAAGCGAGAACGAAAAACGAGAACGAAAAGTGACCCCTCGCACGTCGCGGTAGCATCGACGTAGTGGAAAGAAGCCAAAACTGCTGTGCCCCACCATTGTGCTTCGCCCAACCTCTAAGCTAGACGGGTCCCCCATTAAAAAGTACCTGTTCCGCCGGGACTGCTGGATGAACTCACTTCTTCTCGACCTTCCCAACAATCTTTCTTTCCCCTCCTTGTGTCCTGAACCATCCTCTTCCATCCGTCTGTCGAGGTTGTTCACATTCAATTCGAAGATGTCGAACACACTAACCCACGCTGAGGATCGCCAGAATGCTGGGTAAGGATCCCCAGCCAAGTGCTTTTGCTGTCTCTTACATCACTCACCGGGCTGCCCGCTCGGCTTCGCCCACCACCAGACCAGCGAAACCAGAGCAGCACGATCACTTTTTCACTGCTATATGCTAGGCACGCAATTGTATTTCCAGAAATCGCCCGCTATATGCTCTCTCGTAGCTCGTTGAATCTTGTCCTTTGTCGTTGCGCGGTTCAATAGATGCTTGCTGAACGAGCAGACTGCTGACATGGATTTTCTCTCTAGCACCGTCGAGCTCAAGGACAACACCGTCATTGTTGTGCTCGGTGCCTCTGGTGACCTTGCGAAGAAGAAGACTGTAAGTTCTAGCGACGAGAACCACAGTGGAGGCATTGCATGACAAAGCTAACGATGAGACAGTTCCCAGCACTCTTTGGCCTCGTATGTTCCAGGATCAGCTGACTCTATGATCGAAACCTCTCTATTAACGGCAATTCCAGTATCGCAACAAGTTTCTTCCTAAGGACATCAGAATCGTCGGCTATGCACGGACAAAGATGGACCATGCAGAGTTTCTGAAGCGAGTACGCTCCTACATCAAGGTTCCGACGAAGGAGATTGAGGAGCAGCTAGATAGCTTCTCCAAGATCTGCTCCTACGTCTCTGGCCAGTATGACGAGGACGAGTCTTTCATCAACCTCAACAAGCACCTCGAGGAACTCCAGAAGGGCCAACCCCAGCACAACAGAATCTTCTACATGGCGCTTCCACCAAGTGTCTTCATCACGGTGTCCGAACACCTGAAGAAGAACTGCTACCCCCGGGCTGGAATTGCCCGCATCATTGTACGTTTCTACATCCAAGACAATTTCCCTGATCTATCTGCAAGGCAATTGCTTACCAGCGCCTTTTATTTTCCTTTGTAGGTTGAGAAGCCCTTCGGAAAGGACCTCAAGAGTTCTCGAGAGCTAATGAGAGCTCTTGAGCCTGACTGGAAGGAGGAGGAGATCTTCCGGATCGACCACTACCTCGGAAAGGAGATGGTGAAGAACATTCTCATTCTGCGATTCGGTAACGAGTTCTTTGGTGCTACTTGGAACCGCCATCACATCGACAACGTTCAGGTAGGAATCACGCTATCAGAGGCCGCTTCCCTCGCTCCAGATATCTAATTTGTCTACCAGATTACATTTAAGGAACCCTTTGGCACGGAAGGCAGAGGAGGTTACTTCGACGAGTTTGGAATCATCCGAGATGTCATGCAGAACCGTATGTTTACGCAAAGAGAATTGCGACGACCTCGTGGAGCCTCGCTGACTCTATATAGATCTCCTGCAGGTCTTGACTCTGCTCGCTATGGAGCGCCCTATTTCTTTCTCTGCAGAGGATATCCGTGACGAGAAGGTGCGCGTTCTGCGTGCGATGGACGCCATTGAACCCAAGAACGTCATTATCGGCCAGTATGGACGATCTCTGGACGGCAGCAAGCCCTCATACAAGGAGGATGACACTGTTCCGAAGGACTCTCGCTGCGCCACCTTCTGTGCGCTGGTCGCATACATCAAGAACGAGCGATGGGACGGCGTTCCCTTCATTCTCAAGGCAGGCAAGGGTAGGTCACAGCTCTCTTTTCAGTTGCCATGGGCATCGCTGACAAATTGTAGCCCTGAATGAACAAAAGACGGAGATCCGTATCCAGTTCCGTGATGTCACGTCGGGCATCTTCAAGGACATTCCCCGTAACGAGCTCGTTATCCGAGTCCAGCCTAATGAATCTGTCTACATCAAGATGAACTCCAAGCTCCCCGGTCTCTCCATGCAGACCGTTGTCACCGAGCTGGATCTGACCTACCGTCGTCGTTTCTCTGACCTTAAGATTCCCGAGGCGTACGAATCCTTGATCCTTGATGCTCTGAAGGGTGATCACTCCAACTTCGTTCGTGATGACGAGCTTGACGCCAGCTGGAGAATCTTCACTCCTCTCCTCCACTACCTCGATGACAACAAGGAGATTATCCCTATGGAATACCCCTATGGTATGTGATGCTTGCCCGGTAGTAACCATGAGCTTTGTGACTGACAAGAGTTTCCTCAGGCTCCCGTGGTCCCTCCGTTCTAGACGACTTCACCGCGTCATTCGGCTACAAGTTCAGCGACGCAGCCGGCTACCAGTGGCCTGTGACGTCCATTCCTACCCGGTTGTAGGTTTTGACGGCCCACTATGCTGTATAGTGATGCACGATAGGACAGGTTATGTTGGGATACGAGGTAGTGCGATGATGGAAAAGTCTTCTTAAGTCGGTCTAGGCGGGAGTCCATGATTTACGTGACGGATGGTTCTATTTATACATTACGATACACGAACGGCAGCCGAGCGCTGCGATGAGAGATAGTCATCAAATTCCCTCCCGGGTTGACATGTCTCACCAGGTTCTTTAGATTGAAGTTAGCATTCATAACTAATTATACCGAGTTAAACCAAGGACGCGATGCGGTGGTTTTATGTCCCAGAATAATGTAAAAATTATCTCCTCTGTGCTCTGTTCTTGATTTGATAATTGGGTCTCTTTTGTGATCCTGTCACCTAGCTATCGACAGAAAAATAGAGTTGATCCTTCAATGCGGGCATGTAGTACAGCTACATGGATGTCTGCATATCCGGTGCATACTTCTCCAATTAGGTCTACTTATCTGGCAATTAGATAGTTGTATTTTTGTCTTGCATGCATCTCTTGCTTGACAATCAAGACCGTTGAGATCTTCCCCCGGCGGGACCCTGAGCTCGGACCACCAGGGGATAGGAAATGACGAATGCGTGTATTACCCCTCGATCGGATCTGTTTCAGCTCCTAGGCTGCTTTTTTGACATAGCGTTGGGGATGGAATTATTGATTAATCCATGTATTGTACTTCAGTGTTGTAGTTGAAACCACGCCGGCTTTGTGTGAATCTTGCTTTGTCATTTGATTCTCGGAGTGATCGTCAAGTTAATATGTACGGAGTACTCCGTACCGAGTGTGTAATTACATGATTTGTTTCGGCACAAATTGCGGACAGGGACCAGCCACGTGTTCTAGCCTCGAAATAAATTCCCCATATTCATTGAATGGTCGAAAACGGCCAGTGTCGCCAACCGGATGGTATGCTATGCACGCAGAAAACAAAAGAATCCATACTGTCCCCGTCGATTATAATAAAAATGCGAATCGATCAGTTATGTACCATGCGCTACCATGCGCACCGGCTGATTGTCATGAAGCTGTGACGGCCAAGACTGACAGTCGTCGTAAGCGAGCCCGCTTGGTCTCCCGCGCTGTATGGAGCGGTCCTCAAGATTTGAAGGGTGGGCACGCAACTCTGTGCTTTTTCTGGAGATTTAACGGTTTTCCTTCTGTTCTAACTCAGACAGTCAGTGGCCTCTCACCATCGCGTCGAAGGTTTCGCATCTTGAGGTGCTTCTTCTCGCTGAAGCCAGATCGACGCCGTTGACGCTCGAACCCTCCCGCGCGGGTCTCCAACGAAGGAACGAAGGAAGAAAGGGCCTAATTAACACGGCCCCGCAGACGTCCCTGGAAGAGACTCGTTCGTTTTGGTTCTGGTTTGACAGGGCGGAAAAGAATCCTCGTAATTTCGTCAACCCAGTCTCGATCTCTCCTGTCCCTTTTTGCTTTCTCACTGCCGTTTCTTCTTGCTTGTTGGACGAGAGACACCAAACCAGGCGATTATTGACCATCATTGATCGATCGCATTGTTCCACGCGACATTACGTTACCCCGGATTGGACGCGCACGGCTTTAGACGTTCCCTGACGTACTAAATCTACTAATCTAACCCCGGTTACCCCGGAGTGAAAAAAGACGGTGACCACGGTTCGAACAGTCCTGAGAAGTCGCACGCCGGTGTACGAGAAAATAATACACTTGGATCTGGAGGAGTGGCATCAATCCGAAAATTCATCAATTGCGACACTCGTCGGGGCGGAGATAGACGAGGGGTGGAGGAGAGAATCCGTGCGGGGATTTCCGCAACAAAGAGAGCAATCTGGCCAGAAGATTGCGAAGGAAGGATAGAGATTAATCCAGGGACAGCGAACCGCATGCTGTCGCATACACCGCTGCTATGCCGCAAGCCGCATCATGGGTCGGTACACCGTCGATCAAGGGTCGGACGGAGTCGACGCGCATGGCGCTGTTGACGTTCAGTCTCGTTGGATTGCAGTGCGTATACCCTGTCGAACGTCATTTTGACGAAGTCCTCAATCTTTCTCTTTGATCTTAATGGGGGATTGAGAATCCAAAGCCAATTGGGTCAACTTAAGCTAATGCATAGTCCTGAGTAGGTTTACATGGGGCATTGAGATGACCTGTATGTCTTGCGTCTTCCATACCTAGCACTGGACCGGATCCTGACGTATTCCCCTGGCGACTGTATACAGATTGTACTCCTTACCTTCTTCAGCTTGGTTTAACGAAGTCACGAACATCACTGGTATGGATAGCTGGTCCATTATCGGGCCTGATTATGCAGCCCATCGTGGGTGTCATTGCCGACCGCTCGCGCTCAAAATGGGGACGGCGCAGACCGTTCATGGTCGGTGGTTCACTGGTGGTGGGCGCCTGTTTATTGGTTCTGGGGTGGACATCAGAAATCGTCAGTGCGTTCGTGGGGGATGAAGAGAGGGTATGGTTACAGATTTCCTTCAGTGACAGCGACTCTGTCGACTGTCGTTTGCGCTTAATATTCGACTTCTGAAGCAGGATACTGGTTGGGAAGCATTTGCTAACAGACCGGTTGCGGCCCACAGAGAAAGAGCGTCACTATTGCCGTCGCGATTCTAAGCATCTACGCAGTTGATTTCTCCATCAATGTCGGTGAGTATCCATGCTCCTTTCTGTGCGAGGCGAACTCTCCACTCATGAATGACAGTCCAAGCATGCTGTCGAAGTTTAATTGTCGACACACTACCGATCCCTCAACAACAGACGGGATCCGCATGGGGTAAGTTTCTTACTTGAGTGGACATTGGATCAAAGTCCGCTAAGACAGTGTAGCCAGTAGAATGGCTGCCGTCGGCCACCTCATTGGATATGCGATCGGATCCATTGACATCGTTGGCATCTTCGGAACTACATTTGGCGATACGCAGTTTAAGCAGATGACCGTGATTGCCGCATTTATGTTGATATTTTCTGTCCTGATCACCTCTTACGCGGTGCAAGAGAGAGTATTAGTCTCTGCCAGGTTAGTAGCTTATCTCTCCATTCCCTCTCATATGATTACTGAGCTGGATGCTGCAGGGGTTCCAATGGCAAGACAGGTGCGATCCAGGTCCTGTCGCAGCTTTTCAAGACGACTCTCGATCTTCCACCCCGGATCCAGGCTATCTGCTGGGCCCAATTCTGGGCATGGATCGGTATGAGTGACCTTCTTCAGGTGTGTGGTCAACTTACTGAGATTCACAGGATGGTTTCCCTTCCTCTTCTACAGCACAACATGGGTAGGAGAGACGTATTTCCGATACGAGGCTCCCAAGAAAGCCGCCGAATCCAAAGACACCCTTGGAGATGTGGGCCGTCTTGGAAGTCTTTGTCTTGTGATCTTTTCCACCATCACTTGTATCAGTTCAGTTGTACTTCCTTTCCTGATCCGGCCTCCAGATAACAAAAAGTCGAACTTTACGCTTCGGCCGCCCCCTGGGATGGCTGCGCTTCTGAGCAAAATCACGACAGTACGGCCCGATCTACAGACTGCATGGATGATATCACATCTCATCTTCGCGGCCACTATGATTTTTGCTCCGCTTGCACATTCCGTCAAGTTTGCTACTTTCTTGGTTGCCGTATGTGGTATTCCCTGGGCTGTTAACGGGTGGGCACCGTTCGCTTTCATGGGTGTGGAGATTAATCGTCTCGCGATGGGTCCATCTTACAACACAGAGTCCAGTACCACGATGATCACTTCCGCGAGCTATCGACGTCTCCATAACCCCGATCGTGACGCAGAAATGGACGTCCTTCGTCTTAATCACCGCGAGTCGGACAGCGACAGCGAGGACGAGGGCACTAGTTCTGAAATTGCTTCTACAGGTGAATTAGCTGGTATCTATCTGGGCGTGTTGAACGTCTACACCACACTGCCGCAATTTGTCGGTACATTCATTAGTTGGATCGTCTTCAGCATTTTCGAGCCTGGCGTGTCCAGTTCGGACATCACTGATCAGGCCGCTGCCGCCGCCAAGGAAGCACGAAAGCCGCCTCAAGAAGCTCGAGACACTAAGTGGATGAATCTCGACTCAGACGCACCAAACGCGATCGGAATATGCCTTTTCATCGGTGCCCTGAGCGCGTTAGTGGCAGCAGAGGCCACGAGACGCTTGAGATATGTACGGTAATAGCATCTCCTTTCTTGGTTATATGGGCGAGAATAAGCCCAGCGTTTCATATATTCCTGCAATGCCAGCTGGCGTCTTGTTTGGGTCGAGCATGTAGTCCTTTTTAATCCAATACCCATTACGTTTCTCATCATGTCGCGTACGACTGCAAGTGCATCGGTTGCACCAAATGTTCGAATTACCCCACTGCATTAGCATATACTCACTGTGTTATTATACTTCCAATCTTGCTTTTTCGGGACCCGCTGCGAGCTTTTATCTAATTTTCCTCCTTCCACATCGTTCCTCATTCTGTTTGCTTTGCTTTCTCTCTATCCCCGTCGCGATATTGCGACCATGCTGGGATGCATCATGAAAGACGCAATACATCATACATATGGGACGAGTTGATCGCTGACTTGACGAACTTGGTGGGTTTGCTATACTGTTCCATGGATCCGTTTTGGTATAGTCTCCAATTCTCTGCCCCTTATGAGCGTAGTGTATTTATCATATCGGTTTCCGATGCTCTCTTTCCCCTACATTTGATTATCCTCAAGAGCACTTGTCAAAGGCTCCGCATACAGTTCTGCTGTGTTTTCACATATTCCTTAGATCGTCGCATGACAAATCAAGGGCACCTCCATGTAACTATATATGACATTAATCGGAAGATTCACAATCATTATCCTTTCTCTGTTCATCACAATCCTCGACTGCACAATTGACGTCTAATAATGACGACTCCGGGCATTCTAAATCATAGCAAGAAACTAAATGCTTCTCCATGAAGTGACATTTGAAAACGCCACGGGCCGAGTAACCGAACGATGGAGGGGCAGAATCGCAGCACTAGGGATTTCAGTTGCGGGAAGATGAAGTTTAGTTCTGCATGTCGATATTGTTGTATGTCGTTTGTTGATGCTAGCATTGGCATTGGCATTGTATATCATCATCTCCGTGCAGAGAACTCAACATTGCATCTCTATATGCTACTGTGGCGAGAACCTGATGATTTAAATCATTGTACTTCCTGAGTCGAGAGATTATTTGTGTTTATCACTAAATGAAGTGAGGAGATTGGTTGAAGTCTCTCATGTCCATGGGGGTTGGAATAAGATTGAAGAGGGTAGAATGGCGATAGCCAATATATCCTATCCCGTAATGTCCTATTTCGACTATAGATTATCAAGTAACAACAAAGCCTGAGCGCCATACCCTCTGCTGCATCCTATGACAGATCACTGCATCCTCCCTCAATGTTTGATAGATGCATATGACAAGCTCAATGGGCTCACCCGTTACCTTTAGTTACATGAGATCCAACGACTCCTTATTGAGATCATGAGCAAAACAATGCCAGACAAAAAATAGTTATTTCTCAGTCAACAATCTAGACCGCATTTTTCTTAGTTAGTCACCATATGCAATCCTGGATGATAAAGTAAGGAGAAGCCACGCTTCAGGATGAGGAAAACAGCAATAGTGGTGAGGAGCCGTTGCAAAGTAGAGATGGTTTCGCATTCTAATGCCTGATAGTCGCAAAAGTCCTGGCAAATTTGGAGTAATTGCGGCTTGTTCAAAAATCCAGCTAGTCATCGCATTTCCCATTGTATCAATCAATTGTAGTTCAGTCAGAATCATCTCACGAAGTATGGGACCATTAGGTGTTGTAATGCTTCGGAATCCCAATCGACCAGTGTAGGTGTTTTGATTATATTGTAAATTGGTAAGATCAGACATGAAAATATTCTGAATAGCGATTGCAACATTGATTGTAAGATTTGGATTACCTCCGTGGGCTGGAAGGAGGCGAAATCTAGCGTGTATCTATAGAAATATTAAGAGGATGACTATAAATGTATACACATATATAAACATACCTCATGTAGTCTAGTTCCAGCCATGATTCCAAATGATGCAGATTGCGCCATTTGAGAAATTGCCTATAACTGTGATGGCGTTGGCATATCTACTATATAAAGCGAGAACAGTTCTAGGCCGCTGACCTAGAATCCTAGTTTTTTGCTCCTGGCGCAGCGGTTTAGCTCTAGAATGCTCCCTAGAGGTTGAAGCCGTGACAAATTATTCCTTGAGAAAAATAAATTATATGCTATAAGTAACAACCTGCGGGCTGCCATCTTGTCACATCTGATAATAAATTGTCTAAAAATAGGTAAGACTAAATTATAATATAGAGTGGAGTTAATCTAATAACTCACCTCATGCCAAAAAAGAGAGCCTTGGGTCAGTTGATTATCTGTTGGTTCTCCATCAAGAACTTCGCCGTCCCGAAGCCAAATCGAAGATCCTAGGCGTAGGGGGCCCAATTCTTCACTTTCGTACATTTGGATAAGTTTTGAGATATTGGCTTTTTGGAATGACCAATGCTCATCGGTAAGTAAGGGTTTAAGCTGCTCAATTCTTGTTTTTGCGTCGATTTCAAAGGGTATAGGCATCGCAGGATGGAATTGTAGCGGAGTATCAGTAGCCATCTTGAAAAGCACTTTTGCATAGAATTTGACGGCACTAGCATATATCTACTATAGAAAGCGAGAGCAGTACTAGGTTGCTGACCTAGAATCCTAGTCTTTGGCTCCTGGCGCAGCGGTTTAGCTCTCTAGAATGCTCTCTAGAGGTTGGCCGTGACATGAAGCTTGCTGATAATGTGAAGATGATGTGTGAGCGATGGTGTGAATTGGTTGCGTTCGTGATTGAAATACCCATGGTGGGGTTAGGTCTTGGCATTTGCATGTGATGGCACTGTTCACATATGGCAGTGGGGTGCCGCCTGCTATTCCAGCGAACCCCCAGAATCTTGAAGTTGTTCAGACCTATCCTATTTCTTGCTTCTACCATATGCGCTGGCAGAATATTATTAATATCCAACAGTCCGCTCCACCGTACTAACAAGATCACTAGGGGGAACCAGTAGACTACTGGATCTAAAGATCCCCAAGAGAGTTTGATTCAAACTCGAACTCTCTTCTTCCTTCCTCACTGGGAGAAGAAAATCCACAGTTCAAGACCAGAGGCCCAGCTGCGTCAACATTGGATGCTCGATTCATCATGCTGTCGGGCTGCTTATACACTACATCGATGGTGAGTAGTTGCACTACTCCATATGTGCATAACATGACTATATATAGGAAATAAACTAAGGAGCCACTCGTTCCAGATCTCCGGGAAAAAAACCATACGCGTAATATCAGGCCACGTTATTGTCGGAAGGCGAAATGAGATTAATTAACAATTCGCCATGGAGGCGTTTCTCTCCACCCAGCGGATCCGACCTGACCTTCTGAGATTCACAAATCAAAAGATGAGTAAGCTCGTCGCAACCTTCCACTTCTGCGGTGTTTTCACAGAAAACGGTAAAGTTTGGATCATCTCGTCTGCACGTGGCAATAGCCTGCTTAGTGCCGACCAGCTGGGCCGGGAACCATACGCTATATATTGCGGTGAAAAAGAATGGAATTGTTCAGCCAGCTCCCAGTTGTATAGATTGAGAACTGGCCCGTTCCTGTTATTGAGAATCCATTGTGTTGTTATATTTGGTGCTAGTACCGTTGGGTTGTTCTGTGCTGCCGTGGCTTGGGAATTTGGTGTATCCACAATGGTCTCAGTGGAGGTTGTCTTTTGCACCCAAGTTTGTTGGTGGATCTGTGGGGAGAAATCCTTTCCTCCAGAGGAGAACACTAAACAACTGGTATAGACATAGCAGTTGGGCGCCGGTGTGGACATTGTAATTGATGTGTTGGGAACAGAAGCATCAGTGCAGACTGGCATCTTTTTGTTGTGTATGGGAGGAATATATGTCCAAGCTGGCATGGGAAAGCGCATCATTGCTTTCCCAGTCTCGGAACTGTGCGAGAAGGAGATCACAGGTATGGAGCAGGGGACTTTGATCTCGGAATCCGTGTCGAGTACGATCCGGCTCAGGTGCCGACTTATCGACCCCTAGTACTCCGTATGAGATGCCACAGCTCAGCCCTAGCTCTGGGTGAAAAGCACGGACATGCATCCACCGTAAAAAAAACGTGGTCGAGATATCAATTTGATTGACACTCTGGAGTAGGGATCCATCGGGCTAGAGTCGGCGCGCTTGTGGTCCGCGCCGGTTAGCCATCCATTTGAGCACGTTCTCTCCCGATCCACGCATCTCGGACGCTAATTGCCTGAGCAGTCGGCAAGCCACAATGCGAATATGGCGAAAAGGTACCCTGACAGCTTCGCTAGATTTCCTGGGCTCGTAACTGCCTACAATCCTCCATGAGAGTCCATGGTTCCTCGATAGATAATAGTGAACGCACCTCGGGATGGAATGCTTCCTTCATGCTGTGAAAGGTTTTCGCAGGAGATCTGATCTGCCAGATTGCCAGAATAATTTCTGCCACCAACAACACTGCTTTTGTCTTCGTGTGACCGCTACTAAAAAAACATGGTGAGGGAGCTGCGATGGACGAAGAACATCCTTATGATTCGTTAGAATGGCCTCTTCCACCAGCGACCAGAAGGCACAGTGCCACCTCGTCGATTGAGTCGCAGTCGACCAGCATCCTGTCCTTAACACGATATCTCCCAACTCCCAGCCCAGCGACCTCTCCGGGTTTCAGAGTGTCTCTGTCCTCTGTGTCGGACGACGTGATAAGATTAGAGCTCAACCCCGCCGTGACAGTGTATGTTCCCAGGAACCGGCGTCTTGGGCCCATCATCGGAGGATTGTAGGTCCTGATCTGACCCTGTGCGTTTCTAAACAGATCGTTTGTGCGTGGAGGCCGATTATTCAAGCTACGATATACCTATATCGACATTTGCAAGAGCCTGCGAGGCACCCTGAAGTATCTAGAGTTGGGAGGAGCCCTGGGCCAGCAAAGCCCTTTCACCCATACCTGTGAGTGTCAGACGCCGTATATACGATGTTGTTCTGGCTCACACTGGCATGGTTGCAGTCCAGAATACGAAACTCCCCGTGCCGCACTTGGAGCAGCCCAAGCTTTCGGAGGAGAAGACCTTTCGAGTCTCGTTTCTTGATGAGCAGACAGTCCAAAGCGGATCGACTCTCTTCACCACACAGCTGTCTTATACGTTTGATACCTGGCAAGGTGCGAAGCCCCGGGTCGAGATCCTGCAGTTCCCCGTGCTGATGTGCATCTCACAGATTGCGTTCGGTTTCAGGAGGTGCTACTTGCGTCAGAGCTGGTCTTCATCGCAGGCATCGCAGAAGCCAAATCCAAGGGTCGCGGTGAAGAATGTATCAGTCAGAATCTACGCATCCTCCGCGGCAAAAACGACCGACAGGTCATTTTGTTCTTTGCCAATTCCCAACGTAAAGAACGGAAACGCTACGTTTCCATACCAGGTGTGTTGCTTTTTCGTTGCATCGCTGGTTCTGGATCGGAACTGACATCTGCAGTGAATTGTATCGGATCCGTTGATCCAGGAAAAAAGCCTGGAAAACCGGTGGTGCTGCATCTGAACCCGAATTTCGATATTCTGTCCGAGATGAAAGTGCTCCACATCCGATTTCTAGATGATCGAGGCAAGTTCCCTTGGTGTCCGTGCATCTGACGCGTACTAACGCTGGGCAGATCGGCAGGAATTCTGCCAACTCCTGTCCGAGAGACCTCGATAGCTGTGTAATTCCGTTAATAAGGGTAAAAGGAAATGGTCCTTGGCGTTTTATCTTCATGCTGGGCTCAACCACGCGTCGAGAATTGTGCAGAATGCTTGTTCTGATAGAGACATAATACCCCCTCCCATCGTCCGTTTGTCCAGAGCTGCCATTCTAGATAGAAACGTTTCATCTTGTATCAGCCACAAAAGCAATAATTCATGCATCGCACAGTGCCTCTCCATGGACCCTTGGTGTCGAACCCCACGTGTCGAGGGTCGTTCGTATTGCTCACGGTTCACCTCGTGGTCGGGGTGAGCCGACGGCGGATGGATCGTGAGGGCGATGTTGGTGCTCGGGGGTCTTTTCCAACGAGACGAGCACGTGCGGGAATCACTGGTGGATACAGATTCACTAGTGACTTTAGCCGCAACTTTCTTTTCGCTCGCAGAAAAAACAATCGCAGCAAGTCTTCTGTTAACTATGGCTATCGAATGGCGATATGACTGCCCCTCCTCGTAATTGGGTGCATGTGGAGTTTTCATCACGTTCATTTTGCACCAGTCCCCTCCTCCCGTGCTACAAGGTAGCCTCGTGGGGCAAATCGAGCCTCCCATAATAAAAACTCAGGTACAAGTCCGGTGTCAGGATGTCTGGCCCTTCCATGATGCCTCCAGTACTAGATCTCAGCGCGACTAGATCCAAGTGGATGCCAGATTTCGCTCGCTAAACTCCTCTTGCTTGTCTTCGCGTCGCTTTCAGAAATATACAAAGTTCAGCCATCTGGGTTTCATACTACATGCGTTCATGATGCAGTCTTGCGTGTGGGACAGTGATTCTCCAATAAATTGAAAACTGCCGCTAGATCTGTGACCATTCTGAGATCTGCACAATTTTTTGATCAAGATCCATTATCCCATACGATTTCTTGAGCCTTCACAAAGATGGGGAGGTTAGGAGGTCGGTTGTACAAGACGGATCGAGCCCGTGATTTCGATCATGAACGAGTATGCAACTTGCTGCGGGTGGAGACGGAAGATGTCGAATGCTGATGGTGTCCGTTGTCCTGTAGGATCGAGCCGTTCGGACGCGACAGATCTATGAGACCATTGATCGACAGCCGTATCAATGGATCGTGGTGTTGGTGGCCGGTGTCGGTTTCTTCTTGGATGGCTACACGGTGAGACAACTCATTTTCCGATATGATAATGCACGAGACTCATGCCGTGACTAGCTCTTCGCCAGCAATATCGCCTTTCCCATGATCTCCTATGCCTACTGGAAAGATGAAACCAGTTTCCGTAGATCCACCCTCATCAACATCGCTACCTTGGCCGGCACACTGTTTGGTCAAGTATTATTCGGTTTTTTGGCGGATAAGCACGGCCGCAAGAAGATGTACGGCGTGGAGCTGACGCTCTTGATCGCCGCCACATTGGGTGTGGCCATGTCTTCGACGGGAGTCAACGGCAGTATGAGCATGTACGCCTGGTTGATCTGGTGGCGTATCGTTGTCGGTATCGGTGTGGGCGCCGATTATCCCCTCAGTGCCGTTATCACTTCCGAGTAAGACAAGCCCTATTCTCCTAGCTATGTCACATGGTCCGCTAATATCGTATCGTCAGGTTCGCTCCCACGAAACATCGAGCTCGTATGCTAGCGTCGGTGTTCTTCATGCAACCCCTCGGGCAGATCGCGGGTAACATCGTGACTCTTATTGTTGTGGCGGCCACCAAAGCTCAACACGATACGGACTTACAACGTTCAGTCGATATCATGTGGAGATGGGTGATTGGCATTGGTGTTGCTCCCGGCGTCATTGCCTTACTCTTCCGTTTCGCAGTTCCGGAGTCACCCCGTTTCATCCTCGAGATTGAAGATGACCCGGTCAAAGCGGAGTTCGATGCTACGACTTTGCTCGGAGAGCAACCACTGAGCCCCAGCATCGAGACAGCCAGTTTCACGAACCTCGCATTACCTAGCCCTTCTCTGCCGGGAATGTCTCCAATGTCTGTAGATGAGGAGACAACAACCATCCGGACGGCGGACACCATTCACCCGGCGACGTTGAACCATCACTGGCGACTCGCCAAGGCGGACATCATCCAATATTTCTGGACAGAGGGCAACTGGCGGACCTTGGCCGGCACGTCTTTGGCCTGGCTGCTCTTGGATTTTGGCTTCTATGGCATCAGTTTGTCCAGTCCGCAGTTCCTTGCGAAGACCTGGGGAAATCTCAAAATCCATGGTAAACGACCGCCGTGGATGATCGATGATAGCCCCAATGCGAATATCTATGATATGTTCTGGGACACTTCTGTTCACGCAATGGTTATCCTGAACACTGGAAGCGTCGTCGGCGGTCTCCTGCTGATCCTCTTTGCCCCTAAAGTCGACAGACAAGGACTTCAGAAATATGGATTCCTCGCTCTTACTGCACTCTTTATTGCTATGGGTGTCATGTTCATCACCGTTCAACAAGAGGGTGCAGCCGCAGTAGTGTTATATGTCATCGGTCAGCTCCTATTTAATTTCGGTATGCTTTCCACCTTGCCCATTCGCTCCATCAACACATTCTCATACTGACTTGATCTAACAGGACCTAATTCCACCACCTACATGATCCCTGCGGAGATCTTTCCCACCCGCTACCGTGCAACCTGCCATGGCATCAGTGCCGGAGCGGGAAAGCTGGGCTCCATCCTCGTCCAGATTTTTTCTACTTACTACAACTTTGGAACTGGCACCGGTGAGGCGCAGACGATACGATACGGCAAGATTCTTATCATTTTCGCCGCCGTCATGCTGGTCGGCGCGGCAGTCACTCATTTTTGGATCCCATCCATCCAAAGAGGAGATGGGTATAGGAAACTCTACGGCGGCGACCCCGAGACTCTCGAGAATCTTGCCCTGGGACGGCTTGGCCGGAAGAGTCAGTACGCCACTCGAACACCATTTCGCATTATGCGGAGATATTCTTGGCGGGTGGAGCAGTAGTCATCATCGCATCCGTCTATGACATGATATGGATATGGCTATGGATGACTGAGACAAAAGTATAAAATCTCATTTTGTTCATGTATAAATATTTGTACTGTATATTCCCCACAGTCAGGAACTCTTCTTTTCTTTCTTTCTTTTCTCTTCTCAGAGCATGCCTCTCGGCCAAACCCTGTTGGAAACTATGTAAGGATTCTTGTGGATATGATTTGCTTTATTCTTCATTTATATATGTCATGTGTGCACATATCGGCATGAATATTCAAGATATCCGATACATTCTATATCTTCGTTTCAATTCAATACACTCTCACCTACATTTTCAAGTTAGAACACACCTGCTAAGAAAAATTTTGCTGAAAACATGAACAAAGGCTATATAGACTCACCGTTGGCAAGGTGTCATGAAGCTCAAATTTGGAATTTGTCTTCGCAAGCCATTCCTTCAAGACCGCGTCTGCAATTGGCTTTCTCTGAGACCGGTAGATCTCTTCGTCTGAGCTTAACCAAGGCACGTGGTCTCAATTGGTGGTGCTGATTAGTAATCGTCTCCAGTGGAATGATTTTTCTGATATAGTGCTTGATGTTTCGAACAGTGTCTGCCGTTTGCGCTTGTTTGCCACTATCATTAGAATTCCTCATTTTACCAAGGCAGTCTGGGTTCGGGGCACTCCGTTCGATAAGATAACGCCGCAAAGATGAGCGACGACAATACCATCGATGTCCTCATCCATGGACTTGGGGCGTAAGTCTTTACTAGTGGAAATAGTAGTGCATATAAGTATATGGTGTTGACCTTTGATGCAGGATTGGATCTTTCTATGCCTTTATCCTAGATCGCGTGCCTAAGGTACGCCTGAGTGTCATTGCAAGGTCTAATTATGATGTTGTTAAGGAGAAGGTTTGTGCTTTTCTCCTCGATATGAATATTTCAAGGGGCCTTCAGTTGACACCATAGGGTTTGGTGTTTTGCAGGGTCTCACGATAAAAAGTCAGAATCACGGGGAACATCTCCTGCGGCCATTTGGAGGTATGCTGTGGCTTTCTTGCTGCGTGGAAATTGGTTGAGATAGATATGGTACTGACAAATACATAGTCTTCAAAACACCAGCAGAGGCTGCTGTGCGCCATTATGATTATGTGGTCTGCGCGCATAAAGCAGTCGATCAGGAAGCGGCACTTGTTGCCCTGAAGCCTGTTATCGACGAGACGACAACGGTTGTGATCATCCAAAATGGAGTAGGAAATGAAGATCCCTTCCGGGAGGCCTTCCCGGATAGTTCGATCATAACTTGCGTTGTAAGGATAATCCTCGTCATTCATATGGAATGATAAGTGAAACATATCTAACAATAGTTCAGACATGGACGGGAGCAACACAGACTTCTCCTGGATTGATAGAGCACCGCGGCTCTGAAAACTTGCTTTTCAATCTGTACCCGCACCCATCCATTCCTCAGGATGTTGAAAAGAAGCGTCTTGAGACTTTCGCTGCCCTCCTCAAGGAGGGAAATGCAGTCTTCACAGTCTCTTCTGACATTCAACTCGAACGATGGGAGAAAGTCGTCTGGAACTCCGCCTGGAACGCCATCACCATGCTCACTCTCACAGATACCCAGACCTGGTTGCACTCCTCTCCGGGTGCTATTGACATGACACGGAAACTGATGACCGATGTCCTCAGCGTTGGGAAGGCCTTAGGTGTCCCGTTGGACGATGGCCTCGTGGATCGTCTAATACAGAAAGTACTATCACTGCCGGGATTGGGAAGTAGTATGCAGGTAGACAGGAAGATGGGCCGGCCAATGGAGGTGGAAGTCATTCTAGGAGTACCGGTCAAGAAGGCCAGAGAGTTGGGATTGGAGGTGCCCACGCTGGAAATGATTTATGCGTTGGTGAAGGCTGTGGATGTCGCGACGAGAAAGAAGTTGGGGATGGATCCGTAGGATGGTTTTATGTAACAGATTGATAGAATCATTACGTCGACCATATCAACGCTTCTCGTGTCTTTTATCGTGTAGAATGAGCTTCATTTGCTGGGAACGAGGTGTCCAGCACGTCATTTTGCTTGAAGACTTGAGATTGAACCAAAATAGAATCTATCATGGGCCCTTAGCCCGCTGAGTAGCGTACTATGTGTGTACTCAGAGGCGGAGTCCTCCGGAAAAATCACCTGGCAACCCTCTGCTTAGCCTATAAAGTCTGTTGCTCCTCGACGCGTCTTCTTCATCCTCGTGCTTCCTCTCATCACCGGGCATCTGTTGCCTCCTACAACATACACGCAGGCAATCATGTCTGGCAAGTCGCCAGCGAACAAAAAGCGTCGACTTGATGCTGAGACCTCTGTCAGTTCTGTTAAAATGGAAGCTTCTTCAGTAGAGGAGCTAGTCTCTTATACAGAGGATGGGGAGACTTTTGGAGAAGAGCTGGAAACGCAAAGGGACTTTTGGAAGCCATTCAAAAAGTATGGAGCCCCCGTCCCCCTGTCTAGAGGACTTCAGACTTAGAGAAATCGCAGTCTTTTTGACTCTCCAGAGCATTCCGATTTGAGATTCTTTATCGGAAAACAGAGGGTTCCGTTTCATGCTCATTCGATCATATTCAAAATACGTTGCCCTCGTCTGGCGAGGTTCCTACCATCGAGAGTGTCGGGTGACAGGAAGATGAATTTCGAAGGAAATAGGGATATCTATACTGTCCGCAGGATGTTACAGTACATATACACTGGAGATTATCAGACGGAATCGTATATCAATCTCAGCACATGTAAGAGACCGAATATGGGATTACTAGGGTTCTGTTTTCCAAATCTGTTTCTCGCTAACACGACATTCCTTTAGTCGAGCTCGAAGTTGACGGTCATCTCTTGAGACATACGAAGCTATACATTCTCGCTCATAACTACGACCTTCATGATTTACAAAACCTTTGTTATCGTAAGTACTTAGAGGATTCAGAGGAGAATTGGGATTGCACTGCTTTTTGCAAATCTATTCGTGAACTATTTGGTTCGGGTCTGAAAACATATCAAGACGATATGGCTTACCTTATGACCAATGTGGCGGCCAATCACGCAGACGAGCTACTGGAAAGCAAGGAGTTTCTGGATATGCTGGAAAGCAGCGCTCATATTTCTGCTTTTTTTGTGCAGAACCTGCTTTGGAAGCTTCATGAATCGAGAGATTCCGATTCGAGCTCATAGTTGTGGATGGGCCCGCAACTACGAGGAGAGAAGTGAATCGGTGTGACATGGAAAAATAATGAAAATTGGGACGATGGAGTTCAATATTTCCTGCTCTGTATGCATTAGGGAAGAGCAGTTTGATAATAGTTGAATACATACTTCGAACTAAGGATAGCTACATATCTTATGCCTCATCCTTCTTCACTTCTATAGAATAAATAAACGTTCTTAATCAACAGAAAATCTAGCTTCTCAAAGACTCTCCTGGAGTCAATGCTCCAGGAGCATAGGCTGTTCGAGATTCGTTACCTAATGCCCTAGGGCTATGAAAGATTAAGAGAGGTGTCGTCATACTCGCATGTTGTGCATATCCTAACAGCTTAATCTCAATGGGGACTCTATAGAATGAAAATAAGAATAACACCTCAGATCAAGAATCGTTCTAGATACGCCTATCCATCTTACCTGTCCCCACCACCAGAATTGTAATATCACATGTCTTTGATACAAAGAGTGATTCACTACGAGGACAGGCAACTGAAATAGACGAAATATATGGGCCACTTTTGGTACCTCCAGATACAGAGGGGGTCTCCCGGCATTTTTGACCAATTCAATCTGCGGTCAGGACGGGAGTCTTCGTCAAAATACCCCAGAAGTGTATTCACTTGACGATTTCCCGAGTTCGGGCGTCAGAGTGAATGAAAATTCTGCTTTATAAAGGGCTGGTCTGCTGTGGTCCTCTTCTTAAATTCGACCCATTCCTCCTCCTCCTCCTCCTCTTCTTCTTCCTCATACCACATCCATCCACATCATCTTTCCTCTTTGCAGTCATTTACAATCCATCTACTGAAGCCAGATAACGATGGCTCGATGCAAGAAGCATCCTTCGTCCCTCCCTCGCCAAACTATTTTCCCATCTGTCTATGATTGGGACACCGAGTACCGTGAGGATATATCCAGCTGGTAAGATTACACTACTAATTAGAGTACCCGTCGAAAATATTAGTTTACATATCATTGACAGGGACACGGCCGCCGATTCTTCTTGTGCCTGTCCAAAGCAGGAGGTTGTTTTGCCTGCGTCTGAAGGGTAAGATTGTGACACTACTTATAGTATATTGCGGAGTTATCAGCTTATATGACATTAGCAGCGCCATCGATACTCCTGCCTGGACCAATGTGGAGCAGAAAGACGTTGGGTCTGCCACAGAGACGTAAGATCATGCTTCTGCTGATAATATACCGTGAGTCTATTGACTTATATATCATTAGCTCTACCACTTTCACTCCTTCCTCAATCGCTCCAAAGATGGAGGACGCTCATCAGGCGTCCAAGTGGTAAGAATGACACTGCTCATAGAGTCCGTTCACTGGCACTGATAGCATCTGCAGCACTTCCGTGGCCGACGAAACCCCTTTGGACATGGACACCATCGTGGCTCGTGAGACCTCTTGGGACTCGCCTGAAGATGAGAAGTTCTTGGATGGATTCAAGAAGTAGGATTACCCTACTTTCTACGGGGTGTGGTTAACGGTTTGCTAATAAAGCATAGCCTTTTGGACGACAGCGATACTTCAGACGTGGGGCTCTACTCTACCGATGGTTACATGCTCTATGCCCATTGGCTCATACTCAACATGCGTACCGATTGCTTCCACACGATGTATAGATACAAGGAAGACGGTAAAGACGTGGTTGAGACGTCGCTCAGTGGCCGCATTCTCTGGAGAATGATTCAATACATCTACACTGGGGACTACGACACTAAGGCGAAAGGTAACGGATAAGATCTATATTCCTTCGTACATAACGAGAAGTAATGCTAGGCTAACTTATTCCTCGCACACCGTCTAGATGGGTTTCCTGCTTGGGGTTCAGCCTATCTTGAGACCGTCCTCGAAGTGCACGCCAGCGTCTACTCGGGTGCACAGGAGTATCAAATCCGCGGTCTCACAAACCTCTGTGCGAAGAAGTTCGAGGAGGCCTGCAATACTAACTGGAGTTCTGACTCGTTCTGCTCCGCTATTCGGTACATCTACTCCGATTCGTCTTTCGTGGCCGGCACGAAGAATGACAAGATGAAGGAGGTTGCCATTCAAGCAGCAGTTGATCATGGAGCTGAGCTTCGGGAGAATGCGAGTTTCAAGCATCTTCTGACGGATCAGGTGAACGGGTTTGCGGGTGATCTGGTTTTGAAGATGTTTCCCAAGAAGCGTGAGGATTCATGGGCTACTCACCCCGGATGGTGATCACCATTCACGTTGCGATGGAAACATAGTTTCTCGGGGAGGCACGTCATATCACAATGGACACATAGCAGTTTCTTGGGGGGTTGGCTTAGAGATAGACAGATCAATATTTCAATAGACGACAGACATTTGGCGTGCTCTATATGCAGTATACTTCTCAGTTAATAGCTCTATCAATCGATAAGCTCTATGACTGTCCAGGTATTCGTCCAGGCCATTTTTCCACCAATCTTTTCCATCACGCGTCTACTGGCAGCATTGTCTGTAGCAACATCTGAATACCCCCATGCCTCTTCCTTCTCTCCCTGTGGTCGAAAGATTCCTCCTTCCGCCAGCCTCGACCGCATCGTTTCCTTGGTGATCTGCACGGCGAGGCCACGACCACGATGTTCAGGCTCGACATGCAACGTCGCAAGACTGCCATCAAACGCGAGAAATTGCCACGCAATAGGCATTTCCTCGTCTCCCTCTGAAGGATCAGCAACATCCCCATCATAATAAATGGCTACACCAGGCATCTTGGACAGCGATGTTCTCGATCGAGGGATGTGTGTCCGGCTACTGACGAGATCAAACTGGTGTGGAAGAACACCAAAGCGCCCCTTTCTGTCTAGGAACCGGTACCCTGATGGAAGAGCATTTGCTGTGCTATTACCAGCCTCATCTGAAGAGGGCTTGTATGTCTCTGGCGGGAAAAGATATTTTATATATGGCGGGTCATCTCGACGGATGATCTTGACACCGGGGATGATATTCAAATCTGAGTAATCTCCTGAGACTGTGAGCAGGGCCAGGATCCCCGTATGCATGGCCCCGAAAAGGAACGCCGTGGGCGGCGGAGCGGGAATCTTGGCCAGGTTCAGCGAATTCGTTGTCGCACTGACATTGGAAGAAAGGGGATCAGTAGTTGATTCCTTCGAGGCCAGATACTCCGGCAATAAATTAGCTTTGATGTATCTCAACACTGCGAGAAGTTGTCCTTGTGCCTCAGCCAGCTCTTCCAGGCCAGCCGTGAACTTGGACACGAAATTCCCCGAGGCCGGAGGCGGGGTAGTGGCATCTTTCTCCAGGCTGGAGTAGATGTACGCCTGGGTCTCTCTCCCACGGAATAAATCGACGATCAATACCATCCATGGCGACGAGGGAGCGGCACTCGAAGACCCCGTTGCTGTGGTCGCCGTTGTTGACACAGGCGGGAAGGTTGCGATGACATGCGCCGTCGGCGACGCATAAGCGAAATTATGCTGAATCCGTCTCAGGAGGGGCAATGTGTATGGTAGATGCGTGCGCAGAAGCGGTATGATCGTTGTTTGTGGATGGGGATGATTCCAAATCTCTGGAGACGCCATGACTTGCATACGGTGGTCTCCTTTTTCTATACCGTTTCCTGCCTTTTAGCCTATTCACCCCGGAGTTTTAGCTATGAAGCAGAATGGTAGACCAGTTGGATTCGCTTAATTTCTCAGAAAAGAGATAGACGGAGTTCGAAGACTGAACCGAAAGCCCCTGAGGAATTTCCAGAATCGGGATAATCATCAATCAAAGATCCATCGATGGGGTTTTCCGATATTTTATTACTACTAATGACTCATCCTGCGAATCCAGCCCCGCAAAGATAGTTAGTGCATGACCCCTCTGTTCTTTTCCATTCAACTACTAACTAAGTACTAATTAGAAAATCGGAGACCCCGACAAGATAGCGGTCTGTCTAAATGGATCGTGGGCGGGCCGAGTCGCTGTGGCCGCAAATGCCCTACTATGTACTAGGTAGTACTAATCCAGCCAGGAGTCTTAAAGCTATTCACCGTTTCATTGTCTGCTTATTGAATATCTTTGGAAATATTATATATATATTTTTTCAGACAGGATTCTTCTATTGACAAGCTCTTTAAGGATAGAGTCCTCATACTGACAACCTGCTATCGTATCAAGCTCTGCCAGGTCTTGCAGACTTGAATAGTTACTGGAACTTTCCCCAGTCATACTGCTCTAGTCATCAAAGTTAAGTATGGCTTAGGGCATGTTCCTATTATATTTAAATGATATTTAAAGCCCACTGATAAGAAATTGTATATGATGAATGGATAGATGGGTCTCCTGCTATCCTGGAGGCTATGCTCGTGACTTTGGGGGCCATCAGGGAACCTTCGGCAACTTCATCTATTTCCCCTCGTCGCTCTCAATCGTCTTTTATTCTTCTTCTTCACGCCACTGTTTCCCGCGAAATCCATGGTCATGGCATCAGGTCTCATTTTCGACCCCATTCGTCTGCTGCGCATTGTCCCTCTGGCGTCCAGCACCGGTAGCCTCGTCTACGCGACCACCGAACTAATCGTCAACAATGCCTTTCTGCAACCCGAGATCCGCTCAGCATCGAACCAGGTGCTGCCCCGATGGTATTCCTTTGTCTTCAATCGTGGCATTTGGCTCGTCGTCGGCTTAAACATGACCACCGTCGGGACCTCGCTGGCCAATATCTGGATGGACCGGCACCAGCGCGGTAGCCCCTTCTACTGGGTTGGCCTGGCCGGAGCTATTGGACATCTCTTGTTCGTGCCCTGGGTGGCCACCCCAATCCAGAATATGGTTGAAGATCGCAATGAGAAGGGTGCCACGCGCGAGATGGAGACATGGATGAGTGTGCATCGTGTGCGCATGCTTGTCACCGACCTACCGGCCTGGCTGGCGTTTACAGCCGCCGTGATGATGACTCCTTTCTGATCGTCTCTCTGCTTTTTTGGTCTTTCGAGGACTGTCGTGAGGTTAAATCATACGAGGAGATTCGATATATGAGAGACGTCGGGGACGACCGTCTCCCCCATTGTCATTCCTATGGTTTTGTGGTTGATATCAATGCGCCCTGCACCTTATATACCGGAACTGCTGCCAACAAAACATCAACCTCGATATCAACCCCTCTCCCTCTGCGCACGTAAAGATATACATATTGATTCCTGTTTT
>JAPVCG010000071.1:690345-730010 GCA_029606305.1 Paecilomyces fulvus | reverse complement strand
TCACAGAACTCCATACTCCAGAGGACTCCATCACCAATATTCCACTGACGCAGTTGCCTGCCTGCCTCTTTGTCCTTTTTTCCAAAAAAAAAAAAAAATCAGAGCAACATTAAGTTAAGGAATTCAAAAGGGACTCCGTGGCCCCACCATCCAATCTTCCATGGCCAGCCATTCGCTCCATTGAGCCTCTGCGGCGCTTATCTCTTCCTCCTGGGGGTCACGTATCGGCCGTAAGAAGGGTATCTGCTGGTCGGGCAGGATGTCATACTCTTGTTTTGTAGCCGCCCAACCGCTGCTCTTGGCAGTGAAGAGGTAGTTGATGCGTTCCTGTCGATGAATTGGCCCGATGCCTGCGAGCCAGTCCCCGCCGAAGAACTCGTAGAGGACGGACGGGGTGTCCGTGCCGGTGACGATGAGGCGGCGTATGTATGGAATCAATGAAAAGAATGATGAACGGCCAGAAGCTGTTGAATCATAACCAGAGCCATTTTCTCTGGGTTGGTCCGAAGAGCCGCTGATAGGATCAGTTGATGTCTGGAAAGGTAGACAGATGTTGAGAAATGCTGCTAATGACTGCACAAATGCGCTGTGCTGGCTGTTTTCAAGGAAATATCGAACGCAATTGCAATAGTGGGAGTGCCATTCGACGGGGTCCTGTTTGAAGGTGTAGAAGTGTTGGGAGAGACCCAATGACTCGGTGACGGCATTCAATCCGACCTGGTGCTGCATATCCTGGTCTTGCGGCTGGATGTGGTCGTCTGCCCGTAAGGTTGGATTGTTCTGGCGTTTTCCCCGTCTGTGGAAGTTGACTTCAGTTTCTAATAACATCGGGGCTAAAAGAGGCATGATAAATCTCAGAACAAAAAGATATCAGAACTGGGTGGGAAGGATGTTCTTACCTCGATGAGCGAAAGGCCTTGCGCAGGGAAAAGGGTCTTGCATCTTTGGCCGTGGAGATTCTCTCAAGTAGCCTCTTCCGTAGCCCGGGACGCCCTCGGTTCTGGTGCGGCTTCGACATATGCTAGCAGCAAGAACAGATGAGAAGAATTGTGAAGGGGTCTGTTTGACAGCCACCTGTTTAACTTCAACTCATGGGTGTTTGAGATTTGTTGAGTATCAGAATTGGAAGCCTGTCATCCTGAGGCTGGGACCTGGCACATCCTTATACCAGTTCATGCCCCGCCCATCGGTCATCCCAGAAGCCCAGGGATGAAGTTGGTGTGAACCAGACGTCTGCGGGGCCTGTGACAGAGGAGCCGATCAGGGTCTGAAACGGAATGTTTGGTACGAGCCATAGCGTAGTTAGTATGTGCTGTCAATGCTACAAACAAGAAATTCAGGGCAGAGCGCTTATAGTGGAGCTAACCGCACGGAACTTGAGGCTATTGACCTGCTATCGAGCATTCATGAACGGTAACAGGGGGGGTTGATCAAGCCACATATCTCTAGCCACATGATGAGCCACACAATGTGGCTCATTGATAGGAGTGGCTAGTGTGTGGCAGTGCACTTTGTCCTGTGAGTTCGTGAGGCTTGATCTCCACGGCCTGAGGCCACTAGTCGTCTCGATCCGGTCAGTACCCCTTCCAACTCATGGAACCTGTGGCGCATAACTATACAAAACTCTATTGAGATTTTAACGGATCACCACCACGGAAAATGCACACTGTACACTGTTGGTTTCTTGGGCAGTAAGTAGTTCACCATCGTTGAGTAGTAACCCAAGGAAGTAATATCTCTGAAACCAGACCCTCCCCGGGCCTTGACAACGTGTGATCCTCGGGAGCCTGCAGATCCCGAAACGAGGGGAGATTGTAAACCCTTGCATCGATCATGAGAACACAATCACGTCAGGATGTGCGCTATGAGCAGATCTCCAGGGCAAGACCCGGATCCTTAGGGTCAGAGCGATACTCGGCCCTGAAGGGCTGATGATTTCCTCTCCTGTGGGCCGCGCTAAGAGCGCACTAATGCACCTGAAATCTGCTTTCCACTAGTTAGCGCTCAAACTATCAGATTGTCTTAACGAGATCCATCAAATTCCAAATCTTGCGGGTAGTAGGAGAGAGAGAACAGAGTTGTACCATTTCCGAATGCGGACATGTCATCGTTTCCCTTCATCCCCATCGGGGTAGTAGTTTAAATATACGCCTTCATGCAGCCATCTCCTCCCTTGCTCACACCAAGACATCAACTCGCATCACTCTCTACCGAGTTATATTCCTTCCTCGAGATCCTTCCGCACTTGCGTCTCTGCAGAACTCAAAGCATCTCATTCCGCTCCGTATACTTCAACTCCCTCATCCCTTCGGACGCGTATACAAACCATCCTATCTATCCACCACAATGACTTACAAAACCAACTACGAGCTCTATGTAAGCTCTCCAGTACACAGCCTCCTACAGATCTCAACCTCCATTTTACTAACTTAATCTCTAGACCGATAGAACTCCCTACATAAACCGCCCACCTCTATCCCAGGAGCTCCTCAACCCTCTGGGCACATTATATCCTCATGTTTCGGCTCTGCAACAGCCTTCCGCCTGCTACACGTATCCTCCGGAATGGTACTCAGGTGAAGGGGGATTGGGCCACTGGGCCGGCGCATACGCTGGCACTGAACCACCCAGCCCAACCAACATGTCCTTCTACAGCTCGCGCAGAGCTTCTCGACAAGCGTCTCGAAAGACGCGACTAATGTCTCGGGTCCGAAGGATGCTCAAACGCGATACGCGCAGTGCACCGGACTTGAGAAAGCGATATCTCAACACTCCTTGATCGGGTCGAAATTCTCTTTTATCAACTTCATTAATCATCATCGTCATCATTGATCAAAATTGTCACCTGCTACTATTTCGATCATATCATTATCTCGACATACCACATTCATTCGGACAATATGTGTCAAATATGCGACCGGCGGGACGCGCGATTCCCGCCATTTTCCCTTACATATCATATCTATAGTCAGTCTCTATGTATTTTCGGTCTCATTTCATCTCTCTGGAAGCGTTCTAGCGAGCAAGGAGTTGGTTCTTATCCGAGCGCATGGCGAATTCTGTCTGCAAGACATGGATCTTCTGGATTTTTTTTTCTTATACTCTGTCTAACGGCACTCTTCAGCGAGTCTCTTCTATGGACATGGACCTTTCTATATGTTTTATTTTATCATGTGTCATCGATTGCGATGGAACGATCAGAATGATCACAAACAAGCAAATCGGTATAGATTGCAAGACTACAAAAATCAAACAAATCTTCAAGACAATCTTCTGTGCATTTTCTTCAGCTAAGTTTCGTGTTTACTCTATGAATACTCTGAAAACAGTAAATGCACGATTTAACGTCTGATCAAGCCAAGACCCGAAGACCTGGATACGACCCTGGACCCTGAACCAACTGATGGTCTGTGCGGTGAGTAAGTGATCGACCCTGTGGCTGTGTGGCTGTGCACCGTTCCGAAAAAAAAATCAGTTGTCGGTTGGAATGTGGGCCACTGAGATACATCGAATATGTACGGAGTACTCTGTATTATTATTGAATTTTTTTCAACGGACTAAAAAATCTTCTCAAGCCACAGATCACCTTTTTTCAGCCCTAAGTATTTATTCTCAATTTTGAGTCTGTGGGATGGACACCAGCCACACTTGAGCTTGGGGAATTTAGCTGCACGCATGCGGACTTCACCATGCAGGGATCTAGGATCTTTTTTACTCCCCCTGTTCCTTTGCTGTAAGCCTATGATCGGCGTCTGTGTATGGTGTAGAAGTTTCGGACTTCTTCATAAGATCGACTTTGTTTGAACTAGTGGTCCTGCTGAGTCCTGACAGGGGTACCGCGATTCCAGCGGAGATAGGCGGCATGTCATGGAAGTTCGGTTCGTCGGGATGTCCGTGCTGAATCTCTGATGGTCCCCGGGCCTGGGGTTCTTTACGAGCCACACAGAAGATTCTTCGAAGTTCGTACTCTTAGTGTATTCTGTTAGATCTCCATATTTGACAATATTAATGCTTCTTTCGGTGTCAACTAATTCAAAAGCGTTTTAGTACTACAGACTTCTCGTCCTTTCCGGGAATCCCATATCTAATCACGAGAGCGACGATGTATCTGTCCTGCTTAAAACCAGATGTAACCAAGAATGATGATGGATGAGGTCAACACTCTTTGCTCACGTCTTCCCTCCCTTGAGACGAGGAGGGAATGATCATGACAGTATCTTTGCGATTGTCATGAGGCTAGACTGGTTCAAGATACATTGTGATCGTCGTGGAGATAATCGGACATCACTTGTGGCGGTGCGTAGCTTCGACTTAGATCAAGCCGGCTTCTGATGGTCTGTCCCGCCTCATAGGGATCGATTCTTGGCGCGAACAGTTCAACCAGATACACGGGGGCGTTCGACTTGTTTACTCCACATGTGTGAGTGACATCGTGATCTGATCTGATCTGATGCACAGTAGGGTACAGGGATAGAGGCCTGTCTCAGTACAGCTTGTACATGATTCTGACACGA
The DNA here is from genome assembly GCA_029606305.1 of Paecilomyces fulvus. Classification (NCBI taxonomy): domain Eukaryota; kingdom Fungi; phylum Ascomycota; class Eurotiomycetes; order Eurotiales; family Thermoascaceae; genus Paecilomyces; species Paecilomyces fulvus. Next base: position 725,496 of record JAPVCG010000071.1, on the reverse strand, counting down.
TTGCTTCTTGATGCAAAAAGTTTCCACGAATTGCCTCTAAGTATTCGAAGCATGCGCATTCGAATACGGTAGATGGTCATTCCATACCGATCCACAGGCTCCTGTCACCGTCAGCCCGGGCTTCTTAGCATCGTTTAGAATGTCAGTTGGCTTGCAAAGCAACGATGACCATTCAGCCAGCCAACTTCCGCACGGATGCTTCGAGCACGAAGTTAGATCAAGACCATCGTCTTGGGTTCTTAGTTAGCATGGCACCATGAAGAGATGACAAATTCTTGCGATAAGGCTGGCCTGGTAAGGTCAGGGATCGCTGTCTTGAGTTCTCGGGCTTCAGCCGCAAGTGCAGAGAACCCGAAGGTCGGGGTTCTTCGAAGTTGGTGCTTTGATTTCAGACATCAGCGAGCAAGTTTCTCGCTTGAGAAAGCATTTCACCTAGGGAGCCGTCGTGATGGCCGCAGTCCAGGCCCACCAGTCGCAGACTATGATATTCTACTAACTAGCATGTTGACAATTTCTTTGATTCTATTCTTGACGCTCAGTAGAAGCTGTTAGGGTCCTTCCCGGTCCATGAATCTCCGAAACACGTCGGATCTAAGAGAACCTACTGGAGATCTCGCCTTCAGATCCTTTGTAGGGCGAAACATGTCGAATAAGCGCTACGTCACGATGCTATTTGTCTCAGACCGACGGCAACCATCGTAATCGTAGCATTGAAGGGGGCACAGGACCGATACGACTTATGGATTATCCGGGTCGGCAGGCGGAATTTCAGGATTTCGAGGAGTGTAAGTTTTTGAAGTATCCGATTACGTATTATCTGGATGAGAGAAAGTAGGTGTGTCCGTATTGCGGTGCGGATAGGGAAGATGGAGCTGGTATTGTCGTACATCAGCACAGAGTAGTCTGATACTGGTTTCTTTCCTTATATAGCAGGTTAAGAAAGCCCGAACAGAACCAATTTTCATTCCATTTATTTGGTCTTTTCCTCTTCACATATACATAATCCATCGTCATGAATCTATATAATTTTTTTTTAGGAAGAGCAACTAGCCCCAAGATCCATGCAGTGTTATGAAAAGTATCAAAATGCTTACGCCTAAAGGAGTCCCTTTAGCACAGCAATCTGCTCCCTCACAGCGCGCTTGCTGCAGCCACCAATGGCATCCTTGAGCTCAACGGCACGCTCGTAGTCGAGACAGGCCTTGACGTCCTCGTCGAACCGAGCATCAATCGACTTCAGCTGTTCAAGGCTGAGAGTGTCCATGGGGACGTTGCTATTCTCAGCCAGTGCGACGACGCGGCCCGAGATGTGGTGGCCCTCACGGAATGGGACGCCCTTGCGGACGAGGTAGTCGGCAATCTCAGTGGCGAGCATTTCGGGAGCTAGGGCAGCGACCATCTTCTCAGGGATCGTAGTGAGAGTGGACAGAACACCGGTAGCAATCTGAATGCTGTCACCGATGGTCTTGATGTGGTCGAGGAGGGGTTCGACACTCTCCTGGAGATCCTTGTTGTAGGTGGTTGGCAGACCCTTGATGGTCATCATGAGACCGGCCATGTGGCCGAAGGCACGACCAGCCTTACCTCGCAGAAGCTCTAGACTGTCTATTCACGGTGTTAATTAGGCGTCTTGGGGAATTGGAAAAGTTTACTGATAGAGTACGGAGAATGACTCACCTGCATTCTTCTTCTGAGGCATCAAGGAGGAGCCCGTCGAGTAGGCATCTGCCAGGCGGACGAATCCAAACTCGAGACTGCTGTAGATGATGAGATCCTCGGCCCAGCGAGAGATCTTCAGCATGAATGAGCTGCCCCACTGCATCGTCTCCATGGCAAAGTCACGGTCCGCGACCGCGTTCATGGAGTTGTACAGCAAGCCGTCGAAACCCAATTCCTTAGCCATCGCCTCACGGTCAATGTGGAAGGGGTTTCCAGCCAGAGCACCCGTGCCCAGAGGGCTGCGGTTGACGCGCTTAGTGACTTCACGGAGACGCTGCAGTTCGGATGCGAATGCAGTGGCGTGAGAGAGTAGCCAGTGACTCCATCGAACTGGCTGGGCCTTCTGCAGATGAGTGTAACCAGGCATGATATAGTCGATCTCATTCTCTGCGCGGGCGATAGTGACCTTGACGAGGTCCGACAAGTAGCCGTCCAGCTTGCGGAGTTCATCTCGGAGCCAGAGTCTCATATCGGTCGCAATCTGCTCGTTCCTGGAACGTCCCGTGTGAAGCTTTCCTCCAATCTCCTTTCCAATGATCTCGCTTAGCCTTCGCTCATTTGCAGTGTGGATGTCCTCGTCATTCTCCTTGACGACGAAAGTGTTCGTCCGCCATTCTTCCGCGATCTGCTTGAAGCCGCGTTCGATCTCGGAGAATTCGTGCTGGGTGAGGATTCCCGTCTTCGTGTTGGCTCTGGCAAACGCGATTGATCCAGCGATATCCTGGCTCCAGAAGATCCGGTCGTACGGCAGAGACTGGTTGTACTGGACCATAAGAGGGTCGAGTCCCTCTGATATCGGATTAGTTAGTGACTCACATGGTCGGGGAACAGCAATTGAGCGGTCATGACTGACGAGTAAATCTACCCCCCCAGAGCATATTCTCCGCAACCGCTTTCTGTCCGCTCATGATGTCGGTAGGACTTGTGGATGGTAAGGTAGATAGATACTCCTGTGTATGACTCTTTTTTGCGGGGTGCGAGATCGGTGACAAAAAGATAGCGGGCAGAGCGCTAATCCCGATTGGAGTTCTCACACCAGGTAAAATCGAAAACCTGATAGCAACGACTAATGCAAACATAAGTCGCGAATATCTTCAGCAAGCATATTAATCAGTCGTTTTGCATCAAGATTGAAGTGAGAGTTCACCCTATGGATCCGTTCAATCGTCTGCCGTGGTTTATCCTTCAGGACATTCTCTCCTATCTCCCGGATCTGCCAACTATGATGCATCACCAGCCATAGCTTCCTTCCTTAATGAAGACCGGCATGGAGTGTTCCCTAAAGTGGTGGAGGCAGTTATTTCCCATCCCGTGAATGAGCTCCGAGGTACCATGTTCTCGAGAACGGGAGCTAGTGAAGACCTTCACGACATGGCTTATTTAAGTAGTTGCTATGATGGGCAATGTTCCTGCGATTAGGTGCTACAGGTTTTTGCCGTAATATTCATCAATCTCCTCTCAGAGGTATTGATTTTGCAGTCTTTCGACCATATGAATTTGCAGTCTGGGGAACGAAAAGAATGAGAGCCTTGGGACTTTTTCCTAGGAGTGGGTGGGCATGGGGAGCATCCAAGCCGGAGGAATAGTGCAAATCTTTTTTTCACATGGTCAATTATATTACAAAAGAGCAGTGGGATGAACTCGAACTCCATAAGCAGCAGCAAAGCCTAGCCCAGCAAATATGAATCCGCAGACTGAGTATAGAGAAGATTCAGTAAAAGAATAGCTTCTGTCAGAAGCCACCACCAGGAGATAATGCAAGTAATGGAAGGAGGCAACAAGCGCTAAGATTGCAGTATCTTAACAATCCCTGCATGAATCTTCCAGTTATTGGCATAGGGATGACAGGTGTAATCCATCAGTTTGATAAGGATCATGTTGTAAAGGTCACAAAAGCCTTCCCTCTTGAACATCTCTCTCAGCCTGATCGCAGCACAATGGAATAGGTCAATCAAGACAACTGGAGTGCTCTGGAAAATGAAATCTGGATCTATGAGCATCTAGGCCATCATAAGGGGATTATATCCTGTCTAAATGTCTGCTGCCCTTTGTGAGACAGGGTGATCTGGAATCCTATATCGAGACCAATATAGAACCAGAAGAAGCTTTTAAAATTTCTTGGACATTGGCTCTTACCGAAACTTTATCATACATCCACTCACACAGGGTCTTCATGGATGAGATCGCACTCCATAATATCTTAGTTCTTGAAGGACAACTTAAGCTTGTAAACTTTGGTCAATCTATTTTATTACCCTTGTCTACTGATATGGATATTAAATGTGAAAATCATCTAACCGCAAAGAATGAAATACTTCATCTTGCTTGAGTTTGTCTATTCAATTGCCCTATGGCACGTTCACAAATATTATCACTTTCACTCTGAGAAGTCACAAGAGCTTTCTGACGTGGGTGATATCTTCTGTGGAACTAGAATCAAAAAGTGCTGGAATGGAGAATATACTAGCATGGATGGATGCCTTGAACAAGGAAGCACACCTTTTGTTGGTGGGGTGACTGTCCAGGGCCAGATGGAGAGGGCTATCAACTGAAAAATTGACACGTCGCTGGAGTTCTGCTTATACCAAAAGTGCAAGGATATACGAACAAGCTGGAGGGGTAACCTGGAAGACCTATGGCAGACACCTAGTCTATCTGTAACCCTGATTGTGCTGTGGTCATCCCTTTTGCTTCCGGAAACTTGGTCCAATCGGGTGTCGACTCGTATATTCTGTGTATCATTGAATATACTACTGTGGACTTGATCTGCAAGGCGTTATCTGAGGTTGGTAAATGTCACATGGTGTTATAATACATAAATTGCCTTGCCATCGCGATTCCTACCTCTGGAAGATCTTTTCTGTGGTTGGAACTCCTTATCACACAAGCATTACAATATCTTATCTATCTAATATTTAACAAGTGGGTAACATGTTCCAGTTGCTTGCACCACTTACTTACCAAAGATCACAGTATGTGTCGGATTTGGGTTACGACAACTAGATACACCACCTGTGGGCACACTCTTGTACGTCGAAATCCACACCCTTGTCCCGAGAATCATCCGGAGCCCTGGCCCGAGGTACACATGGGAAGTTCTGTCAACCATCGACAGGCATGTCCAGCATGTTCAGGAACTTCAAATGGGAACTAGATACTGATGGTGAGTTGAAGTACTTGAACCATGATCATCTACGCTGACCTTCCAAGGGAAGTCTGCAAGTGACAATGATCCTTAAATCTGAGTTCTGGACAAGATATGACCAATACACCATTGTTTTCAGGACTGCTTCTTTCATGATCGTTGGGCATCAAACATTCCACAAACAGTTGTCTTTTTTCCTAATTGCAACCCAAGTGTTTGCTTCTCATTGCTACTGTCATATCCTAGCTAAACAATAACGGAAGCCTGATCATTCAACGATGGTACTTTGTAATCTTTGAAACATAAGTCTCTGTCTTTTTCCCAGCCATATCGATTGGCCAGCTCCTGCAGTTCGTCTTCCGTTGGCAAACCGTTTAGAACACAGCCTGAAGCTCATATTAGCTAAAGATAGGATAAAGTATATTCCATCGCGCTTACCAAACTGCTTCACCCGATGTTCCCTCCAATGCTTGATGCGAGATTTTAAAGATTCACGAGATGCAGCGAGTGAAGTTGGGCAAGAGATAACTTGGTTTCCGTTTGGATACAGAGATTCCAGATGCTTCAGCATCTGCTCCGTAGAGGCGTATTTTCCAAGCCAGGCATTTTTGATCACTTCATCGATCCCATCATGTCCTGAATGGATTTCTGGTAGAATCAAGGCCCCATTTTGGTCCACAGAGTGTATTGGCTTTGTTCCATGTTCCATCTTGAAGATGAGTGATCCCATGGCGAATTGATCAGTAGCAGCTGATACAACTTCTGATAGCCCATTTAGTGGAACAGGAAGGCCTGGATGCGCGTAAGCTGGATTGGGTTGACCAAATGGACTGGAGGCACTAAAATCGCAGAGTAATGCATGACCCTGCTGATCAAACAGTATATTGTCAGTCCGTAAGTCTGAGTGGGCAATCCCGAGTTTGTGGATGTGCGACAACGCTCGCACAATATCTTGATACCAAAGGATACGACCTGATTGATTTGGAGTTTCAATTTCTGACAGTGACAAATATTTTCGGAGATAGATGCCTTCGGCATGGTCAGTGTCCACGGCTTCGATAATATTGGGATGAGGCCGCTGCTCAAGCAGTTGGAATACAGCTCTTTCATCTTTCATAACATTCGAGTGATAGAGCGTATCTGAGGCGTAGAACCATTTGTCCCGGGGGGAGGCATCGCTTGCAGGACTTTCAAACAGTAGACATGTCTTCAGAACGATATGATCATCGATCTTATAAATCTGACCTGAGGCTCCGACTCCGACTATTTCCAGATCATGCTGTGGTTGTACTCGCAGAGTGTAGGTAATAGTGGGTTGTTGAGTTGAAATAGTATTACTTTTGCGACCAACAGACTCGGATACGCTCTTCCTGATGGCTAGGAAAGGCAGAAAGAAAAAAGTACGGAAAATATGACAAGCGATACGATGTAATGAAGCCCACATGGAGAGAAAATAATGTCGAATGAGTAACATTTTCAGAATGTCAGTGTATGACTAGGAGCAATACATTAAATGCAGTCCCTGAATCATGAATGAAGGAAAATAAGGTGCAGCGTGAACTATTGCTACGGTCGCGGCATAAGTACTGAGTTTGATCACCTGACGATCATCCCACCTGACGACCGATTTTGTAGAACACCGTCGTCTCTTCAACTACTCACCAATTCATCAATATGGATCCTATTTTATTAGCTCTTGAGGATTCGAAGACTTTGAAGCCTGGCGAAAAACCTAATTACACTGAAACCGCAAAAAAAAATATGGTGTCAACCAGATAACCCTGTTGTGAAGACACTGCGGTGTCTAAAGCAGTCAAGAGACCCAATATGAAAATCAACAAAAAGGGAAAAGGATCATTTCTCAACATCACTACAAACAAGGGTTTATCAGGCAAATGATACAAGATGAGAATAGGGAATGGATTGCAGTGCTTGGTTGCATCTGCACTGATGGGACATCTCTATCTCCAGGTCTGATCTACAAGGCTGCTCCAAAGGAACTACAAGATATGTGGTTGCAAGCCTTTGATCCTGATTGTGATAAATGTTTTTTCACCTCATATCCAAGCGGTTGGACCAATGATGAGGTTGGATATTGCTGGCTAATTGAAGTTTTTGATAGAGAGACAAAGGCGAAGGCAGGGAGGGGCTGAAGACTCCTAATCTTAGATGGGCATAATTCACATACTACAAAACAATTTATTGACTACTGCAATCACAATAGAATACTTCTACTACTCTATCCACCTCATTCAACACATACTTTGCAGCCGCTTGATATCAGTCTCTTTAGTCCACTTGTGAGAGCGTACAATGACAGATTGGATGTGTGGATGAACAATTGATTGCCTTGGACTTTCCTGATTTCAAAAGTGAGACTTCTTCAGCCTCTTTCTCCCTAGTTGGGAAGCCATCAAATATCAATAGTGGATGGAGAACAACTGGTCTTCGTCCCTTCAATCCAGACATCATTCTCAAGTGTTTTGAGAAGAAGATTGAGAATAGGCCATCCTCTAGTGAATCCTCACGGTCTATTTTAAGAGCAGAAGACTGGCAAAGAATCAGAAAACTTCTATAAGATGTTGTAGACAATATATATGACCACAAAGCTCAGAAACTCATCAATTCAATGATCAATCTGTCAACTGAGCACTAACTTCTAAAGCACCATTGCAAAGGTCTACAACATGCTCTTGTCCGGCATAACTTGCCCAGAGAAACAAGGAACATAAAGTGAGACATTGACAGTCCATCTTACGAAACGCTGACTTGGTGTGTATCATGGATCCATTCAGCCGTCTCCCCTGGTTTGCTCTTCGAGATATTCTCTCGCATCTCCCCGACCTGCCTACTTTGCATAGGCTCTACAATGCATCACCTGCAGTGGCAGCCTCTCTCCAAAAAGATGACCTGTTTCCAGATATCGTGGAGGCAATTATCACCCATCCTATGCGAGTAAATGGTCTACTCCCCCAGGTTCAGTTTTCGATTAGAACCCTGGATCCTCATCTGGTGGCGTTCAAATTCCAACCCGGGCTCAGATTCAGAGGATCAAAACTTACTTGAGCCATATAACACTATTCTTGAAGGTCTGCGGGAGTCGCGACAATACGAGATGAAGCAACAGAATTATGGTAGCAGAGCTCTACCCAAATCCACACTATCTGTTGTGCTCTGTCGACTCCTAATCTTCAACTACGTCAGATCACGCATGCCTGTTTTCATGCGTTAATTGCCAATTGCATGACTTTGAAGATAGAGCATTTGCAACCAGGTCAATGAGCAATATTTTTGTGTAGAACATGTGGTTGACCGTTCTGGACGGCCCAAAGGGCAACCCGACACTGCTGTAGATATCGGACCTCCTACATGGCTTGAGGAACAGCGCTTGGTCCTGGCAATACTGTGTGTTGCCCTGTTCTTTGTGCCTCAAGATGCAAACCAGTGCACATACCATCTCAGATATGGACGAAGAAACGCTTCGATTATTACAGAGCCATCAGGCAGGAGCATTCTGGGATCAGATATTCCAGGGAGGAGGAAGTTATCATGCCCAGAAGGAGCAAATTCACACCATCCTTTGGGTGGCTGAATAAGGAGGCAGGTGGTGGGGACAAGATAGAGTCGTGGATATTTTCATCCTCCTTTTTCAAACAACTTGAGCTACTGCTGCCCGGAATTCACATCCATGACGGAAGAAGAGCGGATAAAATCTGCGAAAGGCATGCACAGCCATCGATTTACTTGTGGCATGCATTGTCTACACATTTGCAGAAACGCACCATATACCCCCTTTGAGATGTGTAGATTACTTATTCTACCGGCCCTTTGGAGTTGTTTTTTGGGATGAAGCCAGGATGATGCTCTGGGTTTCACTGGAAGGAAGGATATGAGCGCTATGTGGTTTGCCTGGTCATCTATCTTACAATGGGAGGAAGTAATAGAACAACAACATATAACTTTGCGGGGATAGTTGTCGGCGCCAGAATCTTACCTGCATATTATCTCAGCAGGCTCAGACCCTCTAGTGAGGTGCCCTTGGCCCCTTTGGGTGTTCACACTGTGCTGGCCTTGCACTAATCCATTTTCATACTACTGTGAACTTCTTCAAACTTCTAAACCAATCACAAGATATGTATCCACTTAACTAATTCCTGGATCAATGAGCAGCCACACGGCAGAAAATCTCACAGAGAATCTAAGGACATATGAAACTGATTTATAAGAGACTTCATGATATCCTTATACAAAATTAAGAGTCAAAATTCAATGTGATACTTCACCTCTCAAATTACACTTATTTCAACTGAAACTAGACTTAATCAATTTATCTTAATATTCTGCTTGTGATATATTAAATATAAATCATCTATTTGCCACAGAAATGCCACTGCAATAGTCTTTAATATCATCATTGTTTGACATTGTTACCATCTCAGAATTCTTTCTAGCTATTCTATTATACTGTTGTTAAGAAAAGCTCAAGCAGAACATTTATCTGGTTTCTTCTCAATGATTTAAGTCTGTCTAGATTTTCTGTAGGCAGTTGATGTAGTCTGCTTACCACAGTCATTTAAGTAAAGCTTTGTATGTTGTATAACTTAATGAGTTTAAACTAAATAACAATAGCTAAGTTAGAAGTAGAGTCTAGTCAGATTATAATTTTTCTAGTATTGTTCTTACTGACCTATAATAGATAGTAGATAAAACAAATATAATATTTGTTGAGTGTGAAAAACTAAATATATCTGCTGAGTGAAAATGATTTTTTTTTATATATTCAGTTCTTTCTCTGGTATATTTATACTATTTTAGTATACTTTACTATTCTGGTATACTTTATCATCTTGATATATTTTATCATTTTGATATATTTTACTCATGCTAAGAATATACTTTCTTGTTATATGACCTTGTGTCTGCCTTACTCTAGTGCTATGCTGTAGAGTCTCATCTTATTAGAGTGTTATTATTATATCTTTTCATAGTTAGTTTGTAATATCACTTCTCTTCTTTAAAATTTTTGTCTCTGAAGACACATAAGTAAAATACTCACTTATGTCACTTGTTACAAACCAATTATAAAAAGGCATGACTATAACACTTTGATAAAATAAAACTTTACAGTATAGCACTAAAGCAAGGCAGACAAGTCACATAATGCAGTATACAAAAAAATATACTGGCCAAGAAATAATATACTATATGATATATAATATATGGTATACAAAAAAGATATGCAATATACTAAAGAGTATATCAGATGATATATAAAGAACTAAATATATAAAAGAGTTTATTTTCACCCAGCAAATATATTTAGTTTTTTGCACTCAATTACAATTTTTATATTTGTTTATTTACTATCTACTACAGATTAATAAAAACAGTACTGAAAGAATTACAATTTGACTAAACTTTACTTTTAACTTAGCTATCATTATTCAGTTAAACTCACTGAGTTATACAACATACAAAGTTTTACTTAAAGAACTGTAGTAAACAGACTGCATTAACTGCCTATAAAAGATTTAAATAAACTTAGATTATTGAGAAAAAATTAAATGAGTATTTTATTAAGTTTTCTTTAATCAATAGTACAATAAAATAGCTAAAAAAAATTCTAAGGTAGTAACACATTAAGTGCTTTTGACTCTGTTACTAAAGACTTAAGTATTTAAGACTTAAACATATCAAGCAACAATTAAGCAAAATTTGTCAAACAGACAATAATAATTAACAATGCAAACCAGACCTCTACAACTTAAGAACTTATAATTATGTAAGCTGTAAAAAAAGAATCTTAACATAAAGTTAAGCCACTGAAATTCAAAAACTATTATAGTAAATAAAACAAGCTACAAGCATTCATTACTCAGCTAAATTTATATTTTTAGATGATAAACATCATCAATGACAACAATAAAATACTTTTGATGATATTTTACATAAGAGAATTAGTGTTTGATTGAATTAATTTAATAATAGTTAACAGAAATTCAAACTCAGACAAAAATAATTAAAATGAAATCACCAAACAAATTTATAGAAGCTATATAAGCTTCTAAGTTGAATTGAACAAGGCATTTAGCATTGCAGACAAGACTAAAACAATGAAGTAAAAGCTTAGACATTTGCATTAAACTCAATCAGCTGCAGAATATGCAATGCAATTCAGATAAATTATGTCTTATTTAAAATAAGAATTATTAATACAGATAGCAGTTTATAAGCAAAAGCTCAAAAAAGAAGTGCAAGATAAAATAGCATAAGTTGACAAATTAAAAGACATTAACAACTTAATCAAGTTATTAATTAGAATTGACAACAGAATATTCAAATAAAAGCAAGCATAAAAATATGCTAAGCAATGAAGAAATATTAAATACAAAAAAATAAACTAATATAAATTGAATAAAAAATAATCAATTAGAGAAAAGAATTTTTTACAGACCTGTTACCACTCTAGAATTCTTTCTAGCTATTTTATTGCACTATTAGTTAAAGAAGGCTCAACAGAACATTTAACTTAGTTTTTTCTTAATAATTTAAATCTACTTAGATCTTGTTCTTAAATAGTTGATGTAGCTTGCTTACCACAGTTTTTTAAATAAAGCTTTTGTTTGTTGTGTATCTTAATGAGTTTAACTGAATAATAATAGCTAAGTCAGAAGTAAGATCTAGTTAAATTGTAATTTTTTCAGTACTGTTTTTACTGACCTGTAGTAGATAATAAATAAACAATATGATATTAAGTGTGAAGAACTAAATACATCTGCTGAGTGAAAATGAGCTTTCTTATATATTTAGTTCTCTGTATATCATTCTATATATCATTTTGTATATCACTTTATATATCATTTTATATACCAGTCATTTCTATATTGTATATCATCTCTGTTTCTCTGTGTCTTGGCATAGTTGATATATTAAATTGTCATGTGATCAGATGACTATTTCTTAAGTCTGTTTTGCTCTAGTGTTGTGCTGTAGAGTCTTATTTTATTAAAGTGTCATAGTTGTGCCTCTTTATGGTTAGTTTGTAACATCACTTTTTTTTTTAAGATCTTCATCTCTGAAGACTCATAAATAAAGTGCTTACTCTTATTATTATTATAATTTTAACTCTTTCTGTAAGTAATATCTTTTTTTCTTTATCATGTCTTCTCAATGTAAGCATGTGTTAAAAACTGACTCTCTTTGTGATTAGTATTGCAAAAACTGTTGTCACTCTAAGAAGATTGAAAAAAATAGTTTTATTGTTAAGTTTTCTTGTCAATATTGTTTCTCTTATAGTATTTCTTGCAAAATAAATGGTTGTTGCAAAAACTGTGCTATGTGTACTAAATGCAGTTAAAAATGTAAAAAGCACTTTTATAGCAATAAAAAATGATGTGATTTTCAATTCACTAAAGATAAAATTCAATATGAACTTCAAGATACTAATAAGAAATTAAAATGTTTTTAATCTGAAATAAGCTATGTGCAGTCTTAACTGGTCTTAGTTCTCACTTATTATTCTCATCTTTGCAAGCATCAAAAGTTTCTAAAAAAACATGGTTCTAAAATGTCTAATTATAACACTTATGTTCTTGAAATTCTTGAAGAGCTAAATTTCTCTAAAGATGTGGCTGAATTGCATTATATGGCTGATGAGAATGATTGTTAGTATTAAAAGCTATTAGCTACTTTTGGTAATCTCTTAATAAGTTAATTTCTTTGTGACTTAAGTTCTAGTTTTTGAACTTCTACCAGTCTCAATATTTCTTCATCAGATATTGGCAATTTATCAAATTTTTGATGAGTTTTTAAGTGTTCTCTGAGGTATTGTATTCCTTTCACTTCACTAGATATTGTGTTTATCTATTGACTTTTTTTTTATCTAAAATTTTCTCAACTTCATATTCTTTTTCTGTGGTTTCAATTTCTTTATTTTGTATCTGAGTGTTCTGTGATGCTAGTTTCAATAATAAGATATAAAAAATCAAATGTATTTTTATACTGTCTGATAGTTTTAATTTGTAGTTCACTAGTTTAATTTTTTCTTTGATAATAAATGGTTCAATTTTCTTGCTGTCAAGTTTGCTGCTTAATTGTTTTGTTTTAATATTTTGTGTAGCAAGTATACTTTCTTTCTTCTTTTTAGATTAGATCTCTTTTGATGAGTTTTGTTGTAGTAAACTGCCATTTTGAGATTCACAAATTTGATGTCTTTTTGTAGTTGCTTATACAATGTTTGTAGCTGTGTTATTTTCTTTTCTACTTCATGATTCATTTCTTATGTTTTCTTTAGTTCACTGCCAAATTTGAGATTATACTTAAAATTAATATAAAATAGTATCTCTTTGATTGTTACATTAATTAAATTATTGTATGCAAATTGTGCTATAAGTAGTAGTTTAATTCAATTACTCTAATTATAATTTATATAGTTTTATAGATACTGCTTAATTGTCTGATTTATTCTTTTTATTTGTTTATTTGTTTGTAGATGATAAACTGTGCTAAGTTTATGCTTAATGCCAATTATATTTATTAATGTCTTTTATAGCTTTAACATAAACTGTGAATCTCTGTCTGTTGTAATTCTTTTTAGTGTGTTATGTTCACTAAACACATGTTAAAGTAATAGATATGCTGTATCTGAGGCTATTGCATTTGTTCTTGTTGGTATAGTGTATGTATATTTCATCAATCTATTCATCACTGTGAAAATAGTGTTGTATGTAATTTTATTCTTCTTTGATTTTGGTAATTGTGTGATAAAGTTCATGATAATTTATTTCCAAGATCAAGTGAGTATTGCAAATAATTATAATTCTCTATATGGTAAATGTCTCACTGTCTTGTTTCTTTAATAGATATTATATTTTTTTAAGTATCAGTATATTGTTTGTTACATGTTTGAAAAATAAAAGTTTTTTGATATCAATTCTTCTGTCTTTTTAGTTTCAAAATGTTCTTTTGTTAATGGCTTGTAATATTTTTTGATTACTTCTTCTCTTGTCATAAATAATATGTATATCAATTCATTATAGTAAATTAGTTCATTTTCTTCTGTTATTTTGTTAGTCTTTTCTTTGATCATTTTGAAGTTTTTATTTTTTGCAATTTTTTATCTGATAATTTGTATCAGTTTCTTGTCTTAACTCTCAATAGTTATTATTGCTGTTAATATTGCCATCTGCTTATTATATATTATCATTTTATTTTTCTGAAATTTCAATAGTGCTGGCTCTGATTTAAGAACTTTTTTTTTGTGATTTAGTTATTTGCTAAGTGTATTTGCTTGCTTATTTTATTTTTCACTACAATGTTCAATTATGAAGTTATAGTTTGCTAATATCTTTACTCATCTTGCTTGTCTTCACATTAACACTTTAGTCATTGTAAAGTAAGTAAAATTCTTGTGATTAGTAATCACTTTAATTGTATGTTTAGCTTTTTTAAAATATACTCTTTATTATTGAAATGCTGTCACTATAGCCAACAATTTCTTGTTGTGAATCTTATAGTTGAGTTTTGCTAATATTATCTTTCTTAAGTAATATGCCACTAAATGTAGCTTTCTGTCATCATTTGGCTATGACATAACTGTTTCAATTATATAATTTGATGTATTAATCTCAATGATTGTTTTTTTCACTAAATTGTGTTGTCTGATCACTAGTGCTATTGTCATTCTTATTTTGATTTTTTTAAATGCTTTCTGTTGTGTTTTTGTTTATTGAAACTTTTTTTTTTCTTCAAAAGATTGAATAGTAATTTTATGATATTTGTGTATTGTTCAATGTATTATTTGTAGTAGTTTATTATCTCAATAAATGCTTGTAATTCTTATAAATTTATTAGTACTAGCCAATCTCTGATTGCCTAAATCTTTAGTTAATTTGTTTGTATTCTCTCTTGAGTAATTTAATGTTTTAAAAAATTTGTCTTCTGAACATGAAATTTACATTTCTTTAGCTTGAGTTGTAGTTTTGCTAGTTGTAATTTTTATAGTATCATTTTGATATGTTTGATATAATCTTTAAAGCTCTTGAAAAATACTAAGATGTTATTCAAATAAGCTATAACAAAGTCAAATTGATACTTGTCTAGTACTGAATCAATAAATCTCTGAAATGTTGCTAATATGTTTGTTAATTTAAATGACATAACTTTATACTGATAGTGTCTAAACTTGGTTCTAAATGTCATTTTTCATTTGTCTTCAGGTTTGATTTATATTTAATTATATACATCTGCAACATTAAATTTTGTAAATCATTTCACTTCTTGTATTGCATTTTGTATTTTAGTGATCAACAGTAATAGATATTTATTTTTGATCATAATTTTATTCAACTATTTGTAATTAATACAGAATTGTAAGTTGTTGTCTTTCTTTGACACAAATAATATTAGATATTTTGTTAATGATGTTGCTGATTTAATATAATCTTGTTTTAATTTGTTGTTAATGAATTTTTTTGCAATTTTTGTTTCTTTTTCTGACATTGAGTAAATTAGTTTGCATGTTAGTTTTTTTCTTTTCATTAAAGATATTTTATGATTAAATGATTTATGATTTGACAATTTTTCATTGATACTAAAATCAAAGAGATTTTTGAATTACTTATACTTCTTTGAAATTGTTAGTTTTGTTGCTTTTTGTATTTTTTTTTGTTTACTGCAGTACTATATAATGCCTAACTATGCTACTTCTCTTAAGTTTACATATTTCTTTGCATAATCTTATCTGTTGACTTACTGTCTGTAGACTCTTTAGACTTTGTTTATCTCTTTGTTTTAGAGTCACTAATTATTTCTTTTAACTTAGTCTCTTTTGTGGCTAACTTTATCTCACTTATCTAACTCTCTGAGGCCTGTGAGTGGTCTTGTTTTGGCCTTATTTCACATGTACATTTTGTGAACTATATTTTATTATATATTCAATTGATTTCTAAATTGTGTTATTTTAGCCATGATACTTTGAGTATTATATTGTATTTTTCAACTTTAGTTACATCAAAGTTGAGTAACTTTAAATAATTCTGAATTGAAACTAATATTAATTTTGTCTTTGTGATTAAAAACTATTTTAAATCTTCTTTATTGAGTTCTGAAATTGATACTAACTATCATTTAGCTTTTTTTAAAATCTGTAACTTTCTCATGAATTTTGAATTTATAAAGTTTTCTGTGGCTTCTGAGTCAACTAGCACTCTAGCTAACTGGCTCATAATTTTAGCTTATATTTTAATGTGTTAGCTTTTGGCTATTGCTGCCATCTGATGTCACTGCTCTTATTGTTACTTTCTAGTTTGATTTTTTTGTGAAAAATATGCATTGTCAATCTTTGAGCTGTAGTGTATTAAGCAGTAGTTTTTATAACATGCTATTCAATATATGTTTTAGTGCTGTGAATGTCTCTGATACTCTATGCATATATATTCTGACTTATTGCAGTAAGCTAATATTTCTTTCTGTAAAAAATTCTCTTGAGTCTTAGTTCAATAAGTCTCTTGCTCATAACTATTCTCTTCTGAGTTTAGCAAAGTGAAATTTAACATTTGTGTCTCAGCCTTAGTTATCTCATTGTTTAATTTTTTATTAGTTTCAAGCAATTTTCTCTCACTTTTTGGTTTCTTGAGTATTTCACTGGCTTCATGTCATTCTTCAGTGATGGAATCTTTGTTATTTCCCATTAATTTTTCATAAATTCATTGTATGCTTTGTTCTTGTGTATATTGTCTAATGATTTCATTATCTAAGTTATCTTGCTCTGCTGTTTTCTTCATTTAGCATTGTTGTTTCTTTTTTTTCTGTATTGTTTAATACTTATAATTTAATTTGTAATTATTTCAACATTTTTTAAAGTGTTGCTTGTGTCTTTGTTTAATTTTATTACTGTCATTTTTACTGTGTCAATAATGATCTCAACTGTGAAGTTCATTTTAGTTTTTATGTGCTTTATAATCTGTTGCTTTTTGATGCTGTTATTATAGCTAAGTTCTTTAAGTGTTTTCTAAAATACTTTATTCATCTTATCTTTGAGTTGTGTTATGATTTTATGTAGTCTTATTGTCTTTTTGAGTGTCTCAATTGGTTTTCAATTTCTTTCTTCATATTTTGAATGCTGTAACTTTTTATATTATGCTTATTTTTAGCTTTTCAGTTTGTCACTAAAATTGATCTTTGGGAAGTTATTATTACTAATTCTGTTGCTTATTGTGTTAAGCTGTTGTATTTCTTTTTTAAGTGATGTTACTACCTCAGAATTTTTCTTAGCTATTTTATTGCACTATTGGTTAGAGAAGGCTCAATAGAACACTTAACTTAATTTCTTCTTAATGATTTAAATCTGCTTAGATTTTGTTCTTAAGCAGTTGATGTGGCCTGCTTATTATAGTTTATTAAATAAGGCTTTATATGTTGAATAACTTAGTGAATTTAACTGAATAACAATAGCTAAGTCAGAAATAAAGCTTGATTAAATTATAATTTTTCTAGTACTGTTTTTACTAATCTGTAAACTAATCTGTAATAGATAGTAAATAATATGATAAGATTGAATATGAAAAATTAAATACATCTGCTAGGTGAAAATGAGCTCTTTTATATATTCAGTTCTCTGTATACCATTTTGTATACCATTTGCCTTGCTATACTTGTTGCTATATTGTATACCAGTTTGTGCATTCTGCTGAGTTAGTATATTGAATTGTCACATGATTTTGTGATTGTCTTTTAAGTCTGCCTTGCTTTAGTGCTGTGCTATAAAGTCTTATCTTATCAGAATGTTACAGTTGTGCTTTTTTATGATTAGTTTGTAACATTACTTTTTTCTTCCAAGGTCTTTATCTCTGAAGACATATAAGTGAAGTACTTACTTATATCACCACTGTAACTCTGACTTTTTTCTATAAGTGATGTCTTTCTTTTCTTATTATGCTTTCTCAACATAAGTGTGTGTTGAAAACTGACTTTCTTTGTGATCAATATTACAAAAACTGTCATTACTTCAAGGAGATTAAAAAGAATAGTTTTATTATTAAGTTTTCTTGTCAATATTGTTTTTCTTATAGTATTTCTTGCAAAATGAATGATTGTTGCAAAAACTGTGCTATGTGTACTAAACACAGTCAAAAATGTGAAAAGTGTTTTCATAGCAATAAAGAATAATATGATCTTCAATCTGCTGAAGATAAACTGAAGGCTGAATTAACTGAAGCTAAAAAGCAGCAGGCTCTTTTATTTTTCAAAATTCTTCATCTCTAAAAGCATTGCAAATTTCTGAAAGAGTGTAGTTCTAAAATGTCTGATCATAATGCTTATATTCTTGAAATTTTTGAAGAGCTGAATTTCTCTGAGAATGCAGTTGAATTATGTCATATGGCCAATAAGAATAATCATTAGTGTCAAGAGCTATCAGCTACTTTTGATGACTCATTAATAAGTTAATTTCTTTATAATTTAAGTCTCAGTTTCTGAACTTCTGTCAGTCTTAATATTTCTTCATCAGATGTTGGCAATTTATTAAATTCTTGATAAGTTTTCAAATGTTCTTTAAGATATTATACCTCTTTCACTTCACTAGATATTGTGTTTATTTGTTGACTTTTCTTTCATCTAGAATTTTTTTAACTTTGTATTCTTCTTTTGTGGTTTTGATTTCTTCATTTTGTGTTTAAGTGTTTTGTGATGCTAGTTCTAATAATAAAATATGAAAAATCAAATGTATTTTTATACTGTCTAATAGTTTCAATTTGTAGTTCACTGGTTTAATTTTTTTTTTTTGATAATGAATAATTCAATCTTCTTGCTGTTAAGTTTGCTGCTTAATTGTTTTGTCTTAATGTTTTTGTGTAGCAAGTATACTTTCTCTTTTTTTTTTAGATTAAGTCTTCTCTGATGAGTTTTATTGTAGTAAACTGTCATTCTAAAGTTTATGAATTTAATATCTTTCTGTAGTTACTCATGCAATGTTTGTAGCTATATTACTTTCTTTTCTGCTTTGTAGTTGATTTCTTTGATTTCTTTTAATTCATTGTCAAATTTGAGATTATACTTAAAATTGATATAAAACAGTGTTTCTTTAATTGTTGTGTTGATTAAATTGTTGTATGCAAATTGTGCTATAGATAGTAGTTTAACTTAATTGCTCTGATCATAATTTATATAGTTTTGTAAATATTACTCAATTATCTGATTCATTTTTTTTATTTGTTTATTTGTTTATGAATGATAAGCTGTGCTGAGTCTATGCTTAATGCCAGTTATATTCATCAATGTCTTTTATAACTTTGATGTGAATTGTAAATCTCTGTCTGTTGTAATTCTCTTTGATGTGCTATATTTGCTAAACATATATCAAAGTAGTAGATATGCTATGTTTAAAACTATTGCATTTGTTCTTATTGATATAGCATATGTATACTTTGTCAATCTATCCACCACTGTGAGAATAGTGTTGTATGTAATTTTGTTCTTCTTCAATTTTGATAATTGTGTAATAAAATCTATGATAATTTATTCCCAAGGTCAAGTAAATACTGCAAGTGATTATAACTTTTCATATAATAGATGTCTTGTTGTCTTATTTTTCTGACAAGTGTCACATTTCTTTAAGTATTGATATATTATTTGTCACATGTTTGGAAAATAAAAGTTTTTTAATATTAATTCTTTTGTCTTTTTGATTTCAAAATGTTCTTTTGTTAGTGGTTTGTGATATTTTTTAATCACTTCTTTTTTTGCTGTAAATGGTATATATATCAATTTATTGTAATAGATTAATTTATTGTCTTTTGTTATCTTGTTGATTTTTTCTTTAATCATTTTAAGATTTTTGTTTTTTGCAATTTCTTATTTGATAATTTGTATTAGTTTCTTATCTTGACTTTTGATAGTTATTGTTGCTGCTAATATTGCTGTCTGTTTATTATATGTTATTATTTCATTCTTCTGAAATTTCAATAGTGCTGGTTCTGGTTCAAGAACTCTTTTCTTGTAATCTAACTGTCTGTTAAGTACATTTGTTTACTTATTTTATTCTTCACTGCAATATTCAATTGTAAAGTTGTAATTCATCAATATCTCTGCTCATTTTGCTTGTCTCTGTGTTAACACTTTAGTTGTTGTGAAGTAAATAAGATTCTTATGATTTGTAATTACTTTAATTATGTGTTTGGCTTCTTCAAAATATATTTTTCACTATTGAAATGCTGTCATTATAGCCAACAATTTCTTGTTGTGAATTTTATAGTTGAGTTCTGCTAATATCATTTTTCTTGAGTAATATACTACTAAGTATAGCTTTTTATTGTTATTTAACTGTGACATAACTGCTTCAATCACATAGTCTGATGTGTTAGTCTTAATGATTATTTTCTTTACTGAATTGTGCTGTTTGATCACTAATGTCATTGTTATTTTTATCTTCATTTCTTTGAATGCTTTTTGTTCTGTTTCTGTTTATTAAAACTCTTTCTCCTTCTTCAAAAGGTTAAATAATAGTTTTATAATATTTGTATATTGTTCAATGTATTATTTGTAATAGTTCACCATTTCAATAAATGCTTGTAATTCTTGTAAATTTGTTAATATTGGCCAATCTCTGATTGTTTAAATCTTTAGTTAATTTGTCTATATCTCTTCTTGAGTAATTTGATGTTTTAGAAAATTTGTTTTCTGAACATGAAATTTGCATTTCTTTAGCTTGAGTTGTAGTTTTGTTAGTTGTAGTCTTTGTAGTACTGTTCTGATGTGTCTGACATAATCTTTAAAGCTTTTGAAAAATACTAAAATGTCATTCAAATAAACTATAATAAAGTTAAATTGATACTTACTTAGTACTAAATTAATAAATTGTTGAAATGTTGCTGATGTGTTTGTCAATCTAAATAGCATAATCTTATACTGATAGTGTCTGAACTTGGTTTTAAATGCTGTTTTTCATTTGTCTCTGAATTTGATTTGTATTTAGTTATATATATCTGCAACATTAAATTTTGTAAATCATTTCACTTTTTATATTGCATTTTGTATCTTAGTGATTAACAGTAATGAATATTTGTCTTTGATTATAATCTTGTTTAACTGTCTGTAGTTGATATAGAATCATAAGTCACTGTTTTTTTTGGCACAAATAATATTAAGTATCTTGCTAATGATGTTGCCAGTTCAATATAATTTTATCTTAATTTGTCATCAATGTATTCTTTTGCAATCTTTGCTTCTTTTTCTGACATTAGATAAATTGGTTTACATATTAGTTTTTTCTCTTTTATTAGAGGTATTTTATGGTCAAATAATCTGTGGTTTGGCAATTCTTCATTGATACTAAAATCAAAGAGATTTTTAAATTGCTTAAATTTCTTTAAAATTGTTAGTTTTGTTGCTTTTTGCACTTCTCTTTTGCTCACTACAGTGCTATATAGTGTCTGATTATGCTGCTTCTCTTAAGTTTGCATGTCTCTTTACATAGTCTCATTCATTGACTTGCTGTCTATAGACTTTCTAGGCTCTGTTTATCTCTTTGTTTTAAAGCTATCAGTTATTTTCTTCAACTTAGTCTCTTTTGTGACTGACTTTATCTTGTTTCTTACTTAACTCTCTGAGGCTTGTGAGTAGTCTTGTTTTGACCTTATTTTACATGTACATCTTGTGAACTATATTTCATCATGTGTTTAATTAATCTCTGAATTGTGTTGTTTTAGTTATGATACTCTGAGTATTACATTATATTTTTCAACTTTGATCATATCAAAGCTGAGTAATTTCAAATGGTTTTAAACTAAAATTAATATTAATTCTGTCTTTGTGATTAGAAACTGTCTTAAATTTTCTTCATTGAGTCTTAAAATCAGTACTGACTGTCATTTGGCTTTTTTTAAAATCTGTAACTTTCTTATAAATTCTGAATTTATAAAGTTTTTTATGGCTTCTGAGTCAACTAGCACTCTAGCTGGCTAACTTATAATTTTAGCCTGTATCTTGACATGTTGGCCTCTAGCTGTTGCTGCCATTTGATGTTGTCACTTTTATTGTTGTTTTTTTATTTAATTTTTCTGTGAAAAATATACATTGTTGATCTTTGAGCTGTAGTATGTCAAACAATAGTTTTCATAACATGCTATTTAATGCATGCTTTGGTGCTGTGAGTATTTCTGATACTCTATGCATGTACATTCTGGCTTATTATAGTAAGCTAATGTTTCTCTCTGTGGAAAATTCTTGTGTATCTTAATTCAATGAGTCTCTTGCTTATAACTATTCTTATCTGAGTTTAACAGAGTGAGATCTATCACTTGCATCTCAGCTTTAATTGTCTTATTGTCTGATTTTTTATTAGTCTCAAGCAATTTTTTTTTGCTTTCTGATTTCTTGAGTGTTTCACTGGCTTTATACCATTCTTCAGTAGTGGAATCTTTGTTGTTTCTTATTAGTTCTTTGTAAATTTATTGCATATTTTGTTCTTGTGCATATTGTTTGATGATTTTATTGTTTAAGTTATCTTGCTCTGCTATTTTTTTTATTCAGCATTGTTATTTCTTTTTTCTTTTGTATTGCTTAATACTTGTAATTTGATTCACAATTATTTTAACATCTTCTAAAACATCACTTGTGTCTTTATTTAGTTCTATCACTACTATTTTCACTGTGTTAATGATGGTCTTAACTGTGAAGTTTGTTTTAGTTCTTATGTATCTCACAATCTATTGCTCTTTAGTGCTGTTATTATGGCTGAGTTCTTTGGGTATCTTTCAGAATACTTTATTTATTTTATTTTCAATTTGTGTCATGATTTTGTGTGATTTTATTGTTTCTTTAAGTGTTTTAATTGATTTTCAGTCTCTTTCTTTATAGTCTGAATGCTATAACTCTTTATATTGTGCTCATTCTTGGCTTTTAAGTTTGTCATTAAAGTTGATTTTTGGAAAGTTATTGTCACTGATTTCATTGCTTGCTGTATTAAGCTATTGTGTCTCTTTCTTGAGTAATTTGCAATGTTTAGCTATATGCTTTTTCTTCTGGCAATTATAGCATATGATTTCTTTTTTTTACTTGTTTTCTGGCTTAGTCTTGGCTTTGTCTTTTTGTTGTGTTGTGTTTAATTCTATTAGTTGCAGTCTGTAAAAGTCCACTTTAGATTCTTTATGTTATTGTCCTTGATTAATGCACTAAGATTGTTATGTAAACTGTTTATCATTTTTTCATTGTTTTGCTTGTTGTTTAGCCAACTTTCTTTTATAAATTTTATTGTTAATTTGTATAAATCATTCAATCAATTCATTAATGTCAGTGAGTGGTTCTTCTTTAACTAATTCATTTTGGATTTTTTCTCTTAGTTTTTGTTCATATGTTACAATTTACACTTTGTTTTCTTATTGCAAGTAAAACATAAGCTATTAATACTATGTTGCATACTGTCTGGCTGATTCAGTCTGTCAGAGTCATTACAGTTTTTATTTTATAACTTTAGTCTTGTTAATTACTTTAAAGGCTTTATTCAATTCTATGACAAAATTTATATATTTGCTGAATACTTATTTGATGATTTTGTCTTAATTTTTTTTATTGTCTCAGTTTTTTTTTCTGTTCTTCACAATAAGATTAATTCAATCAAATGCTGATTCTTTCATGTAAAATATCACTAGCATAATCTTGTTATAATTTTTAATGATTTCTGTTATCTCAAAATATAATTCAAGCTGAGTGAGAAATGCTTGTAAATAGCAAGATTGTCCATTAAATAATTTAAGTTTTAGTGATTTGAGTTAAGTTATAGTGACCTGCTATGTGCTTTATAGTTTATTAAGTTGCTAAATTATTTCTTGAAGCTGTTCAAGTCTTCTCTTAATATCTTTCATGTCATTTCTCTGTATTATTATGCATAACTATCTAATTTTTTTTATCAATTTCAAATTGTTTAATTTATCATCATCTTCAGATGTTGTCACTAATGATAGCTGTGCTGAGATTGCTGATCTTACAACTAATTGTTTTTTTGTTGTTTTGAATGCTGACATAATAACTATTGTTTTTTAATTATAATATTTAAGCCTTCAGTAATAGAGTTAAGAGCATTTAATGTGTTACCACTTCAGAATTCTTTCTAATTATCTTATTGCACTATTGGTTAAAGAAGGCTCAATGAAATACTTAACTTAGTTTCTTCTTGATAATTTAAATTTGCTTAGGTCTTGTTTTTAAACAGTTAATATAGTTTGCTTACCACAGTCTGTTAAGTAAGACTTTGTGTGTTGGGTAACTCAGTGAGTTTAACTAAATAATAATAGCTAAGTTAGAAGTAAAGTCTAATCAGATTATAATTTTTTTAGTATTATTTTTACTGATCTGTAATAGATAGTAAATAATATAATAAGATTGAATGTGAAAAACTAAATACATTTGCTGAGTGGGAATAAGCTTTTTTATATATCTAATTCTCTGTATATCATTTTGTATACCACTTGTCTTGCTATACTTGTTGCTATACTGTATATCAATCTGTGTGTTTCACTGGGTTGATATATTAAATTGTCATGTAATTTTGTGATTATTTTTCAAGTCTGCTTTACTTTAGTGCTGTGCTGTAGAGTCTCATCTTATCAGAGTGTCACAGTTGTGCTTCTTTATAGTTGGTTTGTAACAGTTTTATAAGTTGCTTTATTATCTTAGATGTCTTTTAAATGTCTTGTAAATGCTTGTTAATTTTGTTCTGTACTTCTTGTATTATTTTTGGCAATTTGAATGCTTGTTCAACTTATTCAGTCTTTAAAGAAACTATATTTTTATCACTATCATCTCAAGTCATTTCTTTATATTGTGTTTATCTCTGACTTTCAGAAACTTCATTGTAGTCAATTTCTGGCATTTCTTCATTTGTTGTCTTTAACTCTTGTCTTAGTTTCTTTAGTTTTTTGCAGTCTTTTGCATAATATTCTTTTTAATTGCAGTTGTAGCATTTAAATTTTTTTTATTTTTAGTTCTAATTGACCTTGTCATTTCATTGTAATGCTGTAGTGTTTAGCTTCATTGGCTTTGGTTTTGTTACAAACTAATCATGAAAAGGCATAACTATAACACTCTAATAGAATAAGACTTTATAGTGCAGCACTAAAGCAGAACAGACTTAAAAAATAATCACTTAATCATGTGACAATTCAATATATCAACTATGCCAAGACATAGAGAAACAAAGATGATATATAATATAGAAATGACTGGTATATAAAATAATATATAAAGTGGTATACAAGATGATATACAAAATGATATACAAAGAACTAAATATATAAAAGAGCTTATTTTCACCCAGCAGATATATTTAGTTTTTCACACTCAATATCATATTGTTTATTTACTATCTACTACAGGTCAGTAAAAATAATACTGAAAAAATTACAATTTAATCAGACTTTACTTTTAACTTAGCTATTATTATTTTGTTAAATCTATCAAAATACACAACAAATAAAAGCCTTATCTGAAAAACTATAATAAGCAGACTATATCAATTGCCTAAAAACAAAATCTAAGTAGATTTAGGTCATCAAGAAGAAATCAAGTTAAGTGTTTTATTAAGTTTTCTCTAACCAATAGTGTGATAAAATAGCTAGAAAAAATTCTAGAGTGATAACACATTAAGTGCCTTTGACCTTGTTACTAAAGGCTCAAGTATTATAACCAAAAAATAGTAGTCATTATGTCAGCATTTAAGAATATAAAAAAGCAATCAGCTGTGAAATTAGTAATCTTAGTATAGCCACCACTAGTGACAACATCTGAAGATGATGACAAATTAAACAATTTGAAATTAATAAAAGAAATTAAATAGTTGTGCACAATAATATAAAGAAATGACATAAAAGATATCAAGAGAAGACTTAAACAGCTTCAAAAAATGATTTAGCAACTTAAAAAACCACAAAGCACACAGCAGGTCATCATAACTCAACTTAAACTATTGAAATCTGAACTATTTGATGGATAATTTTGCTGTTTACAGACATTTCTCACTCAGCTTAAATTATATTTCAAAATAACAGAAATCACTAAAGATTACAATAAAATCATGCTAGTAATATTCTATATAAGAGAATCAGCATTTAATTGAATTAATCTCATCATAAAGAACAAAAAAAAGAACTAAGACAACAAAAAAAACCAAGACAAGATAATTAAGTGAGTATTCAGCAGATATATAAGCTTTGCTACAAAGTTAAATAAAGTCTTTGAAGTAATTAACAAGACCAAAGTTATAAAACAAAAACTATAATAACTTTAACAGACTGAATCAGCTAAATAATACACAATACAGTATTAACAAATTATGTCTCACTTGCAATGGGAAAACAAAGTGCAGATTGTGACTTATAAACAAAAACTAAAAAAGAAAGTTTAGAACAAATTAGTTAAAAAAGAACTACTCATCAATATTAACAAATTAATTGAACAATTTATACAAATTGACAATAGAATTTATAAAAGAAAGTTGGCCAAGCAACAAGTGAGACAATGAAGAAATGATGAACAGTCTACATGATATCTATAATACATTAATTAAGAACAATAATATAAAAAATTTAAAGTAAACTTTTACAAACTGTGATTAATAAAATTAAACACAACACAATAAAAAGACAAAGCTAAGCTTAAGCCAAAGAACAAGCCAAAGAAAGAAATCATATGCTATAACTGCCAAAAGAAGAGGCATATAGCCAAAAACTGCAAATCACTTGTTACAGACCAACTATAAAAAAGCATGATTATGACACTCTGATAAAATAAAACTCTACAGTACAGCACTAAAGCAAGACAGACTTAAGAAATAATCATAAAATCATGTGACAATTCAATATATCAACTTAGCAAAATGCATAAACTAATATACAGTATAGCAATAAGTATAGCAAAGCAAGTGATATATGAAATGATATATGAAGAACTAAATATATAAAAGAGCTTATTTTCAATCAGCAGATGTATTTAGTTTTTTGCATTCAATCTTATCATATTATCTACTATCTACTACAGATCAGTAAAAACAGTACTAAAAAAATTATAATTTAATTAAACTTTACTTCTGACTTAGCTATTGTTATTTAATTAGACTCACTGAGTTACTCAACATATGAAGCTTTATCTGATGAACTATGATAAGCAGACTGCATTGACTGCTTAAGAACAAGATCTAAGCAAATTTAGATCATTAAGAAAAAACCAAGTTAAGTGTTTCATTGAGCCTTCTCTAACCAATAGTGTAATAGAATAGTTAAAAAGAATTCTGAGGTGGTAACAAAAACAATAAACAACATTATTAGACAATGAAATTAAAAAAACAGTTATGACAATTTTATAAAAAAACTCAACTAAATCAAAACTAGAAGAATAATATAAGGCTAATAAATCACTTAAAAAGCTAAAAGACAATAAGTAATTGCTTAAAACCAATAAAAAATTAGGCAATAAAACAACTAAGGCTGAAATGCAAATAACAGATTTCACTTTGCTAAACTTAAATAAGTGTAGCTGTAAGCAAGAGACTTAACAGGCCAGAACTCAGAGAAATTTCTTATAAAGAGAAATATTAGCTTATTGTGATAAACCAGAATGTATATATATAAAATATCAGAGACATTCACAACACAAAATTATGTATTAAACAGCATGTTATAAAAACTATTGTTTAATGCACTACAGTACAAAAATTGACAATGCATATTTTTCATAAGAAAACTGAACCAAAAAACAATAACAAAAACAGCAACATTAGATGACAGCAATAGTTAAAGGCCAATATATTAAAATACAGATAAAGATTATAAGCCAATTAGCTAAAGTGCTAGTTAACTCAGAAGCCACAAAAAACTTTATAAATTTAAAATTTATAAAGAAATTACAGCTGTTAAAAAAATCAAAGCAGCAGCTAGTATCAATTGCAAAACTTAATAAAAAAGACTTAAGACAGTTTTTAACCACAGAGATAAAAATAATACCAGTCTCAATTTAAGATCATTTAAAATTACTTAACTTTGATGTGACTAAAGTTGAAAAATATAATGTGATACTTAAAGTACTATAACTGAAATAACACAATTCAGAGATTGATTAAACACACAATAAAATACAATTCACAAGATATATGTGTGAAATAAAATCAAAATAAAAATACTTTTAGACCTTTGAGAGTTGGGTAAGTGAAGTAAAGTCAGCCACAAAAAAGACTGAGTTAAGAAAAATAACTAATAACTTTAGATTGAAGAGACAAGAAAATTTTAAAAAATCTACAAAAAACAAGTCAACAGATAAAACTATACAAAAAAACATGTAAGCTAAAAAAAAGTAGTATAGTCAAGCACTATACAGCACCACAACAAATAAGAAAGAATTGCAAAAAATAACAAAACTAACAATTCTAAAAAAGTATAAGTGATTTTAAAATCTTTTTAATTTCAGTATTAATGAAAAATTGCTAAACCATAAATCATTTAACTATAAAATATCTTTTAAGAAAGAAAAAAAACCAATATGCAAATTAATTTACCTAATGTCAGAAAGAGAAGCAAAAATTGCAAAAAAATATATTAACAACAAACTAAGACAAAATTATATTAAATTAATAACATCATCAGCAGAATACTCAGTATTATTTGTGTTAAAGAAAAACACTAATTTACAATTTTGCATTAATTACAAACAGTTGAACAAAATTATAATCAAGAATAAATATTTGTTATCATTAATTACAAAGATACAAAATGCAGTATAAAAAGTGAAATAGTTTACAAAATTTAATGTTACAGATATATACAATTAAATACAAATCAAACTCAGAGACAAATGAAAAATAGTATTTAAAATCAAGTTTAAATATTACCAGTACAAGATCATGTTATTTAAATTAACAAATACATTAACAACATTTCAAAAATTTATTAACTTAGTACTAGGCAAGTACTTATTTAACTTTGTTATAACTTATTTGAATGATATCTTAGTATTCTTCAAAAGCCTCAAAGATTATGTCAGACACATCAGAATAATACTATAAAAACTACAAATAACAAAGCTACAACTCAAGTTAAAAAAATGTGAATTTTATGTTCAGAAAATAAATTTTCTAAAACACCAAATTACTCAGAAAAAGATACAGACAAATTAATAAAAAATTTAAGCAATCAGAGATTGGCTAGTACTAATGAATTTATAAGAATTACAAGCATTTATTGAAATAGTAAACTACTATAGACAATACATTAAACAATATATGAATATTATAAAACCACTATTCAATTTATTGAAGAAAGAAAAAAATTACAAATAAACAAAAGCATAACAAAAAGCATTTGAAAAAGTCAAAATAAAATTAACAACAGCATCAGTGCTTAGACAGTATGATTTAAAAAAAAACAATTATTAAAATTAACACATCAGATTATGCAATTAAAGCAGTTTGTCACAATTAGATAACAGTAGAAAATTACACTTAGTAGCATATTACTTAAGAAAGATAATATTAGCAGAGCTCAATTATAAAATCTATGACAAGAAATTGTTAGTCATAATAACAATGTTTTGACAGTGAAAAGTATATTTTAAAAAAGCTAAGCACATAATCAAAGTAATCACAAATTATAAAAATTTTACTTACTTTACAACAACTAAAGTGTTGATAAGAAAACAAGCAAAATAAATAAAGATATTGATGAATTACAACTTCACAATTGAATATTGTAGTGAAAAACAAAACAAGTAAGCAGACACATTTAACAAGTGACCAAATCACAAGAAAAAAGTTCTTAAACCAGAATCAGTACTATTGAGATTTTAAAAAAATAAAACAATAATATACAACAATCAGATGGCAACATTAGCAGCAACAATAATGATTAAAAGTCAAAACAAGAAACTAATACAAATTATCAGATAGAAAATCACAAAAAATAAAAATCTTAAAATAATCAAGAAAAAAATTAACAAGATTACAGAAGAAAATAAACTAATTTACTATCATAAATTGATATATATATTATTTACAGTAAAAGAAGAAGTGATCAAGCAATATTATAAACCATTGACAAAAAAACACTTTGAAATCAAAAAGACAAAAGAGTTAATATTGAGAAACTTTTATTTTTCAAATATGCAATAAACAATATATCAATACTTAAAGAAATGTAATATCTGTTAGAGAAATAAAGCAGTAAAATATTTACCATACAGAGAATTATAATTACTTGTAATATTCATTTGATCATAAAAGTAAATTACCATAAATTTTATTACACAACTACTAGAATTAAAGAAAAACAGAGTCATATACAACACTATTTTTACAGTGGTGAATAGATTGACAAAATATACATACATAATATCAACAAGAACAAACATATCAGCTATTAACACAATATACCTACTACTTTGATATGTGTTTAGTGAACATAATACATCAAAGAGAATTACAACAGACAGAGATTTACAATTTACATCAAAATTATAAAAGATATTGATGAATATAACTGGCATTGAGTATAGACTTAGCACAGCTTATTATCTACAGACAGATAAACAGACTGAAAAAATAAATTAGACAATTGAATAGTACTTACAGAATTATATAAACTATGACTAAAGCAATTAAATTAAGCTGTTATTTATGGCACAATTTGCATACAACAATTCAATCAACATGACAACTAAAGAGACATTATTTTATACCAATTTTAAGTATAATTTTAAATTTGGCAGTAAACCAAAAGAAATCAGAGAAATTAACCACAAAGCAGAAAAGAAAGTCACACAATTACAAACATTGCATAAGTAATTACAAAAAATATTGAATTTGTAAATTTTAGAATGATAGCCTACTATAATAAAATTCATCAGAAGAGACTCAATTTAAAAAAAGAGAAGAAAGTATATTTGATATATAGAAACATTAAAACAAAATAATCAAGCAGCAAACTTAACAGCAAGAAAATTAAATTATTTATTATTAAAGAAAAAATTAAACTAATGAACTACAAATTGAAACTCTCAAACAGCATAAGAATACATTTGATTTTTCATATCTTATTATTGAAATCAGCATCACAAAACATTCAGATGTGAAATAAAGAAATCAAAACCACAAAAAAAAAATATGAAGTTGAAAAAATTCTAAATGAAAGAAAAGTTAACAGATAAATATAATATCTAGTAAAGTGAAAAGAATATAATATTTCAGAGAACACTTGAGAACCTATCAAAAATTTGATGAATTGTCAACATCTAATGAAAAAATATTAAAACTAGCAGAAGTTTAGAAACTGAAACTCAAATCACAAAAAAGTTAACTTATCAATAAATTATCAAGAGTAGCTAATAACTCTTGACACTAACAATTACTTTCATCAGCAAAATGATTAAGTTCAGCAATATTCTTAGCTGACAAAGAATTCTTTTCATTTAATTTATTTATGATCACAGTGTTATGATTTAGCATCTTTGAACTACACTCTTTTAGAAACTTTTGTTATTTACAAAGACAAGAATAATAATCACAGTGAGAAGACATGATGAAAGAAAGAAATATATCACTTACAAAAAAGAGTTAAAGTTACAATAACAATATAAGTAAGCACTTTATTTATATTATGTCTTTAAAGACAAAAATCTTGAAGAGAGAAAGTAATATTACAGACCAATCATAGAGAAGCATAACTGTGACACTTTGATAAGATGAGACTTTATAGCACAGCACTGAAGCAAGGCAGACAAGTCACATAATACAATATACAAGAAGATATACTAGCTAAAAAATGATATACTATATAGTATATGATATATGATATACAAGAAAGATATGCAGTATATTAAAAAGTATATTAGATGATATACAGAGAACTAAATATATAAGAAGATTTATGCTCATCTAGCAGATGTATTTAGTTTTTTGCACTTAATTATAATTTTTATATTTGTTTATTTACTATTTACTACAAATTAGTAAAAATAGTACTGAAAGAATTACAATCTGATTAAACTCTACTTTTAACTTAGCTATTGTTATTTAGTTAGATTTGCTAAGTTATACAACATATGAAGCTTTACTTAAAAAACTGTGGTAAGCAAGCCACATTAACTGCCTACAGAAGATCTAGACAAACTTAAATCATTGAGAAGAAACTAAGTGAGTGTTTTATTAAGCTTTCTCTAACCAACAGTATAATAAAATAGCTAGAAAGAATTCTGAGGTGGTAACAAATATTTTCTAATATAGTTGACTCAATTAATTAAATACATTGAGATTATGTCTTTAATGTGGACAATAATTGAGCATGAGAAAACACTGTAGTATTTTTTTTCAAATTTGTTAATTTCTTTTGAATTAAATGCTCAATATAGAAGCAAAATATAACTTTTACTTGTTCAATCTTGATCATGATCATTTTAGCTTATTTACTGCTAAACATCACAAACATTCAAATTAATTGAAAAGTTTTAGTTGACAATATATTCAATATTAAATACATTAATTTTCATTTTAAGCACAGTGATTGTCACTATTATATAAATTTTTAATGAGAATATTTTAAATTTGTTGAAGTGAATCTTCTAATTGTAAACTAAGACATGTGAGATAAAGATTTGAATCACATTGTAAACTAAGTAAGTGCTGTTTTTTGTCTAAATATATTAATTCACTAATAATAATATAGTTTTTATTATAAGCATTTAATGAAGATATTCTGCTACTGTTGCAATCTTTTAAATGCTGTCTATAAAGACAATTGTCTTTGATATATACTCAAATGTTGCTTTATTGAAATTAGCAGCAGCAGCAGTATTCAAAAAAAATATAATGCTTCAAAAGAAGAAAGTTTTCTATATAAAATTGGTTGAATATAAATAAAAATGTCATTTTGATTGACTAAGATTTAAATAACTTCTGTTTAATAAAAGCAATTTTCAATTGTTTAAAAATTAGCTCTTTTGATAACTTCTTTTTTTTCTTTTTCATTAAATGTTGCAAAGCAATCAAATCAAATGATATTTTGTCTTAAAATTAATCTCAATTTACTTAACATGATAAACTTAAGCTGAAAAGATTTTCATTATGTGATTAAATGGCATTTGTCAATAGCAACAAGGTCAATTTTTGTCTGTGTCTTTAGCTTTGATAGTGTCTTAAAAAATGTTTTTGATATAATCTGCTTAGAACTCAAAAGTATATAAATATATTTGTTTTTTTGAACTTGTTGAATAAAATTATATTGTTGTTGTTTACTCTCAGTATTAACAACACATGGTTTAGTATCATAAAGTTTTTTGATATTTTTCAATTGCTTCTCAGCAAGCTTATTCAATGAAATATTTTAAAAAGTTATCTTCTTTGTCAAGATTGAAAATGAATAAAAAATAAGACTTTTTTTAAATTTTGTTTAGGCAATGAGAAAAGTATTCTTTTAATTATATATCAATCACTGAAGAGTTTGCACTTGTTTTAAATATGAAAAATAATAGAATTCTGAATTTGTCTCTTGAAGTATGTGTTTTAAGCATGCTTCAATTACAGAATATTGTTAAAGAACACTTTTTTCATTGATAAATTCATTTATTACCAATGATAAGTTTTGAAAATTTGTGAATAATATTTTTGACAGCAAGAGAGATGAAATATTCTTTGCAAATCTTGTATATTTTGTGTTTTTGCAACTTTTATATCATTGTTTTCTTTTATCTTTTGCCTTTGCCTTTATCTTTATCTTTGGTTTTGCTATATTGACTGATATATTATCTTTCTAGATTGTAATATTATAACTGTCTGTTTGTCTATCTTAACAAAGAATCTCAAGATCTTCACAGAAAATCACAAAAAATCATAATAAAGAACAGAATACACTTCTGATTGATTATAATTGATCCAGAAGTTTGCAGAAAATTGCAGAAGATTGCAGAAAATTATAGTAAAAAACAGAATACATTTTTGATTAATTATGATTGGCCCAGAAATTTGCAGAAGATTGTAAAAAATTGCAGAATATCACTAATGCCAACAGTGAATGACAAAATGCATTTCTGAGAGTTTGCAGAAGTTTACAAGAAATCACAATGAAGAACAGAATACATCTCTGATTAATTATAATTGATTCAGAAGTTTACAAGAGTTTGCAGAAGATTGCAGAAAATTGTAATATACTGAAAGTTTGCTTGATAAAATTCAAATCTACATATTTTATTGCAATACTTCATCATCAGCAAATTTATTTAATAGGACATTATATACATCATTCAATAGAGAATTACCAATAGATTTGATTACATTTGACTTTTATAGAGCCAGATGTAATGTGGTTAGGTGATTGATTGAAATATTCAATAATGATGATCTAATTGAGGCAAATCTGGGAAAATCCTGTGCTAGTTACTAAGAATAGTCTCTCATATGACCTCAAACACTCTCTAAAGAATTTTCCAAAACTGCTGTAATAGATTTAGTGGACTCACTATTTTACTATTGATCCAGGAGTTCCACAAAATGTTGGAAATGGATTAGTCCAAGCACTAATTCAAACTAATTCTTTAGGAGTGTCTGAGGTCTGAGATAACCTGCATAGGTGATCTGCCATATCGCCATTTGCAGAATATCATGGAATCTACTAGTAGGTCTCTAGGATCTAGCTTCTTTGTCTAATGTCGAATCCTAGAGCACGGAAGCTGCGAAAGTGGCATTTAGGAATAAATCCTCTGGATCACTTGCCATCTAAAACTGCTGAGATCTATCGCCATATTTAAGCTTGAAGATAGGTCCAGAGCATTTTTGCTAACAACTCCCATAATTTGGAATGATCAAACGGGGTTGGATGGGTGAGCTGCCTATCCGTGGTTTCGGGTAGATGAGGTGCGCGGCAGCTCGCCTTCAGTATGGTGGCTAGGCGCTGACATCTAATTAGTGGGTTAAATATAGGTCCAACCCCCCCTAGTCCTGTTACGCTTCTATTGATCTCACAATATGGAGTGAAGAAAGTAAAAGTAAAGCCGGCTTTCTTGATCACGTACTTCAACTTATAGAAGTCGTCTAGTGCAAACATATGCTTCTCGCGAAGGTTTCGAGTGATTGAGACAATTACCGCTCATGAAATATGTGCGTGGACATATAGAGTCGAGGGGATTGGTAGCGATTGTACACTACGAGAAGGTGTATGTAGGAGTAGTGCAGAGTTTAAGAAAGTAGATTGTCTATAAGATTTCCTCTGAAGAGACTAGGTACGCGTGCAGCCAAGTGCCAGTTACCTATGTAAAAGGAGATTCGG
>JAPVCG010000071.1:671083-690241 GCA_029606305.1 Paecilomyces fulvus | reverse complement strand
CCCCCACAAAAAAAAAAAAAAAAAAAAAAAAAAAAAAAAAAAAAACGCCGAAACAATCGGACTCTCCAACTGGAGAGCGGAAACCAAGGAGGCTACCTGCCGTGACAAACTCAGAAGTCCCAGACACCATCTGATCTCACAAGTGATTGATAATCCTTGTTGTATTTGCAGTCTGGGACGCACGAACTCATATACCGACTCACATAAACCAGACAGGATCCGAGAATTCGAGGGTCAGAATGACTGCAGAAGTAGCATTCACGCGTAAGACAAGAGCCAGACACCAACTGAGATTTGGGAGGAAAATGAAATGAAAGGGTATTCAGTACCATTTTTCGCCCCCGACAAACCATATCATAATCGTTATCATCATAATTATTCGTCACCACGACCATCAACCGATCAATTCCGGCCGTAAGAGTCGTTCTGAACAGAGAGGCAGCTTAAGCGCTAATACTAGATCCCGCTGCCGCTCCCCATCTTAGCCGTTTCAACCCACCTTTAACGGCCTCTCTGCCACACCCAGCAGACGTTCCAGCGCCTGACAATGCACCAGCTCCGGCATCGCCCATCAGGGATCCCTCAGTATGACCAACCTCACGACCGAGCGCATAACCAGCTGAGAAGCTAATGGCGGAAAATAAAACCACCACTCCTGCGCTAATCACCCATGTCATGAGAGTCGGACTGATGTTGGAGACCGAGTCCGCAAGATTGGAGCGGCGGGACTTCTTTGAGGAAGCATGGGCGGAAGAACGGTCTTTCGAGGAACTTGTTCTGCGCTTCTGTTTCGGGGACGAAGAAGAGGCATTCGAGGGTGCCGTTACAGCACGTCTGTGGTTCTTTTCAAGACGACCTGGCGCGGGAGGTTGGTTGTCTGTGGATGGAGCAGGAACCCGCGAGTCCTCTGCACCGCTTTCCTCGCCCAGCGCTACCGATTCTGGGACTAGACGGAACGTAGATGGCTGAGCCGCAGCCGGACTAGGCTCATTGGGTTGGGTATCGTTCTTTGGCAGACCCCGTGCCGCTGTCGCATAAGACAGCAGAGTGGATAGACTGGCACGTAACGCGGCGTCATGATCCGCCTGGTACGAGGGCGCTATCATGTTGTAAGGGCTATGCTGCTGTCTCCGTGCGGAACGCACGCTGGAGTATGAATTGTGTCTCGTGGCTGTTCGTCTACTAGAGGTAGACAGCACGGTTGGGCTGGCAAGGGGCACATCTGCCGCTCTGCTCCTTGAAGGCATCTGAGCAGCTGGAGGGTGTGAAAACGCGTTCGGTTGAGGAACGAACGGCGACGAGCTGACTCGCATGCCCAGGGCAGTGGAATTGTCTTCGTCGTCGTCGTCGTCGTCTTCGTCACTGGAGGGCACTGTAGAACCGGCTCGCAGAAATAATGGTCCGCGAGAATGGGTGGTGATGTCCTCGTTCGAGCTTGTCATGACCCGATCTGACTCACTGGAGCTCTCCTCATACTCATCTTGGCTGCTGCTAGCTCCGCTAGGTTCTGTTGAGTAGTTGATGGGCGAGGCAGTAGCGGCAGCAAGATGTTCGAGACGTCTCCGTCGACTGCGGTGGTTGCGCGAGGTGGATTGTTGACCCTCGATACGAAGGCCGGTGGTGACGATATCATCAGCGGATGACAGAGACGAGGACGACGGCTGGGATGAGACTTCAATCCAGGAATCTAAATAATAACGAAGTGAGTACATGGTGTGAGAGCAGGGGGTTACAATAGGGTACGAGAAACGCTGTTCGGGTATAGTATCCCGCCAGGGTGGATTGATGTGCATGAAGGATACAGAGGAAAATGGATCGCAACGGTGAGGGGGGTTTTGGTGATCCAGATGGAATACGCACCTTCTGATCTCATGGCGCCAGCACCGGACTGGTTGCGTGACCGCATATTGCGTTCTCGAGGACGGTCTCGCGTCATCTGGAGGGAGGTTCTGGGATCGGGAGTCCCCTCGTAGTGATTTGGCTGCATCTTCTGTGATGACTGTCGAGGAAACCCCCTTTAAAGAACAGGAGGGCTCCGTAGTCGGACGACTCTTTGATAACACGATCCGGCACGAGCTGGCGGTCAAGGGGGGATTTATGGTCGTTGGGGTTTGGGTGGGGCCCAGTGGGACAAGGAGAGTGATCTGATACTACCTATCTTATCTGAGAGGAGGGGCCAGAAGATCAGAAGGTAAGAAGAGGTTCAGCACAGGGGACCACAATGTCAACCGCTGCGGGAGACGTATGTACATCTCCCCTGGGGGTTGAGGAAGAAAAGAAGTCAGAGAAGCTGAAAAGAGGGGATGATAAGTGATTGATGCCTTGCCGACAAAAGCCGTGACTGCAGATGGAGCTCACCTGAGTTGGTTTGGTCAACAGGTCGCTTGGCGTTCCTGATCGTGGGCTGTGCAGTGACTAGCATCCGTCCAGAGGTCCTGACAGTAAAGCCACCATGGGTAGTTAAACTAACTGACTCCATACTTCTACTCGACTGACTGACTGACTCTAAATAGATTGTAATCGTTAGTGGTTGGTATGTGCTTTCCACTAGTGCAGAGAGGGGGAGATCACTCCACAGCCAATGAGCGCACGAGTTAGCGTGGGTGGTTCCTCGAATATTTGAATACAAGGAGTGGTAATGTTGTGCTCATGTTCAGCCAAAATGAATCTAGACACCGTAGAGGTAATACTATGCTCATCTGCTCTAGATGTCCTATAAACTTCGTACACCCGCCCTGTGTCTCTTCCTCATATTGGTCCTGAACATTCAGTGACACTGAGACGAGCTTCAAAATCAACTCATTACAGAACTCTGTGGACTACGAAGATCTCTATAAATAAAATCGGTTCTTTACCTTCTATTCTGCTCTTAGCACCTCATGAAACTGTTTGAAAGACTCGAAGAAGCACTTGAGAAGCGCGATCGCTTGGGTTATGCTGGCAGACTCCGCCTTCTTGAATACATTTTTACCATTGTTACCGCTCCGAAAAAGCGAGGGAAGGAATTGAAGTGGCGGGATGAACGAGAGTCGATCTTTCTCCAAGGATTCGCACTGCTGCAGCGCGAGATATATCTGGAGGAGAAGGAGATGGCAGCGTTAGAGAAGAAAGCCATGGTCGAAGCGAAGCAAATCACAGAATGGAAGGATGGATGGCAAGATCGCAACAAGGCTTTTTGGCTCTTTAAGCGATATCTTCAACTTTCCTCCCTCGAAAGACCAAATGGACCCTTGACTCGACAGTGGGTTATGCTGGGGAAGGATGAATATTATTATTCAGCCAGAAATAAGAAACTATGTGCCGCCAGGGGTGGATGTTGTGGACGAGGATGTGGGTGTTGTCAGAAGTTGCTGAAGGGCCCCCACGGCCTGTCTCTACGGGCACATTGTACCATGGAATGCGGTTGCTGTATTGGATCTCGTGGATTTAGGAGTTGCGAATGGAGGAGCCAGGAAGCCCCCACGGCAAAAGACTTCATGGTCAAGATCGCGGCTTTGAAGGTCATGAAAGGAGCACGTACCACCGATGCCCGGGCAATCAGTACTGAGGCTTTCTAGGGTTCCAAGTGGCTTGTGTGGAACAGTGATCAGGAGAAAGAATTTCTCAGAAAGAGGAAGACTCTGTACTCTTAACCGATCCAGAATAATTCTTGGTCTTAACAACGACAGAAGCCTAGTTCAGAAGATGAAGAATCGATGCGTTTCACATTCGAAGAGATTACGTTGGTACACATAAAAAGAAATACAGAACTTTTTTAGGGACGTTGACATCCAACCCATAATGAGAAAATCCAGCAAGATAAGAAACCCAGCACGACAGACGCCCGAGGGAATAAATACCTACCTTAGCCGCTTACACAGAATACAACAGTCTAGAAGGTGATCTTCTTGCCCTGGAACTCGCCGACACCACCCCGGTTGGTGCTGTTGGCGCCGGTAGGGCCACCCCGGCCACCACCAAATCCTCCACGGCCACGACCACCGCGGCCACCGCGTCCACGACCGCCACGACCGCCACGATCGCCGAAACCGCCCCGGCCACCGCCACGGCCAGAGTCTCCGTTGTTCTGACGGGGGGTGCTGAAGTCAAGGCGCATGGAGCGGCCTTCAAGGTCCGCACCCTGCAGGTCGTTGAGGGCCTGACGGGCCTCGTCAACGGAGGAGAACTGGATGTAGCCGAAGCCCTTGGGACGGCCCGAGTCGGGATCGGTGGGCAGACGGATGCCAAGGATGCTGCCCTTGTCGGCGAAAACCTCATTGATGGCGTCCTCGTTGGCGCTGAAGGGGAGGTTACCGATGAAAAGGGTGTCACTCTCGGGGCTGGTCTGGTCACCGAAGGAGCGGGCACGGTTCTGGGCGCGGTCCTTGTTGCCGCCATCGTTGTTGGATGGGCGAGAGTTGGCGTAGTCGAGGTTGATCTTGCGGCCATCAACCTCAGCGTCCTTCTTGGCCTTGTAGGCCTTGACGGCATCGGCGACGTTGGCGAACTCAACATATCCAAAACTGCAGCGAGTTAGTCCCAGTTCAATCTGTTAATCGGGATCAGAGATCTAGAGCAGTTACTCACCCTCTGGAACGACCAGTCTCACGCTCAGTCACAATACGGACACCAGTGAGTTCGCCAAATCCGTCGAACTCATTGCGGAGCCAATCCTCGTCGACATTCCACGACAGGTTGCCGACAAAGAGGTTGGCACTCGCGCCCTCGATGTCCTGAGTCTTGGACTTCTTGGCAGCAGGGGCCTGCTCATCGTCTGCCTTGCGCTTCTTGGAGGATTCCTTGGCAGACTCTTCAGTCGCCTCGGACTCAGACTCAGACTCAGATTCCGAGTCAGAGCCAGAGCCGGACTCCTCAGAAGACTCGGACTCTTCCTCGCTCTCGGAGGCATCCTGAGATGATTAGACAATGTAATCCATCAAGATTCATGGTGACAACATACCTTCTTCACACCGTTGGTTTTCTTGGCAGGCTCGGCCTGCTTGGCCTTAGCAGGAGCCTCATCCTCACTCTCGGAAGACTCAGAGGACGCGGATTCAGATTCAGACTCGGAGTCGCTGGCAGCCTTCTTAGGCTCAGCTTTCTTGGTCTCAGTCTTCTTAGGCGCCTCCTCTTCGGAAGAGGACTCCTCGGACTCAGACTCAGAAGAGGACTCGGAGGGCTTAGCCTTGGCCGACTCCTTGGTAGCCTTCTTAGTCTCCTTCTTGGCAGGCTTCTCGTCTTCACTCTCGCTCTCGCTGCTGGAGGAGCTAGCGTTCTTCATCTCCTCGTCGCTGTCAGACTCCGAGTCGGAGCTGCTAGGAGAGGGAGCCTTCTTCTTGTTCTTCTTCTGGGTCTTCTCCTCCTTGACAGCGACCTTGCGAGCGATATCCTTACCCTTGGCCTTCGGGGTCTGGGACGGCTTGGTGACACCAGCGTCCTTGACCTTGGTCAGGGTCTTCTCGGTCTTGTCAGCGCCCTTGGCGACCTTGGTAGCCTTGGTCTTCGACATTTTTATTCTAGAAGACTCGAAGTTAGTATTGAGACTTTCAGCAAAGCTTGTATGTACATACCGATATCCCACGTTTCACGAGTGATTTAACAGATGGTCTGGAATGAGAAGCGTGTACTTCTCGATGTGCGGCAGAGCCTACTTTCCCACAACACCCGATTTAAAGACGTCACTAGATAGCAAAACCCTCAGAAAAATCACTAGGAGTGATCTAATCACAGCCGAAAGCAAGTCTCACTTGAAGTAGAACTTCCAGAGACTGCAAGCGCAAATACCCACAAGTAAACCCACAACGGACAGTGCTCAAGCCCACAGAGACGAACAGGTATGCAGCCCACTATTATGAAGCCCACGGAAAGTGTCCCACAGAATAGAAGTGCAGTATCCCACAGCCCACAGTGTTATCAGCCCACAGATGTCAAGTTGCAGTATACTGCAAAGTACGCCCACGCTGCTGTGTCGGTTAGAAAAGAGTCAAAGACTGGTAGTCAGTGATCCTCCAGGAGTCTCTTGATGGTATTTCCTCAAGAGAAGAACTCTTAATCGAAATGTTGATGGGGGATGAAAAGGATAGAGAAAGGTAGAAAAAAAATTCTGGGAGGCAGAGTTTTGATAAGAGACTGGAGCTGGTAAGAAAATTTCCTACCGCCTGCCTGGTCTAGTCTCTATCGAGCCTTAGTATGTGTGGAGCCACCGAAACCCAGATATAATTGGTTGAAGCCGGTGGCAGATTGGAGTGACTTTGTGGGTACCTCGACTGCCGCAGAGACACAACCAGATCTCCGCGTACCGATCGGTATCCTTGAACCTCTGGTGTGATTAGCCGACTAGCTCACAGCGCAACATCCTTTTGCTGCCCACGGCGGTTTCCTAGGGTTGTCCGACTGAAAAACAGTTACAATCCATGGAAAAGAACTGATATAGCTAACTCACAATGGCGAATCCTCCCATTGCTTCCTCCCACCGGCCACGGAAGAAGAGACAGTTGTTCTCTACATCGCCCGCCTCGAACAACGACCTCGTCCAAGATCCTGGCAGCAGCCATCCATCCCCCGCTTTCCCATTGGTTTCATTTCTATGGGCTGCTCGAGCAGGAGTTTCGCAATGGCTTGTATTGCCTCTGATTCTCATGACGGTCGGCTTATTCCGATGGGCAGTGAGTCTGTGGGGATACTCTGGTCAGTCATAGCAGTCAAATCCAACGTGAGGACGAATTTTTGACTAACTATCTGTCCTTTAGGATTCCAAACACCTCCAATGTATGGCGATTTTGAGGCTCAGCGACACTGGATGGAATTAACGATCCATCTTCCAACATCAATGTGGTACCTATATGATCTGCAGTACTGGGGTTTGGATTATCCCCCGTTGACTGCGTATCACAGCTGGCTGCTGGGTAAAGTGTATGTCTTCATTTGACTCTCCCTCGCTTCAAGGTGATATGCTGACTTCTCAGTGGCTCTCTCTTTGATCCCGCATGGTTTGCTCTCGACACATCCCGTGGCTTCGAGGACCAGTTGTTGAAAGTCTATATGCGTGCGACTGTGTTTGTCTCCGAGTACCTGGTCTATATTCCCGCAGTTGTGATCTTCCTTCGTCGATATAGCCGTATACAGGGGGTACATACGTGGTCTGCCTCAATTGCCCTCGTGGCCTTTTTGATGCAGCCATCTACCATCTTAGTCGATCATGGTCATTTTCAGTATAATACTGTTATGTTGGGATTGATGGTTGCCAGTCTGGAAAGTATCCTCGCTGGACGGTTGCTGTGGGCCTGCATCTTCTTTGTAGGAGCACTTACTTTTAAACAGATGGCACTTTACTATGCACCCATCATGTTTTGCTTCTTGCTGGGATCCTGCCTATTTCCCCGCATCAGGATCATGCGGCTGATCTCTATTGCGGTG
This sequence comes from Paecilomyces fulvus, assembly GCA_029606305.1. Classification (NCBI taxonomy): domain Eukaryota; kingdom Fungi; phylum Ascomycota; class Eurotiomycetes; order Eurotiales; family Thermoascaceae; genus Paecilomyces; species Paecilomyces fulvus. Next base: position 682,846 of record JAPVCG010000071.1, on the reverse strand, counting down.
GTCACTCTCGCTACTTTCGTCATCGTCTTTGCACCATTGATCGTTGGTGCGCTCTACGATAAGCACCGTGGGATTCCCATTGCCGCCCCTATGCCCTCCTTTTTACAGTCGCTGCCGATCACACTCGATGAGGAGTCGTGGATTTATCCTCCGCTTTTCCAGCTTGCTCAGGCAGTCCATCGCATCTTCCCCTTTGCTCGTGGTCTCTTTGAAGATAAGGTTGCCAATGCTTGGTGTGCCATCCACACATTTTACAAGTTGAACCGCTTCCCCTCGACGCTCCTCCAGAAGGCGTCCCTTGGTGCGACGTTGGCCTCCATCTCCATTCCTTGTGTGATCATTCTACGTCATCCTCGTCCCTCACTACTCCTTCCAGCACTCTCTAGCTGTGCGTGGGGTTTCTTCCTGTTCTCCTTCCAAGTACATGAGAAAAGCGTGCTACTTCCGCTTCTGCCAATGACCTTGCTGCTCGGCGGTGAAGGCGGTCTCAGCAAGGAAACCAGAGCCTGGGTTGGCTGGGCAAATATCCTTGGAGCGTGGACGCTGTTCCCCCTGCTGGAGCGGGAAGAACTACGCATTCCATACTTTGTTATCACCCTCCTCTGGGCATATCTGCTGGGTCTGCCTCCCACTTCGCTGGAGATCTTCCGCATACACCCGCAAACCGACGATTCAGCTCCTCGTGCCAACCTCCATATCCTCACAAAACTACTACACTTCTCTTTCTACGCGGCCATGATTGCTTGGCACATCCTAGAAGGCTTCGTCTCTCCTCCATCCGAGAAGCCCGACTTGTGGGTCGTGCTGAATGTCCTCATCGGTGCTGGTGGATTCGGCATTGCCTACCTCTGGTGCACATGGAAACTGATCGCACAGAGCCTGAAGCTGAACCAAAAGGTGTCTGAAGAAGAGATCAAGAAAAAGAGGCAATAAAGCACTGCAAAAGATTTTCCATGTGGAACCCAATTTCCTTGTTCAGAGCATGCAGGTGGCTCAGACTCTCTTACATCTTTTACAGATACCCTTTTCTTTCTATTTCAGCTTTAATGCCTCTTCTTTGCCATCACGTTATTCGACTATTTCATGTAACAATATTTCAGTTTCCTCTTCATTTCATTCGGAGTCATAGACTGTAGGGCTGCTTCCATGGGGCTGAGGTGATGGCCAGGCATTGTGATCAAGGCACAAGATCAAAATAACAGATATCAGTAATATCGAAGACAACCATTTCGAAGAGATGAGTTTCATTATACATATGACATGACTGCACGCGGTCTGCAGCACGTCATCGATAGTCTAAAAATACTAATCCAGAGCGATGAAAGGTATAATGGTGCGAGTAGTGTACATGTTTTGATGCCGAACCCAATGCAAAGTCCAACCTTTTAAATCTTAAATCCGAAACCCGCCATGCAGCTCTTGTACTGCTCAACCATCGGCTTGCACTCGTTGTTGGCGGGATCGTCGGATTTCGAGAACAGCATGCAGTCGTCGCGGGCGCTCTTTTCGACTTTGCAGACGCAGCAGGGCTAAATTACATGCATATGTTAGATCGGGTTCGACTCGAGATGTGCGTTTCAGTGATTTGGTTGGTCTTACCTTGGGCTTCTGTTCTGGCTCGGAGGTCTGGGTGTTCACCGCATTGACGGGAGCAGGAGCAGGCGCTGCAGGAGCTATTCAGAGAAATGTTAGTGAAAGTTCAATTATTCGATCTGATGATCATTTCTATGGAAAGAATTCACTCTCCGCTGAGTGGAGAGCAGGTGCAGGATTGCATGAAGATCTGCTCAAGTGCATTTCGGAGGATTGCGGAGTCACGAGCATGCAAGGTTGAGAACTTTTGAGAAAGAACCCTTACCATTTGAGGAACCGAAGAGCCACGACATTTTGAAACTCACAAATGGACGCTGGAAACAGACAATCGAAAGAGCGAACGCAGGTAATGGTGGTTGGATGGGAGAATATTCTCTGGCTGATTAATACTTATGGTATGGTGAGAGGCCCGAGGTGCGTTCATGGTCTCTGTGGTGCGCCGGAGCGGAGATCCTGCGGAGTGACTTAATTGTTATTCCTTTTTCAGGGGCGAAAGTCTAGCCATAACAAAAACGAAAAAAAACCCTCTTTCAGGTTCTCATAAAGCCACTGGCGCCCACTCCACTCCTCTTTGGAATTTATACTTGGTCTGTTCACCGCGACTGCTTTTAAGAGATTTACTAACCATTTTTCAGTCAAAAAAGACCTTCTCCGTTCACAGATACCCCCCACTACCCCGCCATGGCCCCTCCAAAGGTCTTCTCCCTCGAGGGCAAGGGACTCAAACTCGATACTGCTGAGGATATCGAGGCACACATCAAACCTCTGCTTGAGAGCAACGATTTCACCGAAGTCCGCCTTGGCGGCAATACTTTCGGTGCCCCAGCCTGCGAGCGTTTGGCCCCTGCCCTGTCCGCGCAGAAGAACCTCGAAGTCGCAGACCTCGCCGATATCTTCACTTCGCGTCTCCTGTCCGAGATCCCACCTGCTCTTACCTCTCTTCTGAATGCACTTCTCGAGATCCCCACACTTCACACTGTCAACCTTTCCGACAATGCGTTCGGCCTCAACACCCAGGCTCCTCTTGTGGACTTCCTCTCACGCCATGTTCCTCTGCGTCATCTCATTCTGAACAACAACGGATTGGGTCCGGCCGCTGGAACCCTGATCGCCGATGCGCTGACAAAGCTGGCAGAGCGTAAGGAGGCTGCGCGCAAGGAAGCTAAGGAAGGAACTGAGATCCCGCTGCTGGAAACTATCGTCTGTGGACGCAACCGCCTTGAGAATGGCTCGATGCCCGCGTGGGCGCGCGCGTACGAAGCACATGCAAAGGGTATCCGCTCGGTGAAGATGACTCAGAACGGAATTAGACAGGAGGGTATCTCCCTGCTGCTGAAGGATGGTCTGCGTCATACCAAGGCCATCGAGGTCCTGGATCTGCAGGACAACACCTTTACTATTCTGGGATCTACTGCGCTCGCGGATGTTCTGGCTGGTTGGCCTGCTCTGCGCGAGCTTGGCGTTGGTGACTGCCTGCTCTCTGCCCGTGGAGGTATCAAGGTTGCAAACGCCTTGGCCACAGGTAAGAATGACAAGATCGAGACGCTGCGTCTCCAGTACAACGACATCACTGCGGAAGGAGTCAAACAATTCTTGCACGCCGCGAAGACGGCCCTCCCGGCGCTGAGACGCATTGAGCTGAACGGAAACAAGTTCTTCGAGGACGACGGCAACATTGAGGAGCTGCGTGCGCTTTTGGAGGGGCGCAAGGAGAAGCACGGAAAGGACGATGACCCTGAAGACATGTGGGGTATTGACGAACTAGATGAGCTAGAGGAGGACAGTGAGGAGGAAGTGGAAGAAGACGAAGAGGAAGAACTGGAAAGACACAAGGCGACTAAGACGCTCAAAGAAGCTGCCCAGTTAGAAGACGAAACTGTTCCTCAGGAAGAGGACAAGGATGTCGACCAGCTTGCGGAGACGCTTGAAAAGACTGGTCTATAGATGCACGGTCCAGTGGACACTATCATCTGCACACTCGACCCGACGCTTGCCCAGATACGGACGTCCGCTGGCAGCTATTTGCGGGCAAGCTGTTACCGTGATATGGCCTGATGTTCAAGAGTCTCTAGCATCTGCATCCGGCAGTTGGCTTATCCAAGCATGCGGCGGTCTCCACTGCTATTTTGCGGCACAGTTTGAGAGAGAAATCACCGTATTTTCCCGAGGTCGGACCAGTATCTTTCGGGGAACATCTCTTTCTATACCATCTAAGAAAGATGTTGTGAATCCCGAGGACTTCGAATATTCTGATGCCCCGAGATGTTGGAAAAGAAGCCAGCATGACTCCGATTTCTGCCCACTTTCCCCCCGTCGCGATTTGCATGTGTACATACATAGAGTCGATTTTTGACCTGATATGATGCCTGAGACGGGTCCGTCCATGCTTGAACAGAATCCTCAAGAGTTTGTCTGTAAAGGCACCTGTGACTAGAAATATACCAGCTCACATTTAGTCCCTTCTATCAAAATAAATACCATGGTAGTAGCATTCCGCCATTATATTTTCGGGGGGTTCCTGAGGCCTACGAGTTCTCAAATAGAAAGAGGCTCTAACTCGGGAGACTGTCAAGTCTCTGTTAGGGAAGGTACTGTTCAGCATCCATGAGAGCCCTTTCTGTATGTGTAGAGTAACGGAATAGGAAGCAATCTCTTCTGCCTGATAATAAAATTCGTGAATCTCTCTCTACTTTCTTTTTCTTCTTTCGATTTCCCTCTCGTTAAAGATGAACCCACCAGCGACCTAACCCGATAGGCATCCCAACTTGAGACGGAAACGTCTCTTCCTCTTGTCGAGCTGATGCCATGGTGTGAGTACTATGCCCGTGGGGTCTCGACAACAATAACGAGCGGCAACGCTCGGGAGTTTGGGAACGCATGGAACCAGCGGAGAATTCTGCTGGGCAAGACAGAGTCGTTTGACGACTGCGGTGATAGCAGCCATTGGCGAATGCAATTATCTACGACCAGAAAGACCGCCAGAGCCAGAAGATCCAGTTGGAAGAAGGTATCATGTTCATCACTTAAAGAGTACATTGTTTAGGGCGACAGTGGGCACGTGCACGCAGCAGACGACGCCTTCCCGAACGGGAGGCTGCGGGCTTGGCAAGAGCGGCGGATCTCGCAAAGTCCCTCCAACTTCGGAACTTCACCATTAAATACCATCTTTCGCCCTCGACACTGTCTTCCTTCGCCATCTCCCTATCCTCCTTTCGGTATTCGCCTTTTTGTCCTTTTTCTTTCTGTTTATACTTTCTGTTCGAGCCTCGTCTCATACTACGATAACTCTATCAGCAGCCGGTATCACGGAGATTCCGCGGCTCAGGAATCTATTACCCTCGCTTCTCCGTCTACTTAACATCATCCTTGCATACGTCACAGTGAGAGCTGGTATGCGCATTTGATTCTACAGCTTCAGTCTTGACTATAGTGAGTCTACCTTTCTCCAACATCATATTTCCGAGGTCTTTGGAGTGAACACGTGCGCGAGGATGCCGACGATTTGCGCCAAGTTCATATTGCGACTAATATCCGCTCTCGCAGATCCTGTTCGTGTCGGTCCTCTCATCCAGGCACCCTCCGCACTCTCACCCGGCTAGTTGAATCCCAAAATACGCATCATGGACGTCAAAGAGATTGAAGTGAAGTCCAAGGCACTTACAAAGGCTGCTACGTCAAATGAACCTTCAGCAAATATCATCGCGATTCTGAAGGAGCTGCAAAAGGGTGTTCGTCCAACGGAGGATCTGTTGCGGTCCACTCGCATCGGAATTATCGTAAACAAATTGAAGCAACACAAGTCCCCAGATGTCGCGCGCCTATCCAGTGAAATCGTCTCCAAGTGGCGGAATGAGGTCAATAAACAGAAGGCCAGCGGGTCCCCAGCAGCCAGCCAGCGAGCGAGCGCATCTCCACGACCGGGTGCAAATGGTGCAGCTTCACCTGTCGCGAGCACTCCAAGCGACAAGACCTCGAAGCTCTCCGTCCCTCCCGACAAGAGAACCTGGAAAGCGGATGGTGTCGACATCAATCAGACATCGAACAGGGTTCGCGACAGCTGTATTGGCTTAATGTACGATGGGCTTTGTCTTCACTCTACTGAGGCACCGCGCGTGGTCCTTCAAAAAGCGGTAGCAGTTGAAGCTGCAGCATACAGCCATCTCGGTCCCGAGACCAAAGAGCAGTACCGAACCAAGATTCGCAGCTTGTACCAGAACCTGAAGAACAAGTCAAACCCAACGCTCCGAGTGCGTGTCCTCACCAACGAAGTGACGGCCGACCAATTTGTTCGTATGAGCCACGATGAGCTAAAGTCGGCGGAACAGCGCGAACAGGAGCGGAAGATTCAGAAGGAGAACATGGACAAGGCCATGGTTGCACAGGCTGAGCGCAGTATCAGTACGAGTCTCCAGTGCGGCAAATGTGGACAGCGCAAGGTCACCTACACAGAGGCACAGACACGAAGCGCGGATGAACCGATGACGTTGTTCTGTACTTGTATGAACTGCGGCAAATCGTGGAAGCAGTAGAAATTCCTTTTTTCATTTCTTTGTTGATTTTCCCTTTTGATCCCTTTATTTCGACTTAAGTTTTCGAGACTACCGCCATCTCGGATATGATGGAGTTCTTTGGTTTCGTTCTTCATGAGGTTGTGTTTTCTTTTGTCCAGCCGATGTTGGCTGTGGTGTATGAAACTGTGACGGAGCTTGGGGCAGGCTGAGACAGAACAGGGATAATCAGGACTGGGTCCACGATAGGCATCTACCATAATGATGACCTCGTCACTGACCATTCAAAAGTGTCTCTTGTCTCCATTGGTGTCGCTCATGGACTTTCTGCTTCCGTGATATAATAATTCGCATGTAAGCCACTGCTCTGGGTAATATCGAAGAATGACGGGAGAGATGATCCAGCATGAGATGTCTAGCAGCTGTCAGATGCTTAGAGCGGCGTTTAGTTGGTTCCCTCTCTTCCGCCAGCACCTCTGAGATTGTATGGAGTTTTGCTACCCATCATTTCCCAGAGACCTGCTGCTTATTTCGGGCGACCCCCGCAAATATCACGGCTGAACCGGCACGCATTCCTGTCAGCGTAGGTTCCTGATGTGGAAAAGGGTCTATCCCCCGTCCAATGGTGTACCTGGATACCGCTCATATCCCTTCTTGTGTTCTTGTGAAGATATAGTATTTCTCCTTTTTACCATATCATCACTGGATCCTTTGCGTAACTAATTGAGACCACGTTGACTAAACGATAAGTGCTAAGATTGTTAACTAGCGAGGGGTCTCTTACGTGTACTGCTGGGGTTGCAGCGGGGTTCGACGTGAAGTGCCATCGGCGTACTTTAGAAGCAAATATCCAGATGTGTTCCTCATAATCTATCGACATCTGCGAACATGCTGACTCCGGTATTCTATGGTTAAAGTGGTACTCATTGCTCGTCCTACAGAAATGCATGCGCGGATCCGGCCCTAGCCCTAAGCCCTATTTTTCTTCCAATAAGGGCCGTGTAGATATGGTATGACATCACTCTCTGGTCAATAGCAATAGAATGTTCGATCTTAAACAGCTGATCGACTAAAGGAGAGTTCCAATTCAAATCTCGTGATGATACGGGAAATTCTATTTAGGTTTCTGGAAAATCTTTTCCAGCCTGCAACTGCTGAGAGCCTAGAATAACGTCACCTGCTAATAGTCGTCCGAGCTTTAGTATCACGAGCTCTTACTTACTGCTGGGTAGTTCGACGAGGGCAGTTTTTGTTATTATATAACATGTAAGCAACCTATACTAGTTCTCTCTTTAAGAACCTGTCATTCTGGGCCTTGTCGTCTAGTTTATAGCTAACCCTCAAGAAGGAACTGACTTGAACAGACAAATCATAGCCTACAGAGCTATCTATCCATCATGGTCATGCCCCGCACGACTCTCCTTGAGCCTGCGCGCTCTCTCTGCAAGGCATTTGCATCTGCCAGTCCCGCATCTGAACTCGTCAGACACTTCACCTCCGAACCGATGCCCATCGCGCACGAACATGGCCATCCATCCCTAGCCCCATTCCTCGGACGGACCTTCACAGGCCAAGATGGCATCATGCAATACTTCGATTTGATAAGCGAGTATCTCACGTTTGAGAACATGCGATTCGACCCCGAAGACGAGTGGGTCGTCGACCGGGAGAACCTGGCCGTCTGTCTACGCGGCCGGGCCCGCTTCATCTGGAAATCCACCGGGGAGGGCTGGTACGAGACATTCTGCTACCGGTTGGGACTGGCGGAGGAGATCATCGAGGATGATAAGGGTGGATATAAAGTCCAGGAGTATCGGGTGTGGTCGGACACTGGAGCCGCGTACTTGGCGAGTAAAGGACAGTTGAAGCAGTTGGAGGATCAGAATCAGAATCATTGTACTGGGAAGATGAAGGAGGGACCACCAGGGGATAAATTGGGAGCTGGGATGAGTGTGTATGGTAGTTGTGGATAGGGGAAGGTTTTTTTCGAGAGTGAGCTTCTGGGATAGGTGGGTTGCCTTGGGCTGTGGACTGGTCGGTTTCTTGTTCAATGATAGTCTATAATATAATAATGCAGCTTGTTGTTCACTCACATCCCATCCTTTCTTAAAGAAGTGTGTGGTGTTATGAATAGTCCACGAGGCTCATCCATCTGTATCCCGTTCTTCCTCGTTCTGGTCTAATATTCCAAATCAGAACTGCATGATAATTCTCAATGATTACAACTTACCTCCTTTGATACTTTAGGGGATGTTTAAAACGAGGTCTCAGACAGCAAATCTGATGCGCAAATAAGAGGCTTAACAGATAAGCTATAGTAATAGCTAGGAGGAGTACAGCAATTCCCCACCATGATATCTTCTTCGAGTCTATATTGAGGGAAGTTTAAGTATAATATATTTATTTATATGGCAGACGCCACGACAGATATATTATATTAATATGAACCATTGTCGCTGTCGTAAGAGATAAGAGTCTCGTTCTTAGATTTATTAATAGAGCTCTGAGATTCTGAGAGTCATGAGGAAGCTGCGTGCAAGAGAAGGACCTCTGATGGAGGAGCTGTATCGATTTGATATAAAATAAAATAGTTAATCAGTCTCGTCAATTTTTGAAGAGTTCTTCCTTTAGCCAATAATTATTCCATGCAGCAATGCCTATAATAGACCGCAACAATTTCATCATGTATATATAATATGGCAGGAGCCTTGACGTAAAGGCATCCCACAATCCAAAGAAAGAAAAGGAGAACCCTTAAAAAAATAAATACTGCTTTCCAGTTCACACCCTCTACCTCTCATCGGTTGGTCCCAGGTTACCAAGTGGAATGCCGTTCTCCTCGGCATCTTGGCGAGTCTGGTCAGAGCCTCATTGATGGTTGTTTATTTATATACGGTATGATGATAACAACGGCTTTTTGAACCAATCACTAGAATGATTGTAACCTGGATAAAGGTTAGGGCAATAAAAATCAGACAAACTGCGATAATATTCAAATATTATATCTATTTAAAAGATTGTAAGAGCGACGATAACAACTCCGGCGACAACGACAAGGTCCAAAAAAAAAGAAAAGCTGAGTGCATCATCCGTGAATCGAACACGGGCCTCGTCGATGGCAACGACGAATTCTACCACTAGACCAATGATGCAGGTTAATAATTAGAGAGACGACATGATTCGCTGCTCGTTGTGGTGGAGATCTATCTAATATGCTCTAAGAATAACGTTAGTATCGTCACAAGGTTAGAAGCAAAGTTCGGCCACCTGGGAGGTGGTACCGAGATGGAAGAGGAAGATAGAACTTGAGAGAGAGAGAGCATGGGGAATATGAAGCGGGATCAGACATGTCCGGTAGGTAGATGTCGTGGCATTCAAAACAGTTTTACCATCACCCTGTCAAGGGGCTTTCACTGTCTCTCCCATCTATATACTGTCGGACTTCCTATCCACTCGACCAAAAGGAGAAATCTCCTTTTTGGTCTTCCCTGGATCTAACATATACCGTGAATTCGCGATACTGATTACTGCCACCGTAGCTCATATAAGCCTCTGCTTACTAGATTCTTAATATTCAGGCCGTCTATTCGTATTTTTTTCCCTGTCTTACACACGTGACTATAGGTAGTGCTTATGTCTGCATAGCCCAGAACCCCTAATCGTGTCACACATCATTGGGACGTGGTCCAAAGCTACTGATATTTATCTACCTAGCATTACTATCTTCTAGGTCTTCGAGAAATTTCGAACCTAGTACGTTTCTGAGAGGAGCACTGTGACTCTAATGTCAATATGAGTTCGCTAAACTCCCCCGCGGTTATAACGACTTTCTCGCCATTTCCTTACACAATATCGCTACTGCTAGCTGCCGTAGTGATATGGGTGACATGGAGATGGTGGGTTAGCTCTTCCCAACTAACTACTGGCGAGCCACCGCTGGTGCCATATCGCATTCCGTGGATAGGGCATGGATTGTCTTTCCTCAAAGATCTCAACAGTCTTACTGCTTGGATCAGGTATGTGTCTCGCAATATTCTGACTTAATTTGCTGATTGATGTCTCAAACTAGGCACCGGAGAACAGATCATTATTCCCTCGAAGTCCAGCGGTGACTGTCCAAGTCGGAGGCCGTCACCTATATCTGATATTCGACCCTAAGCTCGCAGGGCAGGTATACCGCAAGTCCAAAGTGTTCGTCTTCAATCCATTCAATATATTAGTCTGGGAGGGTGTCGGAGCTACGAAGGAGGACCTGCAGATCGCTAGGATTGGCGCGCCGGACCTACAAAAAGATTCCGAGGTCGAAGATGATGGACGACATATCTTACATGACTTGCACGTATTGGCAAATGTTCATCTGATGAGGGATGGCCTCAAAGAGGCCACTGACCGATTCATTAAGACTCTGTGCGACGATCTCGAGGAACGATTCCCCCTGAACGAGAATGGGAGTAATGAGTGGGAGACGCTTGATCTCTGTGACTTCGTGAAGAGGACCTGGACGCACGCATCGATCACGGCGTTGTTCGGGACTCATATCTATGAAGTCTGGCCGGATGTGGATACTTGGGTGTGGGAATTTGACAGCCAGGCACAGAAGTTCATGACGAAGCTACCCAGGTTTTTGATTCCTCAGGCATATGCGATTCGCGAAGAGGGCCTAAGGAAGTTCCAATTGTGGGAAGCTGATGCCTTGAGAGCGGAGACAGAAGGAAAGATTGGCGGGGATCCCGCCTGGGATCCATATTGGGGACATCGTTATGTTCGCTTAAGAGTGAAGGCTCTGGCTGACAACGGCATCAGCGCTCGAGGACGTGCTGGAAATGGGATTGCTCTCATTTGGGGGGTGAGTGAACAACAATGCTGCATTATCGTGAACTGTCAGTGGGTAAGAAACTGACCAGTTCACAGCTTAACTCCAACGCTATCCCAGTGGCTATGCAGGTCATGGTGCAAGCCGTCATCAACCCAAGGCTCTTAGCAGAACTGCAGCAAGAGATCTCACAATGCCAGACGGGGCCCACCTCATTTAACATGGCAGGGGTCACCACGCAGCCGAAATTGAAATCGATATACCTTGAAGCGCTCCGCTGGGCTACTGCTTCTCCATCTCCCCGGGTGCTGCGTGAAGACTGTGAAATCGGTGGATATAGATTAAAATCAAACAGCATGCTCATAGTCGACTCCCGGAACCTTCAGATGGATAGCGCAACGTGGAAGATTCCCGGAAAGCCAAAGTCCGATCCTGCTTTGTTCTGGCCCGAGCGGTTCCTGGACGGTGACGACAAGCTTGAAGCTGAAAGAGTCAATGAGCTTGCTGAAGCAGAAGCGAACTATATAGCCGATGCTACCTCTCATAGTACGAAGCCAACGCAGCGGGCAACGGTGGAACCGATCTCGGGACCCAAATCCAAGGACACGCAGCAGAGACTCTTGTCACTGAGACCGTTCGGGGGTGGTATCACACTCTGTCCAGGAAGGCATTTCGCAACCAATGAAATTTTGGGAGGATTGGCGGCTTTGATGCTGAGATTGGAGATCAAACCGGTCGAGGAGGACTTGCGTCGGATTGGCGTTCCGCAGCCAAATATAATGAAGCAAGGAGGCTTGCTACCAGATAGACCGTTGACAGTAAGGATTCGGAGGAGGGAGAATTGAGCCG
>JAPVCG010000071.1:595888-651573 GCA_029606305.1 Paecilomyces fulvus | reverse complement strand
TTTTTTTTTTTTTTTTTTTTTTTTTTTTTTTTCTTTTTTTTTAAAAAAAAAAGCGAGTATAATAACCCTCTTTCTGATCTGATCGAATTGATGGAATAACTATACAGAGGGTGAACAGTGCTTGGATAATCGAGACAAATTGTTAGATGATGATTGACGTGGAGTGTTGAGGGTGAAGTAACTAGCGAGAGGGACTATTTAGAAGCTCAATACTACTAATAACTATTTGAATATTAGATTCCATGATACATTGAAACAGTGGTGTGTAAATGTATAGACCAGTAGCATGGTTCTGTCATGAAAGTTCCACTGCACACCTCTTTGAATATAGTTCACTGGAACACACTATTTGGATCCTCCCGGGGTGTCCACTGTATTCTGCTTAGGATCATCCCTACGAGTTTCCATATCAAAGATGATGCCCTTGTTGATTTGCATCAATCGTTGCATATAGCATACGTCTCCTGGTCGACTTGCCACTAATCGGGCGGTGGAGAGAAATTCTTTGTTGTGTCCAGGCGATAGAATCGTACATCAACATCTGGGCTTGTCCCGCAGATTCGTCTGGGAGACGATGATGCTGATATATAATTCCAATGGCCCGCTCCCCAAACCTGACCGTATCATGTCCCGTTCTGTAGCCGTGACGGGCAGCTGAGTTTGGCGGATAGAGTGATCATTTTGAGGGCGCTGTATACATACATCAGTCTTCCTTTTATCCCGGAATGTGCTGGCTAACGCAATCCGTCGCCGAATAGGTTACAACATAGGGAATACTTACCATTTCCCGTGGACATGGGTTAGAGAGGCACGTAAAGCTGTCCCCTTACCCGGCCCCTGAGAATGAATCCGACTGATTCCAAGGCAAACACAGGATCTCCATCCACCCATGTCAAAGTTGATATGAGAGTCAACCATGTCGATGGCTCTTACTCTCCCACGATGTAAACCTGCCCTGATCGTAGTCTCGATTGCTCAACCCCAGTCGAAGATCGATCATTAGCGTCACCGATCCATGACGTGTCCCGCTGGGTAGGATCCATTTCAGGATGAGAGCTTCCCGACGAAGAACCCATCCAGTGTAATCCTGCAATAACGACGAGAGCCAGGAGAACGATGATCGGCAAGACCATGGTCAGTCTGGTTCGAGTAGTTCGGTAAGTTTGTCTCTGGGTCAGAGATCCGGGCCGAGCGTCATATTCATAGATCGGGAAGGGAGAGGCGTTTCCTGGGGTACGTTGGCGGGTCCAATGTGCCATTCGGAAGTTTCCGAGAGATGGAGATGGAGATTCGAATCGATGATATGGTATGGTATGCCGTTGATAATATATCGCGATCGGTAAAGCTGATGATGATATTGATCAAGACCCATTCATGCTGGTTTCCAGGAAATGGAGAGTATGAACACCGACAAGGAGTGCAGGCGAGGACCGTGGTGTCTGGATTGCAGACTGTTACTATCGCATCGCATCAGATGTCGGAAGCAGATCGCCGAGACGTACGACGCTAGGTATACGTTTGGCCGGCGAATTCTTTTCCCCTAATGGACTAGCACAGCGACCTTTTGTCCGGACGAGTAGAGTATAACTCTGGCTTGTCTCTGATTCGTAAGTTGTTTATAAGATGTCTCTAAAGGTACTCGTTTTATCTTGACGGGGGGTGGAATTGGGCTCCTTAAGAAGACAGCTTCCACCTTGAATTAGCGGGAAAAATCGAGAGATGGGGAAGATAGTCTCAATGAGTCAGTCTCCCAGGAAAGGTAGATAACCCCAGATTCACCCGATGGAATTACCAGTTTAAGAGGAAGTCTTCTATTTCTTCATCCGCAATTGGATCGCATGATTGAGCGGTTGTCTCCGTTTCGGAGCTTTTAGGGTGCTCTTCCCGACAGTTTTTCAGTTCATAACTGCGTTGAATAAATAGGCTGAACAAATAATAAATAAATGCCCCCGTTTGCTAGAGAAGAGCTACAACTGTCCCTCTTCAATTAACTGCCAACAGGCTATCCTCATTGAGTTTCAATGCACACTGGTCCGTCGATGATATCGTTGACCACGGGCTATAGTAATCAAGAGTTCTCCGACTGGAAATGGAAATAGAATCTGATTCCTTTCTCGCTCTATGATTAGTAACTACATCGCTTCTTTCACTATATCGTTGTTGGCCGAGATAAGTATCGCTTCGGTTGGACACTCACCGTGCCGGATTGATAAACTCGGCTTCTCCCACTGGGCGCCGATAGCGGGCCGGATGTTCGGCCAACGTAATGGAGGGGTATATATATTCATCATGAGGGGAAACTATCTGGAGTAGTTCAGGAAGACAAGAGTGGCCTTCCAAATCACACCATGTCGAGCACAACAAACCCGGGCATTAGAATTGCCATCGACCGGGGAGGAACCTTTTGTGACTTGTATGTACAGATCTTTGGTGACAAGCCTGATCTGGCTGGAAGAGGGAGTGAGTGCTGATGATGATGCCGTATAGCTGGGCCAGTATCCCCGGCCGTGAAGATGCCCTGATCTTCAAGCTGCTGTCAAACTCTCCAGGAGAGTATGACGATGCTCCCATTGAGGGAATCCGTCAGATCCTGGAAAAGGCCACAGGGAAGGAGATTCCTAGAGGGACACCGATCGACATTACGCCCGTGGAATCGATTCGCATGGGAACCACAGTAGCAACCAAGTAAGTTGGTCCGATGTCTCCTGTTCTGGACACGGCTGATCTTCTCAGTGCACTGCTCGAGAGAAAAGGAGAGCGCGTGGCGCTCGTGATCACCAAGGGTTTCCGTGATCTGCTCATCATCGGGAACCAAGCTCGACCCAGCATCTTCGACCTGTCCGTCTCCAAGTTGGACCGGCTGTACGAGAAGGTGATCGAGGTCGATGAGCGCATCACGGTGGAAGGCTTTGCCGAAGACCCAGAGCCGAAACCGATCGATATCAAGTCCGACTCGAACCTGGTGGAAGGTCTCACCGGGGAGGCCATTCGCATCCTGAAGAAGCCAGATCTGGACCAGGTCAAGAAGGACCTGCAGTCCCTGTGGGATGAAGGCTTCCGCACGCTGGCCATCGCCTTCATGCATTCTTTCGCCTTCCCTGAGCACGAGGCCGCAGTCACGTCGATTGCACGAGAGATGGGATTCAAAGTCTCTGCCTCCGCAGAGTTGCAGCCAATGATCAAGCTGGTCTCGAGAGCTCAGTCCGCCACCGCAGACGCCTATCTTTCCCCCGTCATCACAGAGTACCTGGAGGGCTTCCGGAGAGGCTTCAAGGGAAACCTCGAGGACGAAAACGCGAAGAAGCTGCTGCTCTGCCAGTCAGATGGCGGTCTCACCTCCTTTTCGAGATTTACCGGTCTGCGTGCGATCCTTTCTGGACCGGCGGGAGGTGTGATCGGATGCGCGAGGACTTGCTACGACGATGAAGACGGGACCCCAGTCCTTGGTTTCGACATGGGTGGTACCAGTACGGATGTCTCTCGCTACAGTGGTTCTCTCGACCACGTTTTCGAGACGACAGTCTCCCAGGTCGCCATCCAGAGTCCCCAGCTCGACGTACACACCGTCGCTGCTGGCGGTGGTTCCAGGCTATTCTGGCGAAACGGCCTCTTCGTGGTCGGCCCCGAGTCTGCGGGAGCCTACCCAGGTCCGGCCTGCTATGGCAAGGGCGGTCCATTGACCATTACTGATGCCAACTTCTTCCTTGGCCGCATCCTGCCGGATTACTTTGCGCGGAAATTGGATTTCGACGTCGTCCGGGAGAAGTTCCTGGAGCTGACGGAGGTGGTGAATGCCGAAAAGAAGGGAACGGAGAAGCTGACTCCTGAAGAGGTCGCGATGGGTTTCCTGATGGTCGCGAACGCTGCCATGTCTCGACCGATTAGAACGATCAGTGAAGGGAGAGGATTCGAGACCGCCTCGCATAACCTCGTCTGCTTCGGAGGTGCTGGTGGACAGCACGCAACGGCCATTGCTCGCGATCTCGGTATCAAGCGAGTCCTGATCCACCGCTTCTCTAGTATCCTCTCCGCCTACGGTATGGCATTGGCGGATGTGGTCGTCGAAACACAAGAGCCCGAGGCTACAACATACAATGAAAGCTCCGCGGAACGCATTGCCAAGCGGGCTACTCAGATGAAGCAACGTGCTGCACAGCAGCTCATCTCCGAAGGCTTCACGGAAGAGCTTATCCAGCACGAGACTTTCCTGAACATGCGCTACAAGGGCAGCGATACCTCCCTGATGATCGCCGCCCCGGAGGGTGCTGGAGACTTCGCGGAAGCATTCATTGCCCGACACAAGCGCGAATTCGGATTCACCCAACCAAGAGAGATCCTGGTCGACGATATCCGTATTCGGTCCGTGGGCAAGAGCATGGAGGTGAAGGTCTCCAGCCCCTTCAAGCAGCTCCGTGAGGTTGAGCGGTCCGCGAGCGCGAACCTGAAGCCGGCCCATCTTCGGAAGGTCTATTTCGAAAAGGAAGGCTGGGTCGACTCGAAGATCTTCCACTTGAAGGACGTCCCCAAGGGAAGCGTTATCCTCGGTCCAGCCATGATCATAGATGAGACCCAGACCATCGTCGTGGATCCGGCAAGTGAAGCGACGGTCCTCCAGGAGCACGTCCTCATCGAGCTCCTGGATGCTGAGGTCAAGAAGGTGTCTGCGGAGGAAGTTGACCCGGTGCAGCTCTCCGTCTTCGGCCATCGCTTCATGAGCGTCGCGGAGCAGATGGGTGAGACCCTGAGAAAGACGTCCATTTCCACAAACATCAAGGAACGTCTGGACTACAGTTGCGCGGTCTTCTCGCACGAAGGAAGACTCGTCGCCAACGCTCCTCACATCCCAGCCCACCTTGGCTCCATGAGTTATGCCATCGCTTACCAAGCGAAGAAATACGGAAAGGATGGACTGAAGCCGGGCGATGTCATCCTGTCTAACCATCCCATTTCTGGAGGCACGCATCTTCCCGATCTGACAGTGACTACTCCGGTCTTTGATGAACAGGACCCCACTCGCATCTTGTTCTTTGTTGCGAACAGAGGCCACCATGCCGATATTGGAGGTATCATTCCCGGATCGATGCCGCCAAACTCCACAGAGTTGTGGCAAGAGGGCGCCGCAGTCGAATCCTTCAAGCTGGTCAAGGAAGGCGTTTTCGACGAAGAGGGCCTGAGATACCACCTTATTGATAAGCCCGCCAGTTACCCAGGATGCAGTGGGACTCGTACCTGGAATGATAATGTCTCCGACTTGAAGGCTGGTATTGCGGCTAACCACCGCGGAATCCATCTTATCCAGGGTCTGGTCAGAGAGTACAGCTGGCCGGTCGTGCAATTGTACATGGAAGCCGTCCAGAAGAATGCTGAAGAGACCGTCCGGTCGCTTTTGAAGGAATTCAACCGCCGATTCCAAGGACGTCCCCTGGAGGCTGTCGACTATCTGGATGATGGAACCGCCCTTGCGCTGAAGATTACCATCAACCCGGAGGATGGTTCCGCCAAGTTCGACTTTACTGGCTCCGGACCGGAAGCTCTGAACAACCTGAACTGCCCTCCCGCGATCATGTACAGTGGAATCATGTACTGCTTGCGGTCCATGATCTCCTCCGACATCCCGCTCAACCAAGGCTGTCTCAACCCGATCGATGTGGTCTGCCCACCGAACTCCATCTTGTCGCCCAGTATGAAGG
The DNA here is from genome assembly GCA_029606305.1 of Paecilomyces fulvus. Classification (NCBI taxonomy): domain Eukaryota; kingdom Fungi; phylum Ascomycota; class Eurotiomycetes; order Eurotiales; family Thermoascaceae; genus Paecilomyces; species Paecilomyces fulvus. Next base: position 645,883 of record JAPVCG010000071.1, on the reverse strand, counting down.
CTGCAACTGTGGGATCCAACGTTGAGACATCGCAGCGAGTGGTCGACGTCATCTTCAGGGCCTTCCGGGTCAGCGGTGCCAGCCAGGGAACGTGCAACAACCTCACCTTCGGTTACGGTGGTAAGGATGCCGATGGAAATGTCACCAAGGGCTTTGGATACTACGAGACCATTGCAGGAGGTGCGGGTGCCGGAGCCAACTGGGACGGTCAAAGCGGTGTCCACACCCACATCACCAACACCAGAATGACTGATCCAGAGACTCTCGAGAAGCGATATCCTGTCATCCTGCGCGAGTTCGCCATCCGCAAGGGCAGTGGTGGAGCTGGCAAGCGTCGCGGAGGGGACGGATGTATCCGTGATATTGAGCTCCGGCGGCCCATGCAAGTCAGCATCTTGTCAGAACGCCGAGTGATCCCGCCCTACGGAATGGCAGGCGGCGAAGAGGGTAAGCGAGGTGTGAACCTGTGGATTCGCAAGGATCCCGAGGATGGCACCGAGCGGACCATCAGCGTCGGCGGTAAGGCGACTATGCAGATGAATGCTGGAGACCGCATCATCATCTTGACTCCCGGTGGTGGCGGCTACGGCGTCCCTGAGGACAAGAAGCAGACAGTGGACGTGATTGGCGAGTTTACTATCAACAGGCAGGCGTAGGTCAAGCCAGGATGATTACTGTTCTCGGTTGGGTGCTTTTCTTTCGAATTTGAGAGGAACGGTTATAGAATTTGTCGATTATACCTCTTTTTTTACTTTGATATCGTCGTGAGCATTTGGGAAAGGAGCATATTACATAGCATGAACCATCTATTTCTTTCGATAGATCCGCATCAGGTATATTGAATGATTTTCAAACTACTCACACTGATCCTCTGCTCGAGCTGAAAGACATGGTATGGAGAGTAGCCTCACTAGATAATCCTCTGTACCGGGAGCATGCCAGAGACAGGCTCATCATATACGATTGAATAACCTCCAGAAAACTCTCCAACACTGTCCTCACGGATACCGCATCTAAATCCCACTAAACAACCCATCGCTAATAAAAATCTTTCGAAGATGAATGGATGAAATCCATAGTATGTGAAACACACAAAGCCATAGAAGCAACTGCGAAATCGAGACGAAAAAAAAGTCAAAATTCTGATTCCAGCTTTCATCACGAGCATTGGATAGAGAACCCTTTCATGATCCAGCCCACCTGGGGGAACCAAGCGATAATTCGTAGTTCGTAGTTGTTAGATTATGTACATGCACCAATGTTAAGAAACGCTCAAAAGTATGCAAAAGAGAATACATATCCATATCATAATCGCGTCCCGTGGCCATAGCCACTATCCAGCTCTTGGATTTCCGATCTCTGGGGAGCATCCAGCTCCGAGGGGGGTTGGGTCGGCGGTTTCGCTTCTGTTGGGTAATGGGGGACGTTCACGTTCCAATTGTATGTTGCTGGGTATTGGGGGGCTGATGAAGATATATTTTGGGGTTCTTCTTGTGTCGCGCGCTTCTTTTTCCGAACGCAATATATGATCATGCCTAATAGCAAGGCGGTCCCGACACCGACACCGACGCCGATTGCAATTGCTGTAGTTCTGGTAGAATTGGAGGATGACGACGACGACGATGATGATGAGGAGGAGGAGGAATAGGAGGAGGGGGAGGAGGAAATTGTAGTATTAGAAATCAATGAAGGGTTGGTGATAAAACCCGAACTTGTCGCCCTGCTCGCGGTGACCGTGGAGTTTCCCGTTGAATTCGACGAGGAGTTTGAAGCAGAAGTCGGAAGTGTTATAGGTGTCGCCGTCGATGTACCGTAAACTCCAGCAGTCGCCGTGACAGTTGGGATTCCCAAGGCGAATTCCTCCACGCTGGAATTACTACAGCAATTATCTGCCGAGCAGCACCATTTATCTGCTTTAGCGCCACAGCGCATCACCCATTCTCCGCCTGAGACATTCTCTATGAAGGAAAATATATATCATGAGTACAGGAATTTCTCCTAGGTTTTTCAAACAAAAACAATGACTTCGACTTCAAACTCACCGACAATGCAATGTGATCCACACTCTGCCGCGGCCCAGGTCTTGTCTGTACATGTTCCACGGATAAACTGAAGAGGATTCCCGCTCACTCCATTCCACCAGTTCGCTGGTTGACAGGCCATTAGACGTGCAGTAGAAGCCCTGTTCACAACAGACGCTTGCCGGAGCGGTCAGATTGCATGGTTGATCGGAACTCAGAGTGCCATCGGGAGTGTAGCAGAGGGTAGCGGAGACGGACACGATGTCGAGGAGAAAGAACGAAAGTACGTTGAGGGATTGTCGACGATTTGGTAGATGCATGTTTCTTTGCCTCGTCTCCTCTACCACCTCCAGATTTCTGCTTGGTGTTTTCGATACGATATCTAGAATATCGCAGTATGCGCAAGGACGGATCAATCAACAAGGAAAGCCAGAAAGAAAAATAAAACCATTAAGTTTTCGCATTAAAGACTCATGACGACTTCACTGTACGAGAAAGAAAGAAAAAAGGACAAAAATCACAACCCCCGAAGGAGGGAGGAGAACCGACTGGTATAATTCAGCTCAAAATCGCGGCGCAGGGGGTCATGGTTGCATGTTTTCCATTTTGAGATGGGGATCTGATACTTAGTTTGGACACACGGCGCTTAGAAGTCAGGGTTGCGACCAACCACATCACGGAGCGAGATGTGATCACATTAGCTTGTCACGGAATTGGGGCCAAGCAGTGGCACAATCGCCTTATTCTCGAGTTGATTCATCAACTCACCTATTCGCTGGTCTGCATGAAAGCGCCTGGTCGACCTGCCTCGGCGCGTATGGAATGTGCAGAGCAGCACAGAGATGGAATTCGCTTAAACATTATTTATTTAGAACTTGCTCGAACTGAAGGAGTTGAGGGGTTCTAGGTCAAACCAAACACCGTGAATCAATGAATATTTGAGATGCAGGCCTGTTCCCGGTTCTAAAAAGTTGAGGCTATGTAGTTTCCACTTGGGATGCGCCATTTATACAATTGTATATAATCCCAAAGCGGTTCCATGAGGCAAGCGCAATTCTATGGACCTCCTAAAATATACAAGAAAAATAAAATAAAACGAAAAATGCCACTCGCGCCAACCTAGAGGCAATATGGTTATCTGCGAGATATCGAAGATAGTTCTCATTTTGCGTGGCTAGGGTGATAGGTAAGACCATTAACAGCAGCGACCTGCCTACTTAACCGCAAACCTAGACCTGGCTCGTAGATTCGCTCCATAGAAGTATAGAACGAACATCCCGATCTGGAATCGCGCGCATTGTTAGCCATACTGGTCCTATACCGTCATCCTTTTCACCACCTGGAAAGAGGGAAAGAATTTGGAACTTACGACTCCTAAGACGCTCAGCCCAGCTAATAGAGTGATTCCTTTGGCTACGCCGAGATTGATATACATCGGTCGAGAGAACAGAATCGAGCCGAACGCGAAAGCGGAACGGGAGAAATCATTTCCAGCAAATAGTGATGCCGCGTACTGCGGATAAGATAGCGGGATGTAGACGAAAATGCACTGGAAGACGATAAACGCCGAGCCGGCATAGATGACGATACCGATGATGCTGACGATCCAGTGAACTGAAGCTCGGGCCGTCCAGCCTGGAAAAGATCAAAACAGAACACTTTCCTTGCTGATTTTGACCGTACGATGGAGAACAAAAGGATCAGATGCAGAAATAGAATGCCACTGACCGAATAAGAAAAGTCCAATGACGGGCCCGAACACGGCGAACAAAGCTGGAACAAGACGGGACTCCTGTGCTCGCAGTCCATTCTTCAAGATATCTGGTATAAGGTAGAAGTAGAGATAGCAAATATAGATCGAAGCACCAAGAGCACAGGCGACAGTAATACACAGGAAGGCGGTACCGGTTTCTCCTAGATTGAATCCATAGATGGGTGGATAAACCAATGGGAATACCTCGAAGAAAGAATAGTATATCCCATAGATGAGGGAGGTATAAACATTAGTAAATAGTACCGCTGGATCTTTAACCATGATCTCAATTGGCTTGATCAGGGCGTTGACTAGAACCGAAGTGAACTTGATTCCCTTTCCGTCAATTTCAGTTTGGGAATGGATCTTAGGATTTCCCGTCAACTTCCGTAGTCGCTTCGCTCTTCTCAGGAGGATGTTATCAGCCGAGGTCTCTGGGAGGAAGAAGAACATGATCCCGAACACAGGTCCGGCCATCCAGAGGATCTCCCACAAAGCCCAACGCCAACTAATACGACTTAGTAAATTGGATATTCGCCGATGAAAGATATTGGCTTACTTTTCAGCTGTCACTGCGAATGACGAGAGCAAGGGACCAAGAGCCGGTCCGCAGTATGCAGCGGATACCCATGCCGTGAGCATTAGAGGCAGTATAATCAAGGAGTACTACTTATCAATCAGTGAGTGATCGTGAGATCGAGGATACTAGACCTACCATATCTTGCATTGAGGCCCCTCCACTCGCTAGACATGGACTGCCGAAGAATCCTTGGAGGAAACGAAGAACCAATAGCCCTGCTAGATTATCTACTAGAGCAGTCGGGATGGAGAGGATAACGAATAGGAAGAAGGTTGTGATGTAAGGTATATTTCTGCCAAACAGAGGCACTTCACTTAAAGGCGACCATATCAGAGGCCCCAGGCCATCTGAAAGTCGATTAGCAATTCCTAACTACTTCAAGAACGGGATTTCTACTTACAAGCAATGACATATAATGCCAGACCAAGGGCGGCCTTCGTTTGCTGGATGCCAAATCGTTGCATCATCTGCCTGTTGAGTGTCAGAAAAATGTCAAGACTGGAATTCTGCCGCCGTTCTTCATATGGATTGGGACGCCTACTGTTCGCTGGGGACGTAAATAGCAGAGGCACTGTAGACGACGAAGGTGTATAAACTGCCACCAACATCAGCAAGGATAAGAAATATGAGGAGCGTGGCGGTTCCCCACCATATCTGCAATGCAACAAATGATTTCTTTTTCGCAGACCAATTCTGAGGATTTGCCGGATCATCTGTCGTATACCAGTCCACCAAAATCAAACCCTCTTCTGTCCTCTGTGGTGCAATAGATGTACTTGTTCTTCTTTCAAGGGAGAGTTCCTTGTCTATCTCTAGCCGTTCCTGTGAAAAAGATGCTGTGTGCCTGCGGGAGCTCACACGAAACGCCTCAATATCGCTCTCAGCATCCTCGTTTTGACCGTGCTCTCTCTTCTCGGTAGATGGCGGTGTTGTATCATCGATGAGAACAGCAGCCTCGGGATTTACATATGCTTCTGGACAGACGAAGTCTGGACGCTCTTCTGGGTAGAGAAAGACTTTGTTCCCCGTTATCCAGCGGACGAGTTGGGCGAAGGTAGCTTCCCGGATTGTATCCATGCTGACGACAATGAACGCCTATGCCTACGTGGAAAGTGCCAACTGGGAATAGGAGAAAGAAGTTCCTCCGAGAAAGGTTGAATGAGTCCTCCCAACAACTCCATCAGAAATAAGGACAGAATCTCTGAAGTATTACAGGAAACCAGGGAATTTAAATGGAAATCCGGCCTATCCATAATGCAAACATTTCGCATTATCCTACGATAGTAATCGTGATTCCACATGATTAACTTTCAGCCAGCTGAGTAAAAGGGAAGAGCTGTCCAATGAAAGCAATGCTTGTGGCATTAGTTCTGAGTCAGAGTGTAGAACTTTGTTTTTCCCAGATATCGTGGACGAAGGAAAATCCTTGAAATTGAACCGTATACTCGGGACAATTTGGTACCGATAGCACGCCTGATTTGAAATTTTATCGCTAGGTGAACAGCCATATGGATAGGTGATTGGAGGATAGTTGATAAGCATGTCGACATCTGATCTCAGCCGGAAGAAGTATCGTTTGCCAAGTATAGGTAGTAGTCATAACCTGAAATTGTTCTCACTATTTTTACTTGATAATCAATCTGACGGTTTCTAGACGAAACATTCCGGCGGAATAGCTAGGTAATCACTGATTACGAACGTAGCGAGAGGCTAAGACACCTAGTGATATCGCGTTGGCTCGAGTAGTCACTTATCAATGAGAAAGTTAGGCCGAAAAATTATAAATGAGAAATAGGTCAATCTAGCACCGCCACTGTAACAATTCTTCCACAGTTATGGCATGGGTTCGAAGCTAATAACTAGCTGCTGGGGACCGTCTGGAATCTCTTCACGCTGCGTTTGAGTCTTTGAGATAGACACGCTAAGAAGTATATCATTAACCTTTGCAACAAAGCGGGCGACTCACGAGGATCCTCTCTCGTATTATGAAAAGCTGAATTAAAATTTGATTTTTATGCCTACTGTACAGGGAACTAGTCTTCCAGGCATCTGCTTTTCGATAATGAACTTAGCTCTCCAACCGGTACAGTGTCCAGGCAGGAGAACAGCGGGGTCTAGTTTCTCGAGATCGCTCACAGCGCTCTCCATATGCGATTCTTCGCTCATGGCCAGATGAAACCCTCCAATGACAGCATGTAGTGGGACAGAACCCTTAAGAAGCTTGAGTGCATGCTTAGAGGAGTTTACCACTCCAGCATGGCTACAGCCAGTGAACATGATTATTCCTTTGCCTAGAAGAGCAAGGCCAGTTAATAAAAGCGTAGCGTGAGCGGGTCGGGTCGATCATAATATAGATGTGTAATACCTTTTAAGTTGCACATCAGAAATCTTTCATCGGCGATCATTTCATCCGAGAACCAGTCTCCATCTTCCTTGTCGAAGCGCATTGCTCCTTTCAGGCCGTGCTCATACGGCGTGATCCGTGGAATCTCACCGGAGATCAGAAACATATCATCCAGGACGGTATGGGCCTCGCTGTGCTTATCAACAGTGGCACCAGCTTGCTCAATCTCTTCAAATGTGGGGTCGGCTTCTAACGAGATGATGCCGTCTCCGATCCCTATACCACGATAGTCCGGCCGCGAGGGATGAAGATCGATGACCACGCCTGTGTCGGTCAATCCTTTCTCTTTCTTGGCTTCCTTGATCATGTGAATAGCTTTGAGCATGCCACCTGTAGTATCGTCAGGAAACGGATCATCCGGCAAACTCAGAAACATATGCAAAATTCAAGCTTCTTTAAATCAACATAAAACACTGACCTGAATGGTCACGATGCCAATGCGATAACTGGACGACTTCAACCGTTGATAGATCTGCTCGTAATTTCTTCACATTTCTCTCGAATGCCGCTTCCTCAGGTCCTACATCGAAAAGTAAAGTGTGCTTGACATCCCCCTTCGTGGCAGTCTAGATATCTAGGTCTTAACTGTTCCCATCTTGCCGCTAATTGTAGTTTCCATCCATCGGATTTGTGACTTACCACAAGGATAGACAAGCCGTGTGCTGAACAGCAAATGTCTTCCATGCGCAGCTCTTGGGACGCATCACCGCGGTCGTGCAGCTTATGAGGCGATGACGTTGCCAGATGTTGCATGAGACCTGTTACCTGAACAGTATCTGGTGTGACATGAGACATGGGATCCAATTCATTGTCGATGATGACAAGTGCCTCTAGCGCATCAACCTCGACCAGAGGGAATGACTCCGGCATCCTGCCACGTATGCTCGAACAATTCAAGTGGACAAAATATGGTTTATCTAGAATCTAGGGACTTCTCAAATTAAGAAATAATGGACAATGAATATGCGACAAGTAGGTGTATCCTGGGACGTAGACAACAAGCAGTGGTTTGTTGTCTGGAAGGCGTGACGTATCCTCATCTCAACACATCATCGGCCCCGATAAGATAAGGTCAAAGACAACCCCGCAAAGTCAGACATGACATTAACTGAGAATATCTTAAAATTCAATGATCATATTAAATTTCAATACCTTCGTTTTGCTTCCATGATGCTCAGGTTTGAGCGACGGCTAACTTAGAGTCTGTCCACCGACGAAGGGAAGGAAAGTTGTTTACAAAAGAAGTTGTAACACGGTTATACTTCTGAAATCTTTCACCACAAGACAAGACTTATTAAGAGTACCCCAGTCGCTTCATTTCTAAGGCGACCTGCTTCGTTGCTGCCAGGGCTTGCTTGCTCCAAGGTGCCATTTGGAGGAAACCGTGACACAGAGTATTAAAATGTTGCCAGATGACCCGGTTACCTGCATCTTCAAGCTTTGAGGCATATTCAATTCCAACATCTCTGAGACAATCGAATCCGCAGGTAAAGACGATGGCGGGGGGAAGGCCCTTCAGTGCCGAGGAGGGCTGCGAACCGGGTGTTATATAGCGGTGGGAAGGAGAAACAGATCCTCCACGAGGGAGATAGTAGCTTGTAAAAGCGAAGATGCCGTTGCCTGTATGCTAGTTATTGGAATCTTATCCAGCAATTGGTTTTCCTTACGGCTTTTAAAAGTGCTGACAGCAGCACCGAGATAATAGTTAGATGAAACCCACATTCCAGATACGGCCCGCCATTATTCTCCTCTACAGCCGGTGTATCAACAGGTAACCTTGGCGCAGGATACAATAGGAATTGAGCGTGAAGGGGCTTCTTGCCCTGGTCCAACAGTCGCAAACATAAGCTCGTCGTCATATTTCCGCCTGCGCTATCACCACCACCCATTACTCTGTCAGGATTGACGCCCCTTTCTTTCCCACCTCCACCTTGCAACCATTGTACCACGAACTCATACTCATCCAGCTGGGTAGGGTATTGCCATTCAGGTGCCAGCCTGTATTCGACTGCGTAGACTTGCAGTCCAGCCTCTTCGGCCAGGATGCGACAGCCGTTCTCGAATTCATCCACTGTTCCGACAGTATAGCCTCCGCCATGCATGTACACAAGCGCAGATGCGTCACCAGCGCGTGTCCTTTCCTCCCCAGATTTAGGGTAGAGCACACGGACAGGAATCGTGCCGTGAGGACCGCGGAGGGTGACGAATTCAACACGGCCTATCGGAGCGCGCTTCGCTTCGGGGAGTGTATGGAAGCCAAATACTTGGGTATGATGATGGCGCTCATGGGTGAAGTCTGTTAAACCGAGATGGAGGTCGGGATTTTTTGACAGGAAAGCTTCGACCTCCCTGTCTAGCTGGGTGCGCGTGCCTGTTTTGGGGATCGATCCCATATTAGCCAACAGCCGGGTGATAGTATCTATCTCAAACAGCTTGCAGTAAAGCCGAGAAGATATATCCATGAGGAAAAGAGCAATTGATTGAGCATCTTCTGCGATGGTTAAGAATCACACTGTCCCTGATGATTTGCATTATGTGCCCATACAGACGTCATCGGGTCAGTCCATCTTGGTGAATGCTAACTTTCTCCACGGCAATAATGTAATCTGTCAGTAGGCCCACGCTTCATTTTTGTACAGTGATGATGAGATGTGTTCGGTTCATCGCTCCCCGGACTCTCAAAAGACTTTGTGTGCTCAGCAGCTAATAGGTAACTCTAGACAGAAAGGGAATAAATCAGTTGTAGATCGACATCTCCTTTACCCCAATGCTGCACCATTAAATAGATGTGTGAGCAGAGTCCTCATGGAACATGTTTCTTGTCCATCACGAAGTTTTGTGGAAGCTGCCGACACTTCCATCTGAGTCAACACTAGATCTGAAGGTATTCTAAACACGATAGTGGACGCATGTATCACTGCTATTCTGAAACAATGGCAATAGTTCAGAAGAAAATGCCTTGCAATAAGCGCATAGAGAGCTTCGTGCTTACTCTGCTCTTCGATCAGGCTTGAGTGGCGTGGCTTTCCTCTCGTATGGTCCATATATACGAAGTATATGCAGCCTTAATCATAACCTGTAGACCTCGTGTGACCTGACGACTGGACTAAAAGGGTGACGCCTCCCTTCTCGTCCCTCTGGCCACAGGATTACATCCCATATCTCAACATGATCTAAGCCTAATAACTCGTCGATAAGATATCCAAGATGCTCAAGCTACTTATTTATCACCCGTTTGAATTAGGCGCTTCCGCTTTGTTGGGAAGTATCTTATGGCTTTTTCTTACAACCTGGGCCACGAACAGAAGGAAGCGTGTCAATGTGCCTGTCGTTGGCCCAATATCTGGACAGAATGAAAAGAAAGGAATCTCTGATGTGAATACGAATGAACTCATTCGAAGGGGTTACCAGAAGGTTGGTTCCTTCAATCATGGTGGACGGCATGGGGATTGTTTCAGTAGTCAAGATTCAAAAGAGCATTGTGCTCACTGTTGTGATTCAGTATCCAGACCAGATCTTCCAGATATGGAATAGAGAATACCATTATGTCATTTACCCCATGCGTTCGGCTGACGAAGTGAAGGATCTCCCGAACGACGTCGCTGACGCTGCTCAGGCGACAATAGAGGTAGGTGTTTCAACTTAGTAGTTTTCACAGAGGATTATCTTAACTGTTTCGACACAGATATTCTACCCTAAATACACCCAGCTCTCCGTCGACGAGCACCTCATCACATCAGTTCGAAGGTTTCTGAATCAAAATCTCGGAGATCAGTCAAAAAAGATCATCATGTCAAGGGGATTGAGAGAGCAAGGAAAGCTACAATTGTTGGAAGGAATGTTTCAGATGGCTTGCCAATTCTTAATCCTAGAATAGATGATAGAACCAGATTTCCTGAGTATCCTGATTTGTGAAAGATATTCTCGATCCGGCCGAGATCCATGAGGTCGAAACTGACAAGGAAAACAGTCACTGGAAAGTGAATGATTAAATATAATGACCACACATTTACAATCAGGCTCTGGTCAATCCGTTTCTCGTTCAAGAATCGGCCTTTAAGTTAGCTCGAGAGAAGTTCAGTTTGAAGAAGCAGCATCATGTAAGACTGGCTCGGACTTTAAAGAAGCCGCGGGAGGATCCGCGGAGATGACGAAAGACCGAGATCTGCACCAGAGAAAGACGAACCTTTCATCATCTTCCTTTCTCTTCCACCAGTTCCGCCATGGACTGGATTACTCCTGATCCAGTTTGTTCGTCCCTGGGCTCTTGAATGGACTCTTCTGGGGTCTGTATTGCCTCTACCTAGAAACATCGCAGGTAATAATGGCCGCTGCGAGGCAGATGTGCCCGCGCTGTCTGCGATGGTCGCATGCCCGGCCTTATGCAGATAGATCACGAGCTTTACGACTTACGACGCGAAGATACATCCATCCCAATGAGTTTCAACCTTTTGCGCCTCCGCCGCCGAGCTCCCTGGGCAAAGCAACCCCCGCAAAGACCTACGATCGCACGCGCAAATGGCTGCGGCGGTTATTCTACTTCTCTCTAACCGCGGGTATAATCTACGGCGTGGATAGACAATTCTATGCCTCCGCCCTTCTGAGGACCTCCCGCACGTTTGGTCTAGGCCTGTTGGTCGCTGTGGACTACAAGATCAACTTCCGTCCCAATCCGCCATTCGCGGAGAGCATCACAGCGGTACATGCGCGCAACGCGGCACGTCTGTCAGATCTCCTGCGTCACAATGGTGGACTCTATTTGAAGATGGGCCAGGCGATGGCGCTGCAGACGGCGATCCTTCCCCCGGAATTTCAGAGGATGTTTTCGCGCATGTTCGACGATGCACCGCAGGATGAGTGGAAAGATGTCGAAAAGGTGATCAAGGAGGACTTTGGGAAATCCGTCGAGGAGGTCTTTGGCGTTTCGTTCAGCGGCGACCCAAAGAAAGGCGTGATGGAACGGAAAGCTAGAGCGAGCGCGAGTGTGGCTCAGGTGCATTGGGCGAGATTAGAGGATGGCCGTGAGGTCGCGATCAAGATCCAGAAGCGCGAGATTGCGCAGCAAGTGAAGTGGGATCTCTGGGCCTTCAAGTACGACGCTGATCACCCCTTTACATTCTCAGAGCACTAACAACGATACAGAGTCGTTGCGTGGCTATACAGCAAGGCTTTCGATCTTCCCTTCTACAACTTGGTCCCCTACATCAGTGAACGGCTTCTACTCGAGACGGATTTCGAGAATGAAGCAGATAACTCCGAGCGAATGGCAAAATTCGTGGCTGGAGAGCCTCGTCTACGTGACAGGGTGTACATCCCCAAGATCTACCGGGAACTGACCTCCAAACGCGTCATGACGGCGGAGTGGATTGAAGGCGTGCCACTATGGGACAAAGACTCGATCACGAAACCATGGCGAGGAGGCTGGCGAGAAGGCAGCCCCGGCAGTCATGGAACGCCATTAGACCCTCCGGGAGGTCAACAAAGCACGCAAGCAATCAACAGACGTTCAGGTTTTGAGACGATCAAACCAGAGCGCGATCATTGGAAGGGCTGGAAGGCACGCGGCGGACTTGGTCTGTCTCTGAAAGACGTGATGACAACCATGGTGGACCTCTTCTCTGCACAAATGTTCCTCTGGGGTTGGGTCCATTGCGATCCCCATCCTGGCAACATCTTCGTCCGGCGCCAGCCGTCGGGCAAACCGGAATTGGTGCTCATCGACCACGGACTCTACATCCACATGAAGCCGGAATTCCGACATCAGTACGCTCGCTTCTGGAAGGCCCTAATGACATTCGACAACAAGACCCTCGGCGAGATCGCTCGCAGCTGGGGCGTGAACAACGCCGACATCTTCGCCTCCGCGACCTTAATGAGGCCCTACCGTGGAGGAGACCTCTCAACGACCAAGAGTCTCGAAGGCCTCACCAAGAGCGAGAAGGCTGAACGCTTGTACGAAATGCAGCAGGCGGCGCGCAAGGGCATCCGCGAAATCCTGGGTGACGAGCGCAAATGGCCTCAAGAACTTCTCTTCATTGGCCGCAACCTCCGCATCGTGCAGGCCAACAACCAATTCCTCGGCTCACCCGTCAACCGGATCAAGATCACCGGACTATGGGCATCTCGTGCCCTGGTTGAGTCCCCAGATCTGCCATTGAGCGAGAAGATCGCCAATTTCGGCCGACACATCGTGTTCAGGATCGTCCTCTTCACGACCGACCTCTTCTTCTGGTTCACGAAGATCAGACAGTTCCTGCATTTGGGCGGCGGGATGGAAGATGATATCGAAGCCCATATGCACGTGATGGCGAAAGAAATGGGAGTCGAGTTGCAGCAGAACGTCTTTGAAGGATGATGTGTCATCAAGCACTAGATACATATGCATTCGAATCCAGCTCTCTCGTGCCTCTTTACGCTTCTGGACTTGGGATATTCTGTATGATAGAGGTTGATAGAAATCTACAGGCGGGGGTAGAGGCTCTCCCTTCTCAACAAATTATTATGTGATAAGAAATTTGTTGAAAACCCAAATTTCTCTGACCAAGAAACAAACTTTCGTGATATACGTAGAGTAGAGAACATTGCAACGATAGCACAGCGACAACTGAACCAAATAATTCCAATTGAGGGGATATCCATAGTACCCAGCATTTTTGATCTCCATTGCAGAAAACATAATCGACAAATTAACCATGGCGACATGCATCATAAGTCATTATCCGTCAAGTGAAATAGGGTATAGAAAGAAACATTAGGGTCTTGGGTCATATATCACATCATAAGTCATTAATACTGTTCCCAGTTGGCGTATCCAGCGGGCTGCCATTCCTGTCCTGGATAAGCAGTGCTGGACATGACGATCTCCTCGCTGGAGTCATCTCTGCGGAGTGGAAGTTCCACTGGCTCGGTGGCTCGATTGATAACGGCACTTTCGTCACGATGGGGATGGCTAGAGCGTGGGACAACGTTGACGTTTTCTTGTATGTTCTCCTTTGATGGAATGGTAACGTCTGATTCTGGCTCGAAGCTGAATCTACGAGGGTCGGGTATGTCAGGGATGTCGTGGTAAGTGGTGGTATCGTTTGATTTAGCTGCTGCGGAGTGCTCTGTAGAGGCCGGATGTACATGATGGGTGGAAGGTATTGTTGTAGTACGGTGTTTTTGCGCTGTTGATCCTTTGTAGTATTGACCGGGGTGAGATGTCTTTGGTTCCGCACGGTAGGAAGGGTTCAAGGCTGCTGGGCGCCGAACTTTGATCTTCTTATGTCGAGTGTGACTGGACCTTGAATTTTCTTGCGTTTCGCCAGGAAGAGTAATCTTCCAGGGAGTCTCTTGGTCGCCCACACGGTTAGTGTTGGGAACACAGTGGAAGGTACCCAAATTATATGCAGGATCAGAGGAGTTGCCGAAGGAGGTAGTTCCGTCGTCAGGCTTAGGTGGATGAGATATTGGACTTCGCGAACGCATGCGTAACTCCTGCGTATGGTACCGACCGCGCTCCTGAAGTGTGACTTCTCTTCTGACTGGATACGAAGGCGAAAATGTGATTCCCACAGGGGGTGATTGCGCTGAAAGAATGCTTGAACTCGTTGAAGCAAATTGATGATTCCGAGGCTGAGGGTGATAGAGTTGTTCAGATTGGGGCGGCGTATGAGGTTGATCCTGAGCATAATACTGCCCCGCCGGTGCATCATGATTTGAACTGCGTTGCTTTGCAAGTCGGTGACCACCAATAAATTTCCCAGGCTGCCCAGATCCTGCGTTCCCAGGAGTACAATTGTCACCAGGAGGAGTGGGATGACCCGCAAATTGCTGTGAACTGTTCCCCTTTCTTCCTGCCGAGTCTTGCTGAGCTGCGGAGGATGAAAAGCCGAAAAGACCCTGGTATTCCTGCGTCAATGCAAATAGACATTCGGAATATGGACAGCGCACTTACACTGATTCTAGCAAGAGTTCTTCTCTTCGCCCCTTCCGCAGGTTTCGAACCCGTTGCTGGCAACGATGACCGATGAAGTTTGGCCAGTTTCTTCATCTTATTCTTGGCAGATTTGCCTTTGTCAGCTTTTGATTCGGGCTCTAAGACTGCAGGCGTTTGTTGTCGCGAGATATCGATACGGGATATAACTGCATTGCCTGAAATACTGCCCCTGCTTCTCAGGCTTTCAGAGTCATGTTTGCTGAGGACGCTAAATATGCTGTTCCTAGCTGAACTGATAAAGCTGTATCGAGTGGGCGGCGCGTGTAGATTTACATCACCTGATTGGCGTCGCTGGCCTGGCAAGTAGCCTGGCTCGTTATTAACGGGGCTCGCACGATAGTTGCCAGAAGGAATTTCCTGCGGTATCCCTGGTACATTGCTGCCATTCAGAGCTGGTGACAACTGAGCGGAACTAGTATTTTCAGAAGGTGCAGCGAATAGTCGATTTGGTCCTAGCAGAGAGCTTGAGTCGAGAGAGCGGGTTCTGAACGACACATGCGCACGCGGCGGATGGTGAGGCTGCTGTCGAGGTTCGGGAGAGCCATCGTGAGTACCCACAGATGAGATGGACGGTCTTTGAGAAGGAGGGGCATTAATGGCCATCTGATGAAGCAAATTATCTGCCGACCGGGCATGAGGCTGAAGATGAAAAACGTCGTGGCCAGCGACAGAGCTCCACTCGTGTTCTGGAACCATGCGGTAGATAGGTCTTGGAAGAGGCGTTTCTTCAGAAGTAGTATTAGCATATGGAGGAGCATCCCGATGCGAACCTTGCTTTTCCGGCGGATAAGCAGAATCAGATGTAGGAAAAGCAGGAGGTGGCTCGTTGAGCGCATCATGATCCGACACCACAGGCCCGGTAGAATATTCAGGAGGTGTGGCCTGGTGATGTTCCACCAGGCCTTCGGTGTCTCCTACATTTACGTGGGTCAGATCATCAGGACGGTCATTGACCTGGGGTGTCGCATTTGCATTTTCACCATCTGTTGACCTTTTGGTATCAGCATCTATGTGAAGGTTATCATCCCCCGGTGCAGAATAAGGAGGCACAGCTTGAGAGTTCGTGGGACCATCTGGGACTCTCTGTTCTGCAACTACTGTAGAGGAAACAGCATTATCATCTTGGTTGATATCTGACGCCTGAGAAGCAGCAGAATGATCCATCTTGCTAACAGCAGCCATAGGAGAGATTCTTCCTTGCTCTGAGGCTGCTAAAAATTGGTCACTCGGAGGATCTGGAGAAGACCTCCCTTCCGCGGCTTTAGATTGAAGTCCAGTCTCCGAATGGCCATCTGCGTGGAATTCTAGAGACGAGATAGACTGGCGGTCGTGGAAGTTTTCCACTGCAGCACTCCAAAGGGCTGTGGGCGATTCTTCCGCACCAGAGTATGTAGCCGTCATTGCAGATGCAGGCCGTGATTCTGCAATATCGTTTGCAAACGGGTTAATTCGTTGGAAAGTAGGAAGGGTGATGTTCATTTCTTCATTGGCCTCTATACGGTTCTCTCGAGTGCCGCTAACATTGTCGATTAACTCTCCTCGGTAGACTGAATTGGTTGAAGGAGGTAGTCTGCCCCAAAGAGTGCCTGTAGCGTCAAGTGAAAAAGACCTAATGTTTCTATTCGGACTCCGCCGGACTTCCCCAGAGTGCGACCCGCTGTCCAAGACGTCTTTAGTGGCGAAAGAGAATCGGCTTTCATGGAATCTAAATGAAGGCAGCCGTGGAACACCACCCAGTGCTACTGAATTGCGCTGCGAGGAGTAGGCATGGGAGGTAGCCGAGTCACTAGCTGGAGAGAATGTCATTTCTGGTAGTTGTAGACTTCTGCGAGTCGACGAAGACTGAGAACCCTACACGATCAACACCGAATTAGATTCGAAAGATCAACTTTCGTCACAAAAATACGAATACACTGATCTCGTCCAGGTGTCACACAGGTCGCTCGGGAAGACACCACAGACGGTATTACGTTGGCTATTCAAAAAGAAAGGAAATGGAGCTCGGGGTCAAATGAAATGGGGTATAGAGCAATGCCACATCAAGAAACGAAAGGGAAAGGAAAGGAAAGACGCGCTTAGGGCGCGTGTAATATCTGACAATGAGATCAGTTATCTACCTTGTCAGTTGCGCCACCCAGAAATTTACTTTTGCCTTTAGCAAAAAGCCCCTTTGCTGCACCACCAGCCTTGCCGCCAATGACCCCGGCACTATGCAGAAATTCCTTCCCCCGTTGCTCCACATGCTGTCGCTTGATCATACTACCAAGAGGGGCCCCCGAAGGGCGTCTCATATGACTGGCACCTGTAGATGGTTGGGAACCGTCCAAGTGTGATGAGAGGCCACCAAGAGCGGGTATCTTTGAAAATTTGGCTCTTGACACAGATGATCTTTGGAAATCTGCTGGAAGGTTTCCATTCCGTTCGATCACATCTGCATGTTCGGGAAATATTTCTGCAGTTCGGCGGATCCAGTTATCCAAACCCGAATCCAGGGCAGCGAACTGATCCCTAGTCTTGTCAAAAAGGCGTATCCGCTCGGGGACGGACTGGACGCCGAGTATGTCGCGAAAGCCGAGTAATTGAGCCTCGTTGATAGGTACTACCTTCGATAGATGTGATGGCTCCTGAAGTTCCTGGGAAGGCTGATCACCATGACCACCGGATTGAATTTCGCCAGGGACTGGGTGAGGAGTTAACGCATCTTGCTGAGCCTCAAGGTGATCTGGCTGATCTTCAGTTGCGCCAACGGGAACGGGACTTGGACTTTGCGTTCTGCTCATAGGTAAAGGTTCCAGAGACTGCATATCAGTCCCAGGAAGACTGCGCTCGTTTTCTACGGTCTCCCCAGCAGGACTCAATTCACTCCATGCTAACTGCTCGGACAATCCAAGGTCAGGACCACGCTCTAGCTCGGGCTCCTCGGAGAAGGATGACTCCCAGGAGAATCGCTTTTTCAGTTTAGGCGCAGTAGGAGCAGCGGCGGCAGTCTCGCCGTATGATGGAGTATCGGAGACTTCGGCCCTTGGAGAGGTTGGAGAGGCGGTTGGCTGATCATTCCAATAGCTATCATATTCACTTGGAATCAGACTAGCCTCCCGCTGTGGTTCTGGACGCTCAACCCGGTTGGATTCTGAGTTCCGAGGCTCTGGTGCTGGTGAACCCTCCGGGCTTAGCCTCCGCATGATCTCTTTCCTCAAGCGATCACTTTCGGTATCCTGGGGCGACGTTTCCGTGCTCATAGGCGGGAGAAATTGCGGAATGCTAGTTCCGTCATCCTGACTGGAAAATTGACCACTGCGGATCCTAAGTGGCTTAGGAGCTTTATCATAATGTGCTTTCCCCCTCAACTGATCTCCGTTATCTTCATCCTTCCCTGCGGCAAAGGCTGAACGACCGCGATCATAATTGTCCGCAGGACCCTGGGAGACATTTGTAGTAGCGGTACCCGTGGAGTAAGTTTCTAAGAGAGATTCTAGAGCTTCTCTGCTCTCTAGTCCAGCTGGGGATGCCTCTGGCAAAGCCTTCTCATGGTGCTGTGAGGCTGCAGGAGTGGTCGAAGACATCTCCCCAGATGCTGGTGGTACTGCCTGATTCTCTGAAATAACGGGTCTCCTGGCGGGGCTATTGTCCGGAGTTGGAGTGCTGAGGTCACGACGATGTCCAGGCTGAAAAGTAGGAGTTCGTTTTCCATCAGAAGACTCTCCTGGTTCCTCAGTGATAGTCGGTGTCTTCTCGCTCTCCAAACCACGAGCGCCCAAGATAGGACTGATAACCGATGTGCTCTCACTTCCTGACCTGACAACACTACCAACGGTTGAGCTTGGAGTCGGCGGAGCGTCAAAAGCCTGATTCACAGCTGAAACGAATCCCAGAGAAGGGCTATGGTGTAGAGAATGCTGCTGGGCATCAGCTTCGCTTTGAGCATTTGGCTCCCCCGAATTGCCGGAATTTGAGCCGCCAAAGTTATCGCCGACACCAGGCATGCGTTTGACTTCCGGCAATGAAACACTCGGGATGTCTTGTGGATTAGTAGACGGTGCTGACTGTTCGGACTCTAGACTTCGTTCAGGTTCAGTATCCAGGACGGAGCCAACAGTTGGGCGCTCCACGTCTGTAGAGTCTACGCTAGGCTTTGTAGACTCCTGGCACTGTTCTTCTTTCAGTTTCCCTTTCTCTTCCTGCATCCGCTTGTATATGTCGGCAGGACGGATGAAGGGTAAAGGTTTGGAAGTACCAGCATCAGCACCTCCAACTGAAGACGAAGCCGCTGGACGTATCGCTAAGGGTTGCTGTTGCGGGGCGTTCTGACCTATAGGGGAGACCCGATTGTCCGGGGCAGGAGAAGTTGACTTGGCACTGAGATTTGGAGATCTTGTACGCTCGCGCCCAAGTGCAGGAACATCCGACGACGGAGCAGAAGACCCCAGGTTTCTTGTAGAGGAACTTTGTGGTGGCTCCCTCCAACTCGGCAGCTGAGGGACTGGAGGCTCTTCATCTTCATCTTCATCCTCATCGTAATCATCATCGTCGCCCCAGTCGTTACCATCATATGAGTATGATTTCGCTTCCACCCAGCGCTTCGACTTCGCTCGGTTAACATTCGTCTTGAAGGAGATGGGTTGACCGGCGGTGGGACTCGGAGCCAGCGGACTTGCAGAACGAGAGATCGCCCTAAAGATGGAATGTCAATGATGTGGCACGTCATGGAGATGGGCATTACTCACGGTTCCTGCAGGCTCGGCACCTGTGTATTCTGGAAGGGACCGGCCATCACGGAAGCATAGAGCGAGCTATGCTAATGCTAATGACAGCATGAACAGGTATCGCACACAACTAAGTCTGGAAACAGACGTGTATTGTGAGCAGTGACGGAATTATACTGGCAAAAGTGGCGTTTTGAGCCTCAGGCCAGATGGTTTTTGAGGACGATTGAATCACGGCAGCAGTGTCGCAATAGTTGGTTCCTTGCACCAACGATTGCGGGATTATGTCTGATGAATTATATGGTAACAATAGAAAGAAAGAAAAGAAGACAATCCAAGAGAAAATAATCAAAGAGAGTGGAAGTATGCTACCCTTTGACAGGGTAGGTTAATGGCGTTGTCAGGCCGGACGTACGCGGTCGGATGAGGCTGGGAAATAGTGATCACCACAGCACACCTAGTTGAGGATATTGTTCTTGACGAGTGGAAAGAGAACAAAGTCAGGTGTTGGGAACACACACTTGAATGCAGTCCTGACCGTACCAAGGTCAGATACTGCCATCAAGTAAGAGTATAGAAGAGAATTGAAAGATGCTGTGAGCTGAACAGCAGGCAGTGGCTGATGCGGAGAGAAATTGGTGGCGGTGCTGGTAATCACGTGCTGATACTGGAGCTATTCCGTTCTTGGCTTCCAACGAACGCGGCCAGATAGTCCTACAACTGTGTTGACTTTCAATTCCATCTGGTCCAACTTAGAGCTTGTCAATCCTGGAACCATCAGAACCCCTCAGCCATCAGATATATCGCATCGCATGGACCGCTGACATACACTGTCCACTTTCGACGCCACCAGTGTTGTGAGGGAAGTGGTCCTTCCGTATCGCCGCTCTTGTTACTCCGGACTCCTTATCGCTTACTGTCGCGGCGAAGACTCGGTTGGCTTTTCCATTTTATGATCTATCCGATCCATTCATTTCTACATCGGTCACAGAATTAGCAGATATCCTTCCATTCATAATATTTTAATTTCAACATGGCCGGACCGTCGATACAAGACAGGACAAATGAGTTCAGGTCCATCCTGGGACAGGTGCAGAAACGCCAGGCCACCTCCAAGGTTGGCGCGCAACGACAGGCGTTGCTATCCGATTCACAGCGCAGGCAAGCGAGTGGAAGTCCAGATGGGGCACAGGCCACCAGGAGAGCTAGGTCTGAATTCGCGAGAAAGGCTGCGGAGATCGGACGAGGCATCACCGGCACCACAGCGAAACTACAGAGATTAGCAGAGTGTAGGTAGCATTCAAGTTATTCAGCGCTCGTGGCGATGGGACGCTGAGGATTCCCGTGACGACAATCACACAGCTAACAGAGTTCCATAGTGGCCAAGCGAAAGACCCTCTTTGATGATAGACCTGTCGAGATCTCGGAGTTGACCTACGTGATCAAGCAGGATCTAGCTTCATTGAACTCGCAAATAGCTGCCCTCCAGGCGCTAACTCTGGCGCAGCATCCAAAATCAACCCGTAACAAGGCGGACCAGGAAGGCGAGCACAATGACAATGTAGGTGGATGGAAGCCTCAGTTGTTCCGGATGGCAACTAACTGGACCCAGGTTGTGGTCATGCTGCAAGGGAAGCTGGCAGATGTCGGAGCCAACTTCAAAGAGGTGCTAGAAGTGCGGACAAAGAATATCCAGGCGTCACGGTCACGTACAGAGAATTTCGTCTCCTCCGTCTCGTCGAAATCGCAGACTGCATTGGACACTGGTCGCTCGGATTCCCCGTTGTACACCGCCCCTGGAAGAAGGACGCCCCAGCCAGGGTATCAAGGAGGCGCGTCCGATATCTTGACTTTGGAACCCTCGACGTCTTCCCCGCTCTCGCGAGCAGGTGCGCAGTCGGATCAGCAGCTTCTCATGATGGAGGAGGCCCAACCCAACACGTATATCCAAGCTCGAGGGGAGGCCATTGAGGCTATCGAACGTACCATCAATGAACTTGGCGGGATCTTCGGGCAGCTAGCTACCATGGTCAGCGAACAATCGGAAATGATCCAGCGTATTGATGCCAATACGGAGGACATTGTCGATAACGTCCAGGGTGCACAACGTGAATTGATGAAGTACTGGTCCCGAGTCCAGGGTAATAGATGGCTTATTGCGAAGATGTTTGGAGTACTAATGGTGGGTCCATCTAGTCGAGAAAGCAAGAAGTTTGTACTGACTTTTTTTTCTAGATATTCTTTCTCCTCTGGGTTCTAATTTCAGGCTAGTCCTGCTTTTGGCCCTTCGCGTTGTACATTATGTTGCATGTTTTCAATTCCTACCCTTTTGCGTCGGATCCAGCACTGGATGCTAGGAGCCTTTTCTTGTTTTCATTGTCTTCTCATGAGCTTTTCCTGATAGAGCCAGACTCACTTTCCATTAATCCAATTTCCTTCTGGTCTTTCTGTCTGTTCTCTTTAAATGCCTTCACCAAGAACCGAGCACTTCACGGATACCACATGTTGGAATGTATAGATGCAGTCTTTGAAATTGAATGACCAGTACAAATACCAAGTCACAATCCACTTCACCCATCTTTGCAACCGATCCCTCCCACCATATGTAACTTCCCACTCCCAGCTGTGTCCACCTCCAGGCCAAAATCGCCGCGAACCTGGCAGAACGAGACCAAGCATTTCGATTCTCGATGTCGCTCAAACACAGTTCTTGTTCACTGCTGGACACAATTCCAGTAATGACTGACTGCTAGATGGTTTCCTTTACGATATATATATGTCCCTTTCTCACCATCCTTGACTCCCTACTTTTGTTTCTGAGGATGAAGAACGATGCTATACTATAGATGATATAGATATATACTCTTCAAAATGTGATCCTACAGCAAAAACTCGAAGCCCAGAAAAGTGGAGTTTCATTACCAATGCAGAAAGTACTTTCCTATATATGAGAATTAATATTGATGATAAAGGAAAACCAGGATATTAGAAGTGAGCAAAGCACGGACGAAAGAATGTTGTTGTTCCTCGATTTTGAACTTCGGTCTGTTTCTGGACCTCCTAGGTTGCGAAATGGGCTTTTCGTAGCGATGGAAATGCAAACTAGTAGGCACCTGCTTATAGTTTATACTGTCTAAGCTATGGACCCGTCGTAAATTCCTTTATGTGGGTTGTATCTAGACTCTCGTTAGTCGAGAAGGTGTGCTGGAAGCGATGCACGCTAATCCTCCAAAAAAAAGAAAGAAAAAAAAAGAGAGATAAGTAACTGGAGGTTAAAATAAGAAAACCTAGATCAGAGAAAATCAACAAGCCAAGCCATATGCCATTGCAGCTATGACTTGAAGGTTCAGCAGAATCATCGTTCGCGCTGAGAAGCACATCATTTAACCTCTACCAAGCTAATGCCTAGCTCATACCTTGCTCGAACTTACTTTACCTTATCCAGCAGTTCAGGAATCTCAAAACGGGGGAAAGTGGATAGCTGTGACGAAATGAGGTTATGCGCTGCATTCCTTTCCTGGCGCGTGCACTGTTGGTGGAATTCCCAAATCGTCCAACTCGTCTGTCCACTCTTATCAACAAAATCTGCCACCCACGTTGCGGAATACTTAGTACTCCATGCAATGCAAGGGCACTGCGCCCAGCCGACGAGAACAATCCTCTAGAAATACCACCGGCGGCTGAAGATCCCCAACGACTGGTCCACTGGACGGCAAGGCTGTAAATGAGCCCACGATCCCCGCTCGACGCTAGCTGAAGCCGGACTAAGAGATGAATTGGTGTCTCAGATACAACCAGCCTCAAATCTTCAGGGGCGCAATCATTTCCCTGGCCCCAGTGCTACTGTTCGAGGAGAAAGGACGTGTCGCGGGATAATAGTAGTAATAATAATGATGGGGGCCAATGTTCTTTCCTTCTCCTCTTCTCCCTTCATGCGATTTGCTTATTCGCCTGTCTCTCCTTTTCGTGCTTTTTGATTCATAACGTCTATCGATCTCTGTGAGCGGTGACCACAAATTCGACTTATTGGGGTCTGCGGTCCTGTTCACTGTCTCTCCTTCTGTTGATGATCGAGCGCAGATAACATTGATCTCAGCGTCCGAAGCTGATACATCCTGAAACGGACAAGGCACAATATTTTATACCCAACAATACCAGTCCATATTACATTCATTCCTCTATTCTTTAACTAGAGCAAAGAAAAATGGGCCTTGACATTCGTTCTTTACTCTTGCGACGGAGCTGCTCTGCCGGCAGTGATAGTTCCGATTGCGAAAAGCCAACCAGTCAGATCTTGATCAATGTCGTGCCAACAGCTATTATGTGCTTGTGAGTGAATCATGAAATAGTTTTGGTTTGTCCAAACAGGAAGAAAGAACCGTTGCTGATCTTGATATAGTGTCATCCTGGTCAGCATGATCGTACTCGTCATTCTTTCAAGACGAAGGAAAAAGTTGGACGCCTTAGAAGACGCCAAAGCCGGTCATTCCCTCGAGATCGATGACTACGACCCCCCAGCACGTCCCGGCGAAAAGCAGCCGCAAGTCAGTATGGTTCCTGCTGATGCACAGCAGAGACCACCTCAGTTAACGTTAACTGTACCGCCTCCGGCGGTAGCGAGAGACCGGTCGCCATCACCAAGATCGTTTGATACCGAGTTCGACAAAAGTCCTTACTATCACGCCTCCTTCAGTCACGCATCAAATGTCGAGCCAGAAATGAGTGCGGAGGCAATTGCGAAGATGACACAGAAGGAGAGACACATTGTATGATGCGCGGATTGGAGGAACAATTAAGGGACCTATGGGCCATCAGAACGCTGGCCCGTTACCTGTTAGGTGCCTAGGAATCTTTAATATGTATGCTACAAACGTTACGATGTTTAAACCTCCATCTAAGAAATGCAATCCAGCCGTATCAGAAGCAATTACCTTTTCTGTTCTTGCTAATCTCCAACTTAAAACATGCATATGCAGGACAGGTCCCACTATTTGGAAACAGTCTAGGGTGTAATCTCGTTTACATGCTTTGAATTAGGGTCGTTAAAATGCCGTCAATGCTCAAATCGTTACAGAATATTGACACTACCAGATGAATAACTAATCAATTCAACCGATTGGGAACCTCCTGTCCATTCAACCAGTGCTCGAGATTTGCCGCCGTCTGCGCATACCAATTACTGATCGTTTCTTCTTCACCATATCCCATATGCGGCGACAATAGCAGCTCACTGCGTCCATCCTCACCCCACCTGATCGTCCTCCATTCGCTGTCAATTGGAAGAGGTTCTTTGTCAAATACATCCAAAGCCGCTCCGCGAATCCGACCCGCCTTGAGAGTCTCCAGCAGCGCTGCTTCATCAATCAATGGTCCTCGAGAGGTGTTGATCAACAGTGCGCTGGGCTTCAGAGCTGATAATTCCTCCTTGCCCAACAGTCCTCGACTCCGCTCGGAGAGCACGTAATGCACGCTGACTATATCCGCGGCGCGGAGAAGGTCCAGTTTCGAGGGCGACACCATGATCGAACCGGTTGGTAAACCAAGCTTCTGGGCTGTCTCATCGGCCTTTTCTTGTGTCAGACTCGATGACCATGCGATGACTTTCATGTTAAATGCGAGAACGGCGATTCGAGCTGTCGCTGCGCCTAATCTCCCCAGGCCTAGCAGCCCCAGTGTCCGTCCTGGAAGACCGATGGCCAGAGTCTGACCCTGCCACGCGCCACTTTTGACTGCGAGATCGTCTCGAGCGACGTGTCTTGCCAGACCCAGAATCAACGCCCACGTATGTTGCGTCGTGGAGTCTGGAGTCAAGCTCGATCCAGCCTTGGTTCCCGCGACGATAATACCCCGCTTCGCAGCCGCGGCGGAGTCAATCGATGCGTTACGAAGACCCGTGGTGAGAAGCAACTTCAACTTTGGTAGACCTGCAAGGACCTCATCGGTGAACGCAGTCCGCTCGCGCATCGTCGAGATGACTTCGAATGGCTGTAATCGCTCAATTAGCGCCGCTCTGTCTTTGGCATCTCGGGCGTCAAGTGTGTCGGGGAAGCTGGATAGCTCGATTCGACCAGAGGAGACCAGTAAATCGAATTGAGCGGATGCTAGATTCTGATAATCATCCAGGACGGCAACCTTGACTGGTTTCGACATGGTGATGCTCGTTGGAGGGGTAATATCAAGCGTGGAGTTGTTTCGAATGATGTTGGACTTTCTTGTCTAATCATCACCCTCCAGAAATTAGTTAACCATCTTCCCCACGACCTCCAAAATGCGGGGGATGTACCTCTTGCCAGTTCTACCGTTAACTTCTGCCGGGTGAAAAGCATATCATTCTTTGTCCAAGTGTTGGCCAATTATGGCTGCTGGTTCGGGGAAGTAGATCGGCTAAGCATAAATGCGAGAATTCATCCGCAATACTTTTTTATTGCCTCAAATGTGGTTAGAGAAGAGTTTTCTGAGAGAATGTTGAGATTTCTGAGCCGATCTTTTGATGTTAGGCCAATATCTACATGATTTCTTAGACTTGATTGAAGCAAGTGGAACTGATCAATCATGTCATAAGATATCCATGAATGCCATTTCTGTCTTCCAATTTTGTTCCTAATGCATCATACATGAAATGTAATACAACGTATGATCTCTAAGGAGAAGTTGTCCTGTATTCTGTGGCCTATCTCATAGATTGCTAATGCTAACCAAAATAAACTGCTCTGCCATGACTCCCTAATTCAGCAGTAGGTAATAGGTCTGAAAGATCCCCCGTAACCAAAGCCACACTCCAATCAACGAAATAAAATAAAGACACTCACCTGTCGTGTCTAACGGTCAGAGAAAGGAATAATATACGAGCTCGTACCAGCATTATGATAGATGATGCAAATGCAATACGTGGTAATCAGTAAGCATGCACGTAACGTGAACCATAGTCCCTACTCCCACATCAAGAGTCAGGGTTTTCCTCTGTCAGGCATCTTGCCTTTCAGATTTCTGCGCCAGCTTCTTGCACTGTCTTCTGTTATCCCAGATGGACCTGGGACTCCTGTGTCTGCAGGAGGGTTAATATGGCCACGAACGGCTAGAACATAATCACGACCGGCTCTCATGGCACGAAAATTCGGTCCAAATAGATCATCGCTAATAAGTGTCTCTTGCGAACGGCGGCGCAGCTGTAAAATCCTCGTGCTGCTTGTGGCAGCAGACATATGAAGTGAACCCGATACACTTCCGAGATCCACCTGGCTCAGTCTGCTCGAGCTGGGCGATGGGTCTTTCTCCATCGAAGGTCCTCCAGTATGCATGAGTTGTTCCAATAATCTATCAGTCAGTGATCCGGAGTCATTCGCCTCATAATGATGCATATCAAGTGCATGTGTATGACCATATGAATCAAGATTTCCGTAGTCGTAATGACTGCTTGTTTCCTCTATATCGTACTCTGCCTGTCGTCCCCTACTGTTAAATATTCCCATGGTGCTATCTATCTCACGAATGGTATCATCTGAACCATAGCTTCTAACATCATGTCTAGTTCTGTCTTCCATTGGATCGTAGCGAGTGGCCGGAAGGTATTCCAGTCGATCATCAGGCACTTGCCATGCTCTGTTGGTATATGCCGCTCCAGAAGAAGATTCGGGTTCCGTTTCTAAACTCTCCAACAATGGTAGCGAGTTGACCTTGCGTATGACCAGTGGTCTTGGGCGGACACTTTCTTCGCTGATGTTGTTATGATCGTAACCTCCTTCGTGGGGAGTGAAAAAGAATTGACTTCTGGATGCATTTTGGCTATATCGCCTGGAGCTAGCATGTTCCGTATGCTCTTCCCAGCGAGGGTCATTGTTGGCAAAGGTGCCCCATCCATGCATAGTGTGGACATTGCTCGAAGACGGGTTGATTGATGGGGACGACCTGTTTCTCAATCGCAGAGGGAAGACTTGTTCCCCAAAGCCAAACCTTCTTTGAATTTCTTGTTTCCGTGCTTCGTATCCGGGATCGGTCTCGGAGGAATACTGGGCACTATCTTTACCCCATTCTTCTTCATCGTTTCCCATGTTTTGTCCTTCTCGCTCGTCATTGCCCCTACTCAGAGGTGCAGTTCGAGGAAACAGCGGAGTGTCACCGTCCTGCGTTCGAAGACCAGTACTTGGGGTGAGTGGTGTTCGAGGTGTCAGTCCTTTCCACCCCGAAATTTCAGAATCCTGGAGCCTGAAAAACAGTGGCTCACTCCTAGGACGTTCAATGGTCTCCGTTCTGGCCGTTCTGGATTCAGGACTGACATATCGCTGCGATCTAGATCCGATCTCTTCATCTATGAGATCCTCGTATTGAGGACCTCCATTTTCGGGAATCTCCGCGTAGTGGTCAATTATAGATGCGATTTCATCATGGCTGACAAATTCCTGGCGCTCTGTTTGGTAAATTCTTGCTGTTTCATGCCTTTCGTTTTGTAGAGTCAAAGGTGCCGGACGTTGACGGCCTGGAGGCGCTGCTGCACTATGTGTCTCCTTCTTCATAGAACTTGCGGTAGGAACGTCTTTTGCCTCATTCGGCGGTTGCGGACAAGGACAGCCTGTGTCTCCGTTTCTGTCTAATATAGAATGCGGCAGAATCCTCCTAACCATTGAAGTCGGAGTTTTATTATCCCCTGCGCTTCGTAGCTCTCTCATAGGAACGGGAAGACCAAAGCCACCGCGAGTCTGAGGTCTATCTCCGCCAGGCAGGTTATTCTTGCGTTCACGATAGAAGCGCTTGCGCTTCTTCCGAAACCAACACGTCGCGACAAGCAACGAGCAAACAATAAGACCTAATATCACAATGGCGCCTATGACTGCCTTGGGAGCCTTGTCCGTTCTGATGTCTTTGTTCGGGGTTTCGGAAGTAGTAATCGACGAAGCTGTACTCTGCGAGGAAGTAGTAGGAGACTTTCCAGTAGTAGATTGTGTAGTGGTAGACTGCGTATCAGTAGCAGTTGGGTAAGTTGTGATGAAGAACGTCGTATGCCAATGCGTTGTCTGTGCAGCACTGGAAGTGGTTTCTGAAGAGCTCGTTGGTAAGGAAGGAGGTATGACTGTAGCGAGAGTCTGAGGAATAGTAAAGACAGGCATTCCTCTCTCATTCACCGATATCAAAGACATTGATGATGATGATGATGCAGTTTCAGTGATCTCTCCATCAAACTCGGGATTTCCGACCTCTTGCAATGGGTCCTCGTCAAGGCTGGAAGATCCATCTGTGGACATTTGTAACATTCTAAGACCGAGAGCTGCAACGAGCATTTGTAGACTTAGAATCAGGAAATAATAAGTATTCCCTTTTATCCAAGTACTTATATCTGAACAGCAAGCGGTTCAGGCGTTTGGAGGAACATAGGCCTGAATATTTTGGAGACATGAAGCAATTCCTGATTCCCCCGCCTTCATGGTGTGCACGATATAGGTGTTTATACAGTGAATATGCTGCACAGAACGTTGTCCAAATAGTATACCGAGAAGAGCCGCCAGATATTAGAGTGTGAAAGCAAAGCAGTGATAGGGGAGGGGTGCTAAACTCAGCTTGTGATATAACTATTACCCCCATAAAGTAGAGACAAATGGTAACGATGATCTGATCGTTACTCTCTGAAGACTGCACAGCCAGTATGTCACATTAGAAGTACCAAAAATGATTGCAAGAACTCTTGTAAATGCATATACAATAAAAATGCACAACAAGACCAGCACAAGGCTAAATTTCATAAAGCAATATGCTGGGAAACCTAGTCTGGGAATAGCTCAAAACACAAGGTAGTAGTAATATAGATGTCCTTTGGAAATCACATTCATATTGCTATTGGTTTGTGGTTCCAGAGTCTTGTCTGTTATTCTTAGAATTGCGCCTTCTAGACTGAGTCTCGTCCCTCTGTCTTTTTAGCTCTCTTTCCAGTCTTTCGGACAATGCCTCTAGAAGCCATTGAGCCTCCTCCTTTTCGCCTATCAAGGGACTTCTGCTACCCATCCAGCTCCACTTTGGCCTCTCTCCATAGCCCTTGCTCTCCTTCTCCCGTGAGATCGTCTGTTCGATCGGAATCCCATTCGTTTCAAGCGGAGGAGCCATATGATAGCTCACGACTGACTCGTCCTCCCCCAGAAGCTTGAGATAGTATGCCCACTCTTCGTAACTGAATATTTTTGGTGGATCGCTATTCACGTATTCGAACAGCTTTCGAATCTCATGCATGAGAAGATATTGGTAATGATGAGTATTTTCAGCCTTGATATCGCCTTTCTCACGTGCCTCTTCCTCTTCTTGGAGCTCCTGCTGTTCCATGACGCTTTCTGCCTGCTCAACGATCCGTGATTGCTCCCGGTTGACCTGGTTACTTTCCCCTTGCTCTTCGTCTCCAGTTTCTCCCACAGCCCGTTCCCCTCTATAGAAACGGACAAAATCCATCAGCCTGTCCTTAAAGCTCTGTTCTCCCGGAAGAATGGTTAATTCTCCGAGATAAATTGTAGCATTTCGGATCGCCCTCACGATCGTGTCGCCCAAGTTGGAGATAAATATTGTGATGGTTGGCACAGCCAGAAGCGACCAGAATACAAAGAATGGCTTAGCCCAGTTGTTAATGGGATATATGTCCCCGTATCCAATAGTCAAGAGGGACGTATAGGAGAAATAGAGCGCCTGGAAATATGTCCAGCCCCGGTCTTTTTCTGACCTCCAGAAGGCCACTGCACCAAGTAGCCAGAACATAAGCCACACGCTCAAAGAAATGATCAATGATATCCATCTTTGCTCCAAATCCGATATTCGGCGAACATGCCGCATGGCCAAAAATTCTCGTCGCCTTCGATCCACTTCATCCTCCGTTTCCTCCTTAGCATCCGGGGAGAAACCTAAAGGGTGCTTATGGCCGGCTAGTACCCGCTTCAGAAGAGCTCTGCGTGTCTTCTCGGTTAGGCGGCCGGCCAATTTTTGCCTCCCTTTTTGAAGCATGAGAGATCTTATGGATCCGATGATGAGACCAATAATGAGCAATCCTCCCACTGCATACGGGAACAGCAGCCCACGACCTAGATGAGTACGGGGCGCGAAGTCGCCGATGCCAATAGTCAATAGTGTGAACTCGGCCCAATACACGGCATCCAGATATCGCCAGTGTTCGATGTGTGCATAGACGGCAGCACCGCCTAGGAGGTATATCAGGAAAATGATGGTCTGTAACATCAGCGTTCTCTGACTTGTTGTGAGCCTAAATTCCCTGCTGTAATGGCCTTTGTACGCCCCGTACACGGTAGCTAGTAGTAATGACGAAATAAAGAAGTAGATCGCAGCCGCTATTATAGCGTAAAAATATCCTTGGTTGAGAATGCCGGCCTTCTGATGATTATATAACTTGAAGGCTCCGAGTAGGCAGATCAGCATTACTGAGGAAAGATACCATCCAACAATGACGATTGGTTGAGAAACAACAAAGGGTATCCGTCGAGCCATGTTCATGAGTAGCGCAAAGTTTGCTATAAGAGCAAATCCGAGAGACACAGCATTAAGCGCAATGACCCTACAGCGAGTTAGCGATCTGATATATGAGGGAAAGATGAAGAGAATGCAAACCATGTTGGATCTCTGATGTCCACGCGAGAACCTCCACCTTGTAGTTCATAAGTCCAGGCCTCCGTTAAAGAGCAAATGCTGAAGGCATTCGCCATCGGCCCCAGAGTTCCCTATGCTCTAGTATCAGTCTTCATGCTTTTAGTTTGACCAGTGTTCAGCAGCATATCTTGTAGCAAATATCGGGTATGCACATACTGCTACTAACGGAATCGCTGTAGATGCAAACCACCATCTTACCGGCCTCATGGCCTCTGCGACATCTCCACTCCTCGCCCTTTCTTCATCGACCCAGCGGATTTCAGGAAGGTCATTTGGATCCGTCTCCGGATCCGCAGGGTGCCCACCAAGGGCTGTGTCCTCTTGGCCGATAGCACTGTCCAGACCCGGGTCATTCATGTTCTCATGTTTCCAGACACAGGCAACACGCTTATAAGGTGTTTTTAATTCCCGTACTCAAGTGTCCACAGTGATATTTCAAGTACCTTCCTGTCTCTCCATCTTGGTGTATAATTCCTTCTTTCCTTGACTTGCTGCAGTAGTACCTGCCGGTTTCCTCACGTAGAGCTAGGGCGAATAAATCAACCCAGTATCTCAATAGCACTCAGTGATCTCCGCTTTCTATCTATGCCCATCTGTCATCAGCACTCGCTGTCTGCTACCTGAAATTGTTGTGTCGCATACTGGGAGGCACCGACGTCATGCATCACGTGGCGGCAAGAGTACCAGGTATCTTCTCAGGTACAGTACCATCCCATCGCACATCGCACATCAACTCTTCGAACAAAGCATAAAGGAATTATGGAATCTTAGTTTACTTTACTGAATCCGAGAATATCATATAGCTTATCTGTCTTAGAGACGCGGTCGAAGCCCGCCTAGATGCATTCGATTCACTGAACTATCTCTATTCTTGATGCAGATGCTAGTAGTACAGGAGAAAAAGAGGAGCGTGACAGCCATCCTCACAGGTAAATCGCCCTTTATCTCAACCCAAAAATATTTTTGAACAGGATACTCGGTATTAGACTTCGACGCCAACGCTACTCCGCAAGGATACTGCGACCTCCGTCTATAGTGATTCTGTTGCGTATCCTCACTCTCATGTATCGCGAACCAAGTTCCTTCACTTTCATTTCGGTCGGACGAGAAACTGAGGAGGGAACTGGCGGCTCGATGGAGGTAAGACCGCTCCCAGGGATGTCCACTTCCAAGATATCATCGTCAGGGACTACGTCAACAACGGCAGTCGGGCAGAACACAAGGGCCTCTCCAGTCTTCAACTTGACAATCTGGTCAAAGAGCCCGTCTTCTATACCAGCTGTGCTGTGGCGTTTCTGTTTACCAATCAACACCGCGGCAATATGGCCTTCAAGCATTTTGTACCAGGCAGGCGAACTGAACCGGTGTACAATTGTCACGTTGCATAAATCAAGGAGGCTCGGAGACAGTGTAGGTTCCTGAGTGGCAATAACAACTCTGGTACCTAGGTGGCGTTGCTGTCTGATTACGGAGAGCAACGTATCGGTGAAGTTGAGGGCCTCGCTGGACTTGGTTGTTAGAAACTAAGAACACACAAGAATTAGTTCAAGCGACGACATATCATTCTCTTTCTGAATGGCATACTACCTACCTTGTGTGCTTCGTCTAGAGCTACGAGGCGTCCACCAGTGGCACGATTTTCCAAGAACAGTGACAGACATATGTTGAACAACGCACAGGCATCGTTCTCGTCGACAAAGGGACAACTCAGGTCTACAATTGTCAAAGTACCCGGCTTGAACTCCCAGATATCGGAGGATTTGGCGGATTTCTGTGAGACGTCCAGGAAGGACTCAAGAAGTTGAAGACGCAACCTTAGGGGTGCAAGTTGGTCTTTTGAGAATTTTTCTTGTTCGAGTCTCTGCTTGAAGAGTCTGTAGTTGAGACCTGGAGAGCCTTGTGATTGCGTGGCCATCTCTCGCAGCACTTGGCTAAGCACCTGGCTAAAGTTAGAAGTGCTTGAATATATCTGCATAAGAGTAGTATCTTCTCACCTCGATGTATAAAGGAGTGTGCCCTTCTCCTCCAATCGCCATCAATGTCTTCATCATCGTAATGTTCAGATGCTTCTCTCGGAAGTACATAGGAACGACTGTCGGTTTTGGAGATCCGGTGGAAAGGCCTGGTAAGGTTCGGTATAGTCTTTCCATCGCCTTGAAGTTGCTTGGCGATACCAGTACACGCACAGGAACGCCTGCTGAACAGAGATATGCAGCTTCACATAGTTGAGTGGTGGAAAAAGTGGTAAACTTGTCATAATGAAAGACTATACCAGCAAGAGGATGCAGCAGCCTGCCGGTCTTGGATGGAGCTAGGAGTGCGTTTTCGAGTAGACAAGAGAGCGTATGACTCTTCCCACTGCCCTGACTGCCACAGATGAAAGTAGACCACGGTGCAGATATATTCGCATACACAAGACCATCAGTTTCCTTTGCCGACTCTGACTTCATTTTCGACTCATTGCCCTCCCCATATGTCTGCAGTCTTAGACCCATCAACCCATGCTGCGGAAAGTTTGACGCGTTCTGCCCAGTAAAGCTGAAAAGCGGCTTTTTCGTAACATGCTGCTTCACCTCAGCAGAGAATAGTGGAGCTGCCTTTATCTCCTCCAAAGCAGAATTCGTTTTCGACTTCGGGCCAGCCGAACCAGACGGATTGCGATCATTGACTGAGCATAGTTCCAAATGCTTTTCAAGTTCGATAACCTCCGCTGTCTTCAATGTGACTTTTGGCGATTGACTCGTATCCGTCGAATCAGACATCTTCGGGTTATTGAGGCCAGGGAAAGGCCATGCAAAGGTATCCGGCTTCCACGGATTTCCAAAACTCGCAGCAGATTCTCCCCCAGTAAAAATAGAATTCTGTGGGATACCGAATGTGAATTGGTACGGGGTTGCATTTTCGGTCGCCATGGTGTGTGTATTTATGTAGGAATCAAATCAGCCGGCCAGAGATGTCAAAGGGCTAGAGTATCC
Source organism: Paecilomyces fulvus (assembly GCA_029606305.1). Classification (NCBI taxonomy): domain Eukaryota; kingdom Fungi; phylum Ascomycota; class Eurotiomycetes; order Eurotiales; family Thermoascaceae; genus Paecilomyces; species Paecilomyces fulvus. The sequence continues at coordinate 611,844 of JAPVCG010000071.1, read as the reverse complement.
TGACAGCGAAGCGGCTCTAACCGTAGAGAAAGAAGAAAAAACAAAGAACCTTGGACAATATGGAGGTGTTCATACGATCAACAACACAAAGCTAGAACGGAAATGGGAGAACAGCGGTAGGCCAGAGAACCGTGGCTCTCACACATAGGTACTGATTTCCACGAGAGATGAACAATGATGTGTCCAAAGAAGGTTAGACCTGTATAGCAAGCAGCTTTCTGCAGATCCTGAAAACATTCCAATTCCTCACATCACCATGAAAGAGAGCTGACTCCTCAACGCTACCTTCCCATGTGGACCTTCAGGAGACCCGACTAAATTTGCAAGCTTCCTAGCAACCAAAAGCTAGCGCTGCTTCATCAGGGGAAATGCAGATCACCCTCCACGTGGCGATAAGATAAGGTTGATGGGTGGATTTTATAGATTAAAAATAAATGGCGCCTTTCCAGTTCAAGAAAATATTAATTAGAATTGTAGTATAACTATAAGACGGATCATGGAATAAGGTACAATTATGCTGCTATGCACAACTTGCCACCTTATTTATGCTCCTCAAAGGAATCTTGCTTTCGAACCAACTAATGGAGTCCTCCGCCACAATTCAATACTGGGTTTGAAACAGATGAACATGCTACCCTGCTTACATGAAATACAGAATAGAGAAAGTTGCATTTGATGCACATTAGCAACATCTGGTATTACTTTGTCTTGTCACGTAGCTAAGGACACTCGGCCGACCCGCATGAGAACCAAAGTACTAATCAAGAGAGAGAAAATGAAGGGTCCCACTGGACGCAATAGTCAGTAAAACTCCAAAAGTGAAGAACAGAGGATATGATCGAGAAAATGGCCGAATAGGCAGCATTGACCTGCAAGAAAAAAGGCCCATAGCAACCACCTGTGTGAATAGGAAAAGAAAACGAGAGAAGGGCTAACTCATATGCATGTAATGGAATAAAAGCCCGCATGTGTAAGGAGAATCATGTGAAAAAAAAAGCATATTCACTCCTGATAGGAACAAACAGCATTTGCTGTGTAGAGATACAAGACACAAACAGCCAAGCAGCCATTTCATTCATCACGGCAAGCCTTTTTCAGATCTACAACCAGACATGCGGACACGATCATTAATATACAATGTGGAATCAAATCAAGGTGTAGTGAAAGGTTCATGGCATAGGGTATCTTCCTTCACCACGGAGAGAAGGCAAGGTTGGCATCCGTCCACCGCGATCAATGCCGCCGCCTCGCCCTCGGCTAACCGGAAGATCGAAATCAGGATTAGATGCGAGCAGAATATCTTCTGCGTCTTGCCGCCCCAAACGGCTTGGAGGTGGTGGTGGGCGCCATCTGGGGTTTATACCTCGCTCAGATATGGACGTGAAATGACTGGTGTCACTGGCGGCAGGGGACCGAGCGCCTTCTGGTAACTCATCGTGTGAGTAGCTTATTGGAATCTCGATAGGAGGCGGCCCTGGGACAAGGGAGGATGGTACCGCCATATTATCTAGAGCAGGGAGCTGAGACGCTGCGAACCTCGGGTCGACATCTTCATAATAGTTATTTCCAGGTCGTGGATTCGGTTGTGGGAGGCTCATGGCCTGTCCTTCGTTCACCGGTGATAAGCGCAGGGGACGTGGCTCTTCGAGAGGCATTGGCTCTGCTGCGGAGGTACCTGTATTGGCCCAACCAGCACGAGGTAGCACATAAGACCTAGAAGGTACAGTTAGCTGGCAGAGTACGCGGTTCAAAAGAGGGAAGCTATCTCACTCGCGCGTGCTGTAGACGCTCGTGGGACTCTGGACCGTCCTACGCTCTGGTTGTGCATTTGGTTGCTGCATATCAACAGGAACCTGAGGGCCAGGATAAGGATCTCGAATGGTATTATCTTCGAGCTCCGGTCCGGGACCCGCCGCCTGAGGAGTCATCTCGAAAGCTTCAATCTCACGGTTGCCGTTGTTAGGTGGCATGCCCATCCCGGCCGCACCAGGCGGGGAACGTCTCATCGGGCCACCAGGCGATGGGCCACGGGGTCCGTAACCATAGTCGTCAGGGATATCGGGAGCATATCCGCCGAAGTTGGGAGGCCGCCGTGGGTCAGGACCTGGACCGTAAGCATCGAATCCTCCTGGCGGACCACCTCTCGCTTGAGGATAACCAGGAGGCGGCCCCCGTTGACCTCGTCCCCTCATCATACCTGGAGCTGGCGGACCACCGCGCATACGCCCCATCGGACGGCCGCGTTCATTTGGGGGAGGGCCCCGTGGGCCACCATAGGGAGCTCCCCGGCCATAACCACCTCTTGGGGGGTATCCACCTCTACCGCGAGATGGGGGACCTGGGGGTGGCCCTCTTCGTGAATCCATACTACTATCGGAGTACTGGTTTCGCAGTCGAGGGTCTCCTGCCTCGGGAGGCATACCAGGCCCGGCCCTATAGGGAGGCCCCGACAGGGGAAGAGGATTGCCGAACTCATCGCGAGGTTCATTGTACGGTCGTCCATTACCGGGACCGGGAGGTCCTGGCGGTCGTCCATATCGGTCAACACGATCATTTGGCATTGCACCAGTCGGCATATTGTTCGCATTTCGAGAGTTTAAAGGAAGGGAATCGTCATCAGTTGGCCGCCCGGCTGCGTCGAATGTAGCAAATGAGGGAGCAGTATCCGAAGCAGGAGCGCGAGAGATCAAAGGAGCCTTAGTGTCCGAGCTGAGCGGTGGGGGAGACTCTGCTTTGGCGAAAGAAACAGATGTAGCATTCTGGCGGTTGTAATAGTTCTCTCCGCTCATCTCCGCATTTTCCGCAATACGTCTCTTCCTAGCCTTCCGACTCACGAGGGTACGTCGCATAGCACAAGTGACAACGCCACATGTGACCAATATGATGGTCGCCGCGAGCACAATCCACCCACCCCATTGTAAATGTGGGACAAAAAGAAGAACATCGACCAGAAAAGCTAACAGGCTGACAAGAAGCGTAGGGAGCAGAAGAATAAGAAGGCCCAGTAAGTATCGCGGAGAGTGAGAGGGGCCGTGAAAATGGGCTGCGGCGGCCAAGCAAAGACAGACTAGGGTAAGGAATGCGGCAACTGGGTGGACCACGAGGATGGATGAGAGCGACGTTCGTGCGTTGGATGGTAAGTCGAAATCACTGTCATCGCTGCTATTACCGAATAGACCCTCTGCAAAATCCAAATCGAGTCAGTACACGGGGCAATTCAGTGCTTGGTATAGGAGTCCTGACTTGTACTGTATCCTACACGTAGAGCGCTGCACTGATCTCCCTTGCAATATCCAAAGACTCCAAAGTCCACATTTTCGAAGGTCGCAAGCGGAATCCCTTTTACAATCGGAGTCGAGATCACCGATAGGAGTAGGAGCGCGAAGGCGACCAGAAGCAGTATCGTAAGCGGCGTGGCAGGCTTGAGAAGCATGGCCAAGTCCTGGCGGGCTCAGCAAGCCAGCAGAAGTCCGATTGATGAGCAAGACGCCGATTATACCGGATAGAATCTGATGGCGACGAGCGCAGTCGAAAAAGATGTAAGTCATGGGATCATGGGGATGAAAGCATTAATTGCGCCGTCCCTGACGGGCAGTAGTTGGTCAGTCGAAACGAGTGTCGTGCAAGCAGAGCTAGCTCTACCGGACCATTCCTTCCCCAAACCAAGAAGGCCCAGACGGTTGAAGTCAATTCAACCTCTGTTAAGGATAAAGAAGGTCGGTTCAGATGTCGAAAGATAGAAAGGGAGTTGGGATGACCGATCGAGGTTGGTGTTTGGAGATTGCGACCAGGAGGAAAAGCCGCCCCGGGGGAGTGGAGTATCTTGACCCTGGGAGAAAGAACCAGCGTCACATCCAATGTTTCCAAGGTTCAGTCAGTATCAGCGGATTAGTTAACTCTTTAGTTACCCAGATTTCAGCATCATGGTTTCTGCGCAGAGGATTCACTCTCAGTCATCTGCTCTCTATCGTATTGCGATGCGTGACACGCGATTTGAGACTATATTACAGAGCGACTGGTGAGCCGTCTTCATACGCTATGGGACAGATGAACCTCACTAACCCCCACTGACCTTGGTTGGCACGGAGTTCAATCCACTCTTAACGAGTTAGTTAACCTTTCATCGGCCGTTTTAGATAAGCTCTGCGAGAGATGAGCTTCACTCGGTACCAAGCTTTGAACTACATTTCCCGCTATGTCTCTCTTCAGTAAACCAAACTGGTTTCGCGGAGGCGTTTGTTCGGGCGCTCGAGAGTTTAGCACAATGCGCCGCTACATCTTGGCGGTTCCCCATGGATGAGACCTGGACTTGAAGCTCTTCTTGTGTCAGCGCGGAGTGCAGATTTCTATCCGGTGGGGATGATCGCTAAACCAAGGCCAGATCCAGACCAGACTTTATGCTTTTCATGCTCGGAGCAGTCTCGAACCTCGAAGGAATTGATTACCGTAACAACGTCTAACATTCCACCTATCCCATGGTTAATCTGCCGCATTTTTCTTCCATGATAACTATGCATTAGTCTTCTTTCTTATTGTATTCACCGACGGGCTCCGTTTGTGTCTTGATTTCGCCCGGTTCTTCTGGCGGAATGTCCCGATCCAAGTTCAAAACTGCAGCAGGGAACCCACAACATATTTGCTTAAGGAGGGGCGCGTTGCTGTGTAATGCTTACGGTTCCAATCACGATGATATATCGTAACGTCACGCAAGAGAGGTAGGACTGAATGCGAAAGCATAGAATGCACCGCCTACATCTTCATTCCTCAGTGCTATGGCGAAAATGGTACCCATAGAGATATTACTGGCCGCGCAGATGTGCTATGACAAGCAAAGCCACCCTGGTTGATAGCGAAACTCTCATAGTGGCTCCTGTCCTCCCTCGGTTCTGGCCGTTCTACAATTCTTCGAGAATTAGTGTTATCGCCATGGTGCCGTTGGCGTTATCCAGTGGAGTAGCTACGCGGTCCAAGGAACGCCTAATATACACACGGGTGACAGGATAAGTGCGCAGCGCACAAGACTAAATTACTACAGACTGGCCTTTTAGCCGAGATGAGGGAGCAGCATAGCTATTTTCTCTTATCGTCGACCATAAGATTCCAGGCTGATGCTAGCTCCTGCCACGGCAGACAGATTCTATTGCTTCCGTGTGGTGAGATATGAATAGTCACTTTCGAAGAGACCAAGTCCTAGAGACTCAGATATGTAACCCGCCAAATGTGACAACATATAACTATCGATAGAGGAGATCAAGGAACCGATAGATTGACGGTTCTGAATCCTATTTCCTACGCCTCAACAACACATTCGGTTGATGATTATGGGAACCAATCACCACAAGCACTCAATATGCGATAACGGACACAATACTTGTCAGTATGAGCCTCCTCAGTTTCAAAGAAAATATATAGATCGATAAGAATAAAGAATAAATATTTGCGGCTCATCACGGGTCATATGCTAGGATGTCGTAAAATCGGGACGCCCCCCTACTATCACTAGCACGTGGGTGGGGTCGATATATATATAGCACCGTTCTAGCTGTAGTCAGAGCTTCACTGACAGATGTCGCGTTGGATAACGAAGTATCAAAATCCTTGATCTTGATTTTTTTTTGATCATCGCTCCGGTTCGAGAATCATGCATGATACTTGATGTTTACCTGGCGATAAAGGATGCAGCCTTCGGCGGACAGGCGGGATGATCTGCTCTCGAGGTTACGTGTTCCAGTGCACCACTCCCTCAATCTTAACCTTTTCGATGACTTCGAGACTGTCTCCTCTTCTTATTCGAGCTTTAGTCTCCCACGGTAGCCATGATCATTATTGCGATAATGGGAGAACAAGAAGTGCTTCTTGTATAGGACGGGTTTGGACGTGCGGATCGGCTCGGCTAAAGTGATCCGATATTCTTAGGCTATACGACCGCACCTCAAGGCCAGCCACCATCAAGAAATAGATAAGAATCACGCAGTATGCATGAGCCGTCGAATCCTGGGGCACGGAAGCATAGCAATCCCATTGACTATCTGGAGGGCTCGCTAGATACTTCTAGCTGCTCACTTGATGCTTGCTTGAAGACTAGAATCTAGGGTGGGGTCTGAACCCATATTTAACCCCTAATTAGACAAAAAAAAGCTAGATCCTAGGGATCTAGTAGATCCCTTAGTAATCAAAGAATCTGCTGCAAATGGCGATATGACAGATCATCTGTCGCACTCTATTAAATTGGAACTCTGGAGCCAGCTACTGTGCATTTGAAATCAGTGAGCACGATGCATGTCGGTGCTACTTTAATACAGGATCCAAGAGATGCTGAGAGGGTAGAACTCTCGAGTTTTTGATTTTTATACATGGTAAGTCGGAACAAACTCAGAGGAAAAAACTCAAGTACTCCCGATGACGGCCCATGGTTGCCCGATCGGCTTCCATCTTTTCGTATCAACGATCTCTTCTAGCACTGAAGTTTAATTACAAAGATAAACATAGAGAGGCAATAAAGGCTCTGAATACAAGGATACTAACCGCATATCTACTCGTTATTGCTGATTATTCGCTGCGCCATACACCGAATGGTGACGATCGGCAAGGGATCGTCGGGCCCGCTATTTTTATACCGGCTAATACAATAGCACTGTCGATGGACGTAATGATATAACAGAGGACTTTCCAGTCACAGACTAGTTTCTACACTCAAGAGGTTGGTGCAAGGTCCTCGCTTGCGGAAAGGGGGTCTTCTGGACTTGCGTCCATCTCATTTAGGTACACCCCTTGGTCCCTTGGATACCAGTCTGCTCTGCGCTGTCCTTCAACGTTGCTGACCCTCGCTCTCTAATTGGGGCCACATCGTGGACAAGAAGACAGCAGAAGCTTACACCTGTCAGCAAGGAAGAATGGCTATTTAATGCCAGTCTGGTCCAGATGCGCAATTGCTCCTAGAGGCTGGGGGTTTCACTCTTTTTAACCTTGTCGCTCATTGTATCATTTTTGGTGAATTTTCTTTGTATCAAGGTCGCCAATATGGCAATCCTCAAACAATTTTTGTGTTTGTCCGCTCTCTATTTACACACGCTTGCAGCAGACGCGTCGGCTATTCCCTCCACCACCAAAACTCACTCTCCCTTAACGTCAGTACCCCTCTGCCTAGTTCAGCTATCTATCTATTTCCCCTAACAGAGTATACTGGTATAGCATATGGAATGCAACGACCGAATCTGGGTTCGGTTTGTTCAATTCGACGAACTTTACCGTTGGTATTTCTTCTGGCGGTGATAACCCCGCTCAGTCCACCAGCTGTTCTGGCCTTACCTCTGGCTCTTCCCAGTTCTGGTATGAGGCAATCAGCCATGATGGAGAATCATCTTACTTGACTGCAGCAGAAAAGACCAATTATTCTGTCTTTCGAAATGTAGTCACTGGATATGGAGCCGACAATACAGGCGCCTCAGATGCGTCTGCGGCTATCCAAAATGCCATCAATGGTACGTTATCATGCATTTCACAAAAATAATGGACCTTTTGTTAACTTTGACAAAAGCTGGAGTATCTGGGGCTTTTAATCGGACCTCAAATTCCACGGGAACTACAACGAAACCTGCTGTAGTATATCTGCCGTCTGGAACGTACCTGATGGAAAAGAGTATCCAGCTTTTCGTTGGTACGGTAATTGTGGGAGATCCTATCAATCCGCCTGTTTTGAAGGCGAGCAGCAATTTCTCAGATGACCATATTGTCCGTGGCAAGGACCCCAACTTGGGTGGAACGGTCAATTTCTATATTGGCCTCAAGAACGTTATCATCGATTCCACCGCCGTCGATCCGTCAACATCCCTTGGACTTCTTGATTGGACCGTTAGTCAAGCAACTCAGCTTACCAATGTTGCCTTCAACATGCCACTTTCTTCCACTGGGCATACTGGCCTGACCACTGATTACGGCTACAACAGCAATACTATTATGGTACGTTGTACACAACGATGACCATCTAGATGCTAATGTCACTTAAAAAGGGGGACCTCACGTTCTACGGCGGTAACATCGGTTTAGACCTCAGTGGTCAGCAATGGGTCTTCAAGGGTCTCACCTTCTACGGAACAACGACGGCTGTAGTAGCAGGGGCCACAAACATCGTGTTTCAAGGTTGCCAGTTTAACAGTGTCAATGTCGGAATCGATGCGAGCGGTACTTCGGGTTCGCTGACAGTCATCGATTCAACGAGCAGCGTTTCTGACACTCTGATCACTTCTCACAGCTCCAACAACGCCACCAATTCGATTGTACTGGATAACATCCTGAATTTCGGAAACACGGTTACACTTGGGGGGACTGTAGTGCTCAGTGGGAGCGTATCAGGCACATGGGTACACGGTGATTTGGTGAGTAGTCCTACTTCATTGTGTATTGCGTGACTAATGCATTTCAGTACGCCTCCGGCGACTCCAATATGCAATATGCATCAGGTCAGACAGTGAATACTCCACGTCCTTTAGCACTTGCACCACATGGTAGTTACTTCACCATGGCACCTCCAACTTACAAAGAATATGCCGTGGATCAATTCGTAAACATCAAGACTGTCACGGACTACCCGGTCTACGGCGATGGTTACACCGACGACACAGATAACATAAATGCTATCCTCCAACAGTACGCTGGCTGCAAGATTATTTATTTCCCGGCTGGGACGTATATTGTGACGGACACCGTTCTCGTTCCGAAGGGGTCACGCATCTTTGGCGACGCCTACGCTTCCACTATCAGCGCTATTGGACCTAACTTCGCCAACGCACTTACGCCGAGGGCCATGGTACAGGTCGGCGAGCCGAACGATGTCGGAGTGGCCCAGATCAGCGATATGCTGTTTACTGTTGCTGATATCCTGCCTGGATGCAAACTGGTAAGTTGGCCAGGTCTCCTTAACCTAACCTTCGCTCTAACAGAATCTTAGGTTGAGGTCAATATCGCCGGTTCGACTCCTGGAGATGTGGGTTTCTGGAACTCTCACTTCCGCATCGGTGGTGCCAAAGGAAGCACCGTTGAGACAAGTTGCCCCGATGATCCAATCACTTGCAAAGCCGCATGGGCCATGATGCATCTCACCAATACCTCATCCGCCTACATCGAGAACATGTGGGGTTGGACGGCAGATCATGATCTGGACGGTAACAACAACCAGACGATTGCGACTGGTCGTGGCATCCTGATCGAAGCGACAAAGGGAACCTGGCTGGTGGGCACGGCTTTCGAACATAACACTCTCTACCAGTACAACTTTGAATATGCTTCAAATGTCTTCTCGTCTATGCAACAGAGCGAGACACCATACTGGCAGGGTCCTGGTAATGAAGAAGCGCTTGCGCCGTGGGCTGGCAACCTCGTTTCCAGCGATCCAGACTTTTCAAACTGCGCCGCAGATGATGCTCTTTGTCGTATGGCATTTTTTGAACGGATTCGGGGATCATCAGATCTGTTCCTTTATGGAGGCTGCGTGTGGGCCTTTTTCAATGACAACGGAGATTGCGATGGCGATTGCCAAAAGAATGCTATCAGCACCGAGTCTTCTTCAGCGCTCTATCTATACAACACTAACGTGAAGAGCATTACCAATGTGGTTTTGGACAACTATACGGCCATTGCAACCGAGGCAGACAATGTTGGTGGATGGGGTGGCGTTATCGCTGCCTATCTGTACAGCACATAGACGCAGTGCAGGTGGTAAGTTTAGTTCACATGTACATATCCTCTCTCTCTCTCTCTCTCTCTCTCTATTTGTTCTATAGTTTAATTTAGATAGACCTGCAGACCTGCCGTTGCTAGAACCTTGAGTTCAATCTACACTTAACAGTCATAAGTGGATTTTACATTTGGAGAAGAACAGTTGCATAAAGCTTTAGTTCTCGACGCGATCTCAGAAGACTAGCTTAGCATCGTGTCGACGGCATCCTATACCACAGGCAGTGTTCTCGAATCATGCAACCGTGGATTATGGGGCGAATTTGGAATTACCGTCTGTCGCCGCTAGAGCGGCCTATGAAGGACATTTCAGCACGAGATGGTGGACCCTCGCCCTGGAAGGACGAAAGATATGAATTTCCAGATTGCAGCTTAGATATCCAAGCATCATGCACAATACAACGATACATCATATCGCGACAAATATCCAGCAACATCTACCAGTTCTTAAGATGCATCTAGGAACGCAGGTATGGTTACAATCACCCATTTCTCCAATCGCAATAATTTAGAATCAACGCGAACGTCTATTTCATCGACATGGCGCCAGTGGTGGTGGCCTACTCTATCAATCGCCGCAGTCCCGTGGGACCACATACGCATCCAACACATCATCAGCCACAGAAAACAGTGGTATGGAATAACTCTCTTGTTCAAAACTGCGCGGACGCGAGACGTGAATCAACCTTGGTACGTGTGTCCTTTCCTCGCCGCAATTGCCCGAGGCGGCGGGCCATGATGTCAGTTGGTATCATGTTCGCGACAGTATCACCGCCACGATGCAGGATATAAACAGGTCGAGAAATGGTGTTGGGAGGTTCTTCTCTTTCTGGATTCAGACTTCATGATTTATATGATCTCTGGCGATTGATTCGAAACACGAATCTTGACGATAAAACGCATTCATCAAAGCGATATAAACTTTTTTGACAACGATCTTCTAAAAAAAGCATCAATTATCTATAAAAAAAAAACCAATACAAAAAAAAATACACAAAAACAACAGCCCAACATGACCGACTACTCCAACTACGGTAGCAGATACGGTACCAATTATGGTACCAACTATGACACCACCGGTACTGCCTACGACACCACTGGCAGCACCTATGGTGCTGGCACTACCTACGGCGCTGGCACTAATTACGGTGCCGGAACCTACGATACTACAGGTACCACAGCTGGTACGACGTACGACACCACCACGGCCGCTGCTGGTGCAGGAGGAACTACATACGACCCGACCACGGGCGCATATGACCAGCATATCGACTACAACAGAGATGGCAGCCGCCGCCATCATCGGGAAAGGATGGACGATAGCGGACGATACCTCCATCGGGACGTCGATACGCGGCTCGATGGCTCCCAGCGCGTCCACAAGGAATACAGCAATCCGAATACGGGTACTAGCTACCACCGTGACTACGAACGTTAGATAAAACGGAGGAGAGGATGATTTCAGGATCTTGATGGGGGAGACTTCCGCGGGGGATTTGGTGGATCATGCATGCATAAGAGGCCTTTTCTTTGGAGCGGATTCTGTTTCTGGGGAGGTGCTCTCTGCTTTCGTGGCGATGCGTGTTTTGGTTTGCCTGAGTTCCTAGCGTTTGTTTGTTCCTGATGGATCTTGGGGAAAGTTAGAATGAGGAAAAATGGAAAACCCACGTCAATGCATAAAAGTTGTGGTGTGAAGTACCTTTGGTGCGCAATGGCCTAAGGGAAATATTTCATATAGAATATGAAATCATTGTCAAGAAAACCTTGCTCTCTCCCCTCCATAGGAACAAGTCACTAGACGATTGATGCTAAAGAGCAAAGAACGGAACGAAGTAGGCAAAACATTACATCTTTTTTCGGATCAAGGCTAGGACCTGTAAGTAGTGAAAGATCAAAAGATCTGTTTTGTACCGGAAAAAGTCTCCACTTTGTTGATGAATGCTGCACAAGGTGGGTAATGCCGGACAAAAGCAAAGGAGGGGATGACGGTGAAGGGATCCATGAGGGGGTAGAGCAGTGAAATACGTCAGGGCATATAACGCCTTGTGCCACCTACTGGTTTCCATTGCTCTTTCTGCAGATATATCATCTCCCTCGATATCCACTGATACAGGAATTTCGGAGAACGGTATACTTGTCTCGTATAAAGAACTTTTTCTTTTATATAGCCTAAACATCGTCGGGGATTTCATCGGCGCATTTTCAAGATTTCACGTTCGGGCTCACTGCCACTCCATTATTTAATTCAATCGATGACGTACATACCCTTCATTGTTCAAGCAACCATCTCTGTGGAACAGGGAAAAGACGATGATGAAAACTGGACACTGCAGAAACAGAAGGCCTACATCCATCAGATTCAGCAGTTGTTCACCTTTTACGGGAATTTCTGTGCCGTGACTACTTACTTAGATATCTCCTTTTCTAATGCTCCCGTCCGTGCTCGTTTACGCCAAGAAATGAGGCCTTGGATTTTCTGCAAGAGTGCAGCATCAAGTCCATCCTATGAAGCGGCAAGCAGTATGATCAGTAGAAAATTGAACATATCTAGAAGGGAACAGAATATTTGATCATAGAGCTCGCAAGAATGAAACGATAATATTGACCATGAGGACAGAAGAACAGTGATAAGGTAAATGGCCCTTGTCTATAACCAATCACTATACTGCTAATAGAAAACTTAAATCATTAAATAGCATGATGGTCAGTCAATTGATCTCCATAGTCTTTTAATTATATGTTAATATTATGTCCTCAGCCGTTTTAAACCGTGTGGATATTCCTCGGCGCCTGTGATATACGACTAGTACCCTTGGATCAATTCAACGCGCATTAGAATATTGCAGATCACCCATTATGCCTCATAAGACGAAACCCAAGGCCAATGATAAAGGATCAACCCAAAATCCTCTCAGGGACGACGTGCGGCAGCAGGTAGAAGCAGCTTACCTAGGAACCCTTGCTTTGAACGTTGCGGACCTTGATACGGATTGGGGGGACAGCAAACGCAATCGAGACATAGAGGATATCTTCAAAATCTGAAACTCGAATTCAAGACCAGTGTGCGACGTTTCGACCCAGACACCCGCATGAAGGCTACAGTGTCAAATGTAATCTTCGACCTGCTGCTTGAAGCGTAGTCTGTAACGCTAGGTCCCAATGCAGATATCAACACCATCCGTTCGCAGGCAACTTAACCGAAGTTACCGAATATAAATCTCTCTTGCCGGGATTGCTGCCTAGCTTTCCTTGGGCTTTCGAACCCAAGTGGCCCCTAACGCGTGCAGAACGAATCAGGGAGTTAGAAGAATTATCTGAGCATTATGAAAAGACAGCACAGAGAGAGAATATCTCACTTCTTTTAAGTAAAAATTACTGATCGCCTCGTTATATCATCGTTTATTTCGTATTGCTCTTGTCGTGCTGGATGTCAGTATTTGGATTTGATGCTACCTGGGAGACATCTGCCCCTCTTCCCCAAAGTATAGTAAGTTGGACCTAAGTTATTTTATGTCTATGGCAACGGACTGACGGCTATAGAACAGGCTGTTGCGGATAATGTGGGAATCTTTCCCACAACGGACTCTGCTGCCCGTAACCCAATTCGCTTTTAGAGATATCGAGTTCACATAGATATAACAACTTCTGCAGGATTTATGCAACTTCTGTGGGAACCACTCATTACGGTTCCCAGTTGAACTCTTCGGCTGGATCGGCGCATAGAAAGATGCATTCAAAGATCGACCGAGTATATGGAGGCCCGGACCAGAAAATGGAATGGTCCGTGACAGACGGTGTGACTACCACCTCAAACTTTCATCGGTGTGAGTTGATCATTTCCTTACAGCAGACCCTTTTACTCATCAACTCTTACTCTTTCATGAATAATAGAAATTATCAGTCTGGTATACGAGGTTTGCTATCTGCTACGATGGCTCTCCCGCGGTTCCCCTCCAGAAGTCCCGGTCTCACGTCGGTCCTCGGGTCGCTCGATCGCCTCTTTCGAAAAAAATATATGACTATGTGAAGACTGTGCACAGCCACAAGTTCTACAATTATACTCTTGGTGAGAACATTGTGAACACAAAGCTGAACTGTGTAAGTTTAATTGGCACTCTCTAAGAATATACATTCTAATTTAAGTTAGATTTGGGCACTGGAATTTCTTCAGTTCTTCAAGTTTGCTGATGTGATTTTTGGGAAGTGGAGTATGATGGTCTCCATTGATGATTAAACATGATTTTGGGCATCTATGCCACCAACCTTGAATTACATATGCTGTTTTCCCCTTGTGAAGTGACTTTGAAGAAGGATGGTTGAAACCACATGTTGATCCATGGTGGGTTGATGTGTGGACTTTACCCAGATTGTGCATCAAGAACCCATCAGTCAAAGATGCCACTAGACAACCCTCTTTTCTTACTGCTCTTGATGATGCATCCTATTGAATATCTGAAAGAACATCTCAGAGAATCAAAAGACTGATGCATTGCGGTATACAAGGTGAGAGCTCCAACTCCAACAATCACACCATCACCCTTTGATGACAATGATGAGGTGGTGGAAGCGGTTGCTACATTAATGAACTGCTCTCCAAACAGAAACATCCAATGGTGGCTCAAAAGACGTTGCTTGTGGTGAGTCGCGCTAATTAAGTATTCATGATTTTCACGTTTTTAACCATGTGCTGAAGAAGTACCCCAAGAAGGATGTGGAGCGCGCCCTCTTTAATCACTACTATGTCAAGTATGCTATGCCTTAGCTTATGACAAGATGGCTTGTGGATCTAAGCTAATTGTTGTTTTATTTAATGGAAGAAACCACCTGATTAAGACCTATGAAGACATTATTGCCAAAGGTAGTAGCAATGTTGAAATTGCAACCAAGGCACTCAACAACTTCCTGAAGGATACACTGCCAGAACCTCTGTAAGGATTATGATGTCCCCACTATTATCTGCCCAGCAGCTGCTGACATGTTAGCCTAGGATTGACCTGGATGAGCCAGCTGACCTCAACCCAGATGTCTTGGAGAATCAAAGTACTCAAATATGTTTACTGCAATGTTCCCATAGTTCGTTCTGAAACCATCTTCAACCTCAATACTCCAGAGTAGTTCCTGGGAAAGTTACTGTGTGGTGTCACGGCTTCAACTTCTAGGGAGCATTCTAGAGTTAAACCGCTCCGCCAGGAGCAAAAGACTAGAATTCTAGGTCAGCGGCCTAGAACTGCTCTCACTTTATACAGTAGATATGCCAGTGCCGTCACGTGTGGCTGGTTCTTGGCCCCCTATCAGACAGCGAACTTTGGCAGGAAGACATTATCAACAAGATTCCTGGGTGGTGAAAGGAGTATGGCCCCAGCCGGGTCTGGCAGGAGTGTGTATGTCCCCTAAGCCTATCCTCTTTGTCTTGAGGCAAGATTTGACACTCTATAGCCCACCCAAAGGTTTCGCCAGAGGATGTGCCAAGGCATCATGCCTGCTGTAGCTGAATGGACTCATATTGTTAGTTAATATCTCCTGAGCTTTTACATTTGCAGCCATCCTGATCTCTTCCAGTTTAGCATCAAAGCTCGTCTAATTGGAAAAACAGAGTTTATCACTATGAATAATATCCTTGATGACACTGGTAGTGCCTGCCATGGGTAGAGTTTGTCACTTTGTTTATTCATGCCTCCAAGATGACATTGACTTATCAGCACCTACTTCACTATTCTTGAGATGTCCAGGGGTTACACAGTTTCATTACAAGCTACTAGCTCTCTGGTTTCAACCATGTTATTCTGGAACATCTATTCAGAGGGAAATCTGGATATGTGATTCCCAAGGCTGTTCAGGGCCTGACAGCAGAAGAACAAAGGACTGTCACGGCTCAACCTCTAGGGAGCATTCTAGAGCTAAACCGCTGCGCCAGAAGCAAAAGACTAGGATTCTAGGTCAGCGACCTAGAACTGCTCTCGCTTTATATAGTAGTTATAATAGTAGGTATGCCAGCGCCGTCACAGGGCCACGCAAGCAAAGGAGCTCAAGGAAAGTATGAAAAACATCATCATGAAGAAGCTAGAATATCTTTAGTCTAAGTGAGAGGTTTTCTTAGTGATATGCTCCAACTGTATCTGTCAAATAATATAGTGAGCTAACTATATTTTCGATATATCAAACGTATTCCAACTTCGTTCCGGGCGTGTGGTGATGTCTCAATGTTGCAGTGCTTTCTGACAACT
>JAPVCG010000071.1:568526-595814 GCA_029606305.1 Paecilomyces fulvus | reverse complement strand
TTTTTTTTTTTTTTTTTTTTTTTTTTTTTTTTTTTTTTTTTTTTTTTTTTTTTTTTTTTTTTTTTTTTTTTTCGATTACGCAGTACACGAAGCAGAATCTCACTTTCCATATTAGCTCGACGAGGACGTCAGCTTAAGTGAAACAGCATGTTTATCGATGTGGCCACTTAGTGAGCTCATGTACTGTACTTAATTCAGATAGAGATAGTAGAGATAGCTATTGATAATTACGGCGCATGATCTCTGCAAGACTATGTACCACTGGATTGAACAAATCTATAGCTTTTAAGAGCACTGTACATTGTGCGAGCATTGCACTGAGCCAGATAATGTTATGTAATATGATAGACGATTAGAGTGATCGTATGAAGATACGTTGAAAATGGAAGCTTTTGGATATGCCAAACTAGCTTTGTATACAAACTTATCTGCAGTCTCTGATCTAGACCCACTCATGCCAGCTGAGTCCATCCCTATATATAAGTGGTTCCTGAGGTCCCTCTGCATCAATGATATATCCTGCTTCGCATCGACTGTATGAAACCTTCGCCTGCTCATGGTAGAAGGTGTTGTACTTTGTGCTCAGCGCATCATGAAGACTCTGGACGTCCCCACTCGGGTGTAGAACATCCCAGGGTTTGACACAATCAGCTCCCTTGCAAGATTTGAGAACTAGCAGAAGAGCATCGAGACGGGGTATGACTTGGGACAAAGGGTAGCCGAGGATACTGGTTTGATCTGCATCTTCGACTCGGCCCTCGGGGTATAGATTGTGAAGTTCGTATGGATCGGACTAAACAATTCGTCAATAAGGAATTCTTCAGAATTCTTTGTACCGAACCCCTTGACTTACCATAAGGTCATAGAGTTGGTGTTCGTTGGTGCACCAGACGGAGTAGTACAGATTGTATCCATCTCCAATGATTCGAAGTGCTTTATAAGTATTATTGGGGATACGAGCTGAATTGTCGGGCCCTAAGAGATGTCAGCATGTATGTACAAGGAATTACAAACCAGGGGGTACAGCGGTCTAATAAACATACCAAGATAGGTGTATTCGCCTTCAGGAATTGCAAATCCCCAATATTCCACAGTAACGTGCTCGTGGCGGAGACCAACCGCATCTTTGCTGAGGGGAATAGGGGTGCCGTCAAAATCATCCCGCTGGGAGATTCCCGCAATCTCAAACAAAGTCGGTGCCAAATCAATATGCGTCGTCACCGCATCTTCAATGTGATTCTCTGGAATTCCAGGTCCACGGATGAACAGCGGAACACGGATGTCCTCCTCAAAACCGCACTCCTTTCCAGGCTGTAACCGGTGTTGGCCGATGTGGTATCCGTTGTCTGCCGTGTAAATGATGTAGGTGTTATCAAGAAGACCACTTTCTTCCAAGCGCTTGACAACGCCGTCGACTAGCTCATCGACTGTCTGGAGCGCACGTAGACGCTGCCGATAGAAATGATCGTTGTAGTCGATATTCGACTGATCCTGCTTCGGCAGACGACTGATCCAGTTTACACCGCTGGGCTTTATGTCATCTCAGCATCATGCCACTCACAGCTTAATGGGAACAGGGAACATACCGTGTCCGGGTTAAAATGCTCGGTTCGAGGGACCTTCACGTCCTTAAAGAGATGCTTGTGTCGCTCTGCGGGAATTGGGGCCGTCATTTTCGGCGAGACTGAGAAACTGTCGATATTTGAATGAGGCGTCACCGGTGCAATCGCAACGAAAAATGGACGCTCTCCCGATATGGCATCATCGAGGAAACCGAATGCCTTCTCCGCGATCACGTCTGCTGTGTGTCGACCCTCGTAACTCACTGGAGGGTCGTGATTTCGCTGATATGTTGAGTTAAGATAGCTGTAGGTGTATGGATCCAACAGAAAGTCTGAGCCGTTGAATCCCGCCACATGTGGTGAATTGTAGTTATATATGGTGTGCGCATTGAAGAGCTTTCCGGTGTAATATGTATCATATCCAGCTTCCTGTAGCCAAATTGGAAGGAAATTGGAGTTGAAGCCTTGCGCGACAAATTTCGGATAACCACCTGATCAGGTCTCTATCAGCTTTTGTTATGACGGGAGGATGAAACTGTGCATGCTAACCATAAGGCGGATTAACATCCGTTACGTTGGTATTATGAGCCTGCCTCCCCGTCCATAGACTGACTCGAGATGGACAGCACAACGCCGTCGTCACGAAATGATTCTTATAGAACGTTCCCCGTTCCTTGAGATGCTTGACGGTCAACGGCGTGTACTCGAGTGAATCCAATTGCAAGTCTTGGTCGTCAGTAAGGATAAAGACGATGTTCGGGCGGTCTGTAGCCAAAGACCCCTCATTTCCAGCTGCTATGTTCAATGGCTGTTGATTCGCCTGGTTAGGATACCCTGACCCAAGCACATCTTGAACCGCGAGCAGCCCTGAACAAACCGTTAGGAGGCCCGAGACACTCTTCATGATGTATAATTGCTATATTTTCAATTGAACAGTCGATCTTACTGGTGACATCGGGAGCTCGGTCTTAAAAGAAAAGTCCACGAGCTGCAGTCTGGCTCGTGCTCAGATGCTAAGTACGTAGTCGCTGTGGAGAACGCCGATCACGTATTGTAGTCGCAGATGATGCCATCCCTGGACTCTGTGATGAGATCTTGGCACAGTCTAGCGGAAGGTCAGATCCGAACGGGTTAAATGACTCTGTAGTGCCCATCGCGTAGCAGTCAAGACAAATCAAAAGTGCCATGGGTGCGATTTATTGCGATACAAAGAATAAAATGGGATGAATTTGAAGTTGTATTCCGGATAAGTCGGTCAGGAACCATATGCGACATTGCCATAACTCAACATTTCTTTAGAGTACGGAATAAGCTGGTCCACCTTAACATTTTTCGCTCTCCAGGGTCTGCTCTAGGGTATTAAATAGCGGGACATAAGAGAAACGCCACCCATTGCAGTGCTGTCGGTACCACGGACTACATGCTATCTGCCAACAATGGCGTGCTTTGTGGCGGCCATACAGCCACTCATATATCCTTTATGTTTTCTTAGCTCAACTAAGATGCAACCTCTGGTCCTGAATAAATCATCGCAGACTGATAGAACTCGCTTCCCTGGAAGTAGCCTCGAATCGGAAGTTTCCTAGTTATCGGAGTCTTCCAAACCGGTGCTAGATTTTGTTTCCTGGGTTCATATAACCAGTGATCGTCATATAGATGTCGAGCTCGGATCAGAATGAATTCCTGGCTGTCTCGTTCCATTGTCGGATGAAATGGGAGCTGTCAGTCAAAGCAGTATCGACCGACAAGAGGTCGTGGATGAATACACGCCTCTGCACATCTCCAGAGATACAGACACAGCGCACAAATCATTATCATATGAGTCAATTCAACAATCATCGAGTTCATCAGAAGTAGACCGCGATTCCATTAGTCGCGAGGATACAGAAAGAGCCCTATCCCCCAGACCGGACAGCGCGGATGATCGAAGGGAGACGCTCACAAATGTCGTCAGCATCATATCTATCCTTCTTCTAGGTATGGGAATTACTTAGACTGGACACTAGTCTGACAGATCTGACAACCTTTCAGGGGAGTTCATCGCCAATGCAGACACCACTCTTGTATACGCCGCGGCAGGCAAGATCTCGTCGGAATTCGACCACCTTCAGGATGCCAACTGGCTTTCCACCGCATATACAATGGGCGTATCTGTCGCACAGCCCATGGTGAGTATCAAGATGAACTATATGTACTTTCTGAATATAATTGACAAGATGTATTACACAGTACGGGAAATTGTGCGATATTTACGGACGAAAAGCACTGCTTCTAGTCTCGTATTCTTTCTTTGCAATAGGATGCGTCGTGAGGTAAGTAAAGATAGACAGCCCGTGTAGTTATAGTTGTAAATTCACTAATGATACATGCAACCAGCGCCGTGGGAAATGAACTATGGCATGTCATCCTAGGGAGAGCCATCAGCGGTGTCGGAGGGGCAGGGACAGCCACTGTCGCTGCTGTCATCATCCCAGGTAATACCGAACAATCCTGACTGATTCGTTCTCAGACTGAAAGACTTTTGTATCTAGACCTAGTCCCGAAGAGGGATATTGCAGCATGGAGGTCCTATATCAACATCGCAATGACTCTTGGTCGGAGTCTTGGAGGACCAACAGGCGGCTGGCAAGCAGACACGATCGGATGGAGATGGTACATTCCCTACCTAACTGAATACTGGTAATTAATTTCATATAATGCATGTGCTAAAAAACCCTCCCAGGATGTTCCTCATCCAAGCCATCCTGTTCTGCCTGGCTGCTCTTCTAGTCACTGTCAAACTTAGCATTAAGAACCCACACCACGACGAACAGGTGCAAGATACCCCAGACTCATCACGATCGAAACTCGGCCGAATCGACTTCCTTGGAATAATATGTCTTGCAATCTCTATCTCAGCTGGTATCCTGCTACTCGATCTGGGAGGGCAGAAGTTCCCCTGGCTATCACCTTACACCATCCTCTTGTCCGTGACCACCATCATCTCCTTCATCGCCTTCATCGTCGTCGAAGCATATATCGCTCCGGAACCCGTCTTCTCTTTACGCATCATACGTCAGCCCAACGTCGCAGCAAGTTATCTCGTCATCGGCCTCCAGATCATGGCGCAAGTCAGCCTGATGTTCTGCATCCCTCTCTACTTCCAAGTCACAGCACACGCGTCCGCCACTGTCGCAGGAGCGCACCTTGCCCCCGCGGTGGTCGGTAACGCAGTTGGTGGTCTCCTTACAGGGACAATCATCAAGCGAACAGGACGATACAAAGCTATCATAGTAAGCGCCGGACTCATCGCCTCCATGACATACACCCTGCTCTTCTTCCGCTGGCAGGGACATAATACCAACTTCTGGGAATCTCTCTACATCATCCCAGCAGGCTTCGGAACCGGCATTGCGGGCGCAGGGGTCTTCGTGAGTATGACTTCCATGCTCGAACCGAATCATGTGGCAATGGCAACGAGCGGATTCCTCTTCTGTATCAACCTAGGCGTCACGGGCGGCGTCACGGCAAGTAATGCGTTGCTGGGTATTGAGTTCAAGAAGCAGTTGGAGAAGAACCTTCATGGACCAGGGGCACAGAAGGTTGGTAGTGATTCTGATATCCTCCCAAGTCCCTCTAATATGACAAAGATCATTTGTCACCCCCTCCGAACAACTTTGAATCGCTCCAGAAACAGTTCCTATCTCGAGGCTAACTAGCAAAAAAAAGATCATCAAACGAGCCACCTCCGACGTCCACTACATCTCCAACTTGTCAGGCCACCTCAGAGAAATCGTTATCGCGTGCTATGTCTCTGGCCTAAAGCAGTCGTATAGTAAGTACATACATACTACATGGACATACGTTTTCCTTTCCTCCGCGGCACTACTAACGATATCTAGTCCTATCCCTCTGTTGCTCCCTACTCTCGTCCGCTGTGGCGTTGTTGATTAAGGATCATCAGCTATGAGTCATGCCGATATCTGAATATAGATTACAGCAAGATTAATTGATGTCAGTTCTCAAACCACTTGGACAAATTAGGATTGAAAAAAAAAGGATAGAAAGAGGCAAAAAAACATACGACAGCCGGGATTCGCTGGTGGTCACCCACCCAACTACTAACCGGCCGGCGTGTGGCTTAAGTACGGCTGAGCGGACGGGAAGCCCTGTTTTCCACACCCTATGGTCGTATGTGCTTATTCTGTCCTTGATTATTTTGGTATAGACAGAGTTAATGGTCACTCAATATGGTTTTCTTTTCCCACTCTGTCTAAATAAATTCTTGCCCGAAAGAAATATCTTACAGCGCTCCATGAGGTCACATTAGCATCTAACTGTAAATAGTGACCGTGGGGAAAGATGAATAAATCCAACTGCGCTCATCACTCATATGTCTTCATTACATACATGCAGAACAACATGAAGAGAGTATCCCGAAATGATGTTGCCATCGCACCGACGCCAACGCCGACGTGATCTATGTGAAATGAAACAGAAAAGAGAAAATAGACAGTAGAAAAATGAAAACTGCCGGAAAGAAAAGACATTAAGTAATTAAGCAGGAGGACATATCCATAACGCCGTGATCGTAATCTGATAGTATCGTTACACTGTCGTCAATGCGTTCCATCATTAAGAAAGCCGTAACACCGTATTTTCATAATTTTCATAAATGGAAGAAAATGCTTCTTGGCCTTCGTGGGAAACTCGAGGAGGTAGGGTGTGAGATAGGTCGCGAAGTAGCTAAGTGCGTGCACTTATTGTGTTAAGGCAATGGCGGAGACGGTGGTCGAGCATCTGTGATCCATAGGCTGGATTAGAATCCACTTGAAAGCATTGACGCCCTCTTTGGCTTCATAGTCGCAGTTGTTATGAGCATATCAGGTCTCCCTGGTCTGTGAAGGCGATCAATGCCCAGATGTTCCTTCCCATCGCGGCCGCGATATACGCCAAAGCCATATCGAGGAAGCTCCTTCAGCCCTGGCGGTGAAATGATT
Source organism: Paecilomyces fulvus (assembly GCA_029606305.1). Taxonomy (NCBI): domain Eukaryota; kingdom Fungi; phylum Ascomycota; class Eurotiomycetes; order Eurotiales; family Thermoascaceae; genus Paecilomyces; species Paecilomyces fulvus. The sequence continues at coordinate 589,273 of JAPVCG010000071.1, read as the reverse complement.
AACCGCGTTACCAAGTCCGTCTTCGTCCGTGGTTCACGCATCAGCTTGTCGCTCAGCAGAGGACTCTGATATAGGAAGCTGATTAGATCCGCCAGGGTGCTAATATCATGCGGCAAGAACCGTTTACGGCCGGGCCAGATGACGAGGAAGGAGATGGTGTATAGAGCGCAGAATGCGACGAGGGCATGGAATGCCGGTAGGCAGGCCGCGATTCGTACCTTGCTCTCCGATGGGTACCATAATGCGATAAAGACACCGCCAGACAGAACTGGGATAGCCAAAGACGCAATGCTCATAAAGGAGATCCACGCCACTTTGTAGTGTCCAGCGAGCAGAGCAGAAATCGTGACCTCAAATGGAAGACATGACGGGTATGAGAGCAGCAGACTCTTCTCTGCAGTGGCACCTTCCGGGGAGGACATCTCCAGAAATGGCTGCAATGCACGGAAGTAGATGTCGATGGGCTGCCATGCAAGGAACAAGAAAGTTCCGATGAACGCTGGGATAAAACTGTAGAGGAAGTTGGATGCAGAAAATCCTTCAGGGGATGCCAACGTTGGGAGACGAGGTATGAATCCCGACTGGATGGCGTCCTTGACGAAGCTGACCACCACAAATGCGATGAACAGGGCAAAAATGATAACAGTCCATGCGATAACGCACGCGTCCCTGAGGAACCAGACCATCCATCTGTACCGAACAGTGGGCGAGTGGAGGTTGCGTTGAAAACTGTCGTCCGACACGATCCCCTGCTCTTCTATATCCAGGTGTTCATGTGCCAAGAGGTCGGGCTGCTTCTCTCTGCTTTTGTTTGACTGATGGAGAGAAGGGCTCCGGATTGGGGCATGCTCCTCGCCAATGCCATAGAATATGTTCGTCTTATCAGAAGTTCTCCAGTAACCAAGTCTGAGACTCCGAGGAGTAATCAGATCGCTCACACTTAGCGCAGTCTCAGATCGTTCGAAGTCATGCAAGATATTCGACCTCTGGATGAGAGGGATGAGATCTGCAAGGCTGACTGGGTCCCATATCAAACCCGTCCGGCTTCGACAATATCTGAACATGAGAAGTAAGAGCGCTATAGTCAACAATGCGTAAATTGCCACCAGCGTCCACCCAACCGGCTGCACTGAAATCCATCTCCATACACCTCGGCCATCGACATCGTAATGCTTAGTTTGAAAAAGACATGACTGAAGGGGTATCGCAAAGAAATTCGTAAGCCAGATGATAACATGAGAAATTCCTATCACAACCTCGCCATTCTTGAAGTGTGAGAAATCTGGAACGAGGAAGTTTCGTGGTATTAACGATAGTTTCTGCAAGACGTTGTCTCGCTGACGTTCCGAGGCCATCATTGAGAAAGGAATTGTGCGGTATACCGCCGCCTGAACGACGAAGATCCAGATAATGAGCAGAACAGTCAAGAGCTGAGGGAGAAACTGGAACACAAAGTATCGCGAACCGCCCACTCCATCATAATTCCACAGCCCATCATGCCGTTGCGACCATGCATTGCAGAACGCTACTCCAGTAATCATGAGCAGACAGCATAGTATGACCGCCGCCAGCGCCCACGGTCGTAGCACAATTGGCACATAATCGAGAGACGGATATAGGTTGTCGTCCGGTTGCTCTGCTGCGACAAACAAGTCCCCAATATCTAAATTATGGTGATGGGGACTAGAAGACCGCTCTTTCGAGGGTCCGGGAGCACGGGAGTAGTAGCCCAATCCCTCATCCCCAATGATCCGTTCGACAGGATAATCGCTGCTGATCGTAGAATCGTGCCTTCCTACTCCAGCTACCTCTTCGTCCCTGGTGAGCTGCTCAATTGCGAACCGGATATATGGTGTATCATCAGCGCCTCGTCTCTGGAGAGTGCTCTCCGGGCTTGAACAGGTCTCCACCGTCTGAATGTCGCTAAAGGGGACGGTGTTCGCCGTCATCGGACGTTGAATCTCCTGTTCCCGCATTCCTCTCCCATGTGGCTTCGGCGTCATCTCCTCTTCCTCATCCGTTGGAGGAAGAGCGGGGGACGACTCCCGCGATCGGTGGCTTTGCGGGGTTGCGTATCGAACAATCGTGATTTTACTGCCACTACTCTTCGTCGAGGATTGGTCTGAGAATGAGTAGTAGTCATCCGATGCAGCGACGGACTGCCGCGACTCTGAATGCGATAACTGGGGCTTGCTTGCTTCATGGCATTGTCAGCTATCCCCATCTCGTTCTCATAGATACTATCCACTTACAGTTGACGGTTCTGAGACTCGCACCGCCTCGGGTGAGCATGGCGTGTGTTAAGGAGAGAGGAATGTGGGTAGGAACCGCAGCATCGGAAATGACATGATGGGCATTCCTGAACAATGCGCCTGGTGGGAGATATTAACTGCTGGGGTCACGTTTGATGCGATATCGAGGAGGCTGGCGGGAGGCTGGAAGACAACAACTCCCAGCCACCCGATAAAGCTGCCTCCCAACTGGCGAACGCAAGGAAACGGGGCAGTGTCAGTCCATGGTGTACTCTTTATGGCAAAAATAAACCTCAGCCATATACTATTCTTGTATGATGGTTCGATGCGAACCCCTCGTTAGTTCTTCATAGGGTAACTATCTATAGACACTAGTAAGATATCCTTCCGGCAGGGCGAGTGCCCCCACCAACGAAGACTAGTTAAACAGCCTTAACTGGACTTGGGCGCTTCCCCGAGAGCTTGTATTGTCGTGGCGGCCTGAAACAAAGCTTCTACCCAACCTCGGCATTTTGAAGCTTGTTTAAACCATAATCACTATCTAATGTATCACATAATATCGTGAAGGGAGCCAGTCTCAAGGAGTGTAATTCGTATGATGGAGGACAGGTTGTACCAAGGGGCCACTCAGCCTCACTAAATGACACCTCAGTACAGACAGGTGGACTTCACAGTCTTTCAGGGCCTTACTGTCTCAACGTGTCATCCTAAGAGCTCATAGTTAGTTCTGGCATGTAAAGCTAGGCGGGGGCGTGATTGGCTGGGATGGTCGTTAGGTACTCGCTTGTAGCCTTGTCCAGGTTCTTGACGACTTATATGCCATCCAATGTCCAGAGTATTTCATGCAACCCAATAACGCTAATGTTGATCTATTTTTAAGCGCCATTTCCGCAGACCATTATGATCACATGTTTCCTTCACCATATAATGTGCCCTGATGATGCAGTCACTTCCTCTTGTGTGAATATAAACAGCTGTTTGAATATGCTAAGCTTGATGATCTTTGGCACAACATCATGTAGTCACAGATGTCCAAACTGCTTGACAGAACATGGCCCAAAGCTTTGACAATGCACCCTGAGAATATTCTGATTGATGGACGAGGACAGACAATTCAGTTCTCAATGATGGAAATCTCCTGTGTTGCACACATCCATTCCACCGAGTAATTTCTTGCGCTGGAACCTACTCCAACTGACCATAGAACAGTTGTTTCGAGTTCAACCGCTTTGACTTCGAAGATGGTGGTGTTCCCAATGACTTGGACTTTGTCGCTGAGGCAAATGCGGCTGCTTGATCACTGGCCCTCCATGATATACTTTCATCTCAGGTCATGTAACAATGCATTCTCTTTCTGCAGGCTTGAACCACGCCTATTTTATCCGAGTTTATGCTGAGATCCCTTCCTGTGCAGATATTTGAGCGTCAGCAGAGATACAGGTCAATGAGAGATTCATTCCATGAAGGTTGTCACCATTATGTGATTTCTGGCAAAGGGCTTTGAGTGGAACCTATTCTCCATACATTGGCCATTCCTGAGAGAAGCGTACCTCTCACCTTTTTTTTCAGAGAGCAGGTGTTTTGTTTGAAGTTATATCTCTAATAGCATGTGTGAAAATGCCGCATAGCCTACTCCTGAAGTCACGGGATCGTCCGATATGGGAGACAACACCAGGAAACTAACAGACAAATTAACAAAGCAGTTCAGTGGAACTGGCCTCAAGATGCTTGAAGTGTTGCGTTCTCATTCGAACGTATCCCTACCACTCAACGCTATCTTCCTACTCCTACTGTCTCCATTCTATGCGATATACAATATCGAACAAAGCAGATGTCGGATGGAAGCATTTTGCAAGGTGGAATAAAGCCTCAAGATCTCTTTTCCCAGGTTCTGTGGAAGTCTGCTCTCTTTTGAAAGTGTCTTTTTTCTATCATCGATATCAGCTCCAGTGTCATCAAGGTTGTTCGTTACATCCCCAGGGATTCTGGCCTCTAGCAGACATCAAGCACTGCATTAGAATCAGAACAGCTACCTCGTTGTCGATATCGAGAGTAAGTCGTCATGGTCTGCTCAGCAAGAAGTCGGCCCTGACATACTACAGAAGGCTAGCTACATAAGAGTCTCTTCTGTTCGTGGATATCAAGATGTGCTGTATCAACGAACCCATCAAGACGACAGTCGATCGTGCCTACGACCACGCTCTGAAATTATTCCTCGGCGTCCAGCTTGCCGTCAACATAAGCGCAGCCGAGCCATTTCTACACCCTCCTCTCTCCGTCAATGAGGAAATCATGAGCATCCGGCCCCTGGACGTGCACATCTCTCTGGTCGATACGGACTTCTACCAAAGCCAAGTCTACGAGGACCGTCTCATGGACAGCAGCAAACGCCTTCTTGAACGCTGGGTCAACGAGAAACGAGTACACGTCGTCCGCCTGAGTATGGAGTACGAAGTGATCAACAACTTAGCAAGCAAGGTCCCGACCCTTGATGACATCAAGAGATTGAGGGAGTGTGCATACTCCCTGAACGATGAGGACCTGGAAGTGAAGCAGACCATCTTCGATCCATGGGTTTGCTTCCTGCTCGACTCGTTGCGAAAGGGGGATTCAGAGATGGAGCAGTCCATGCTCATAGAGCTAGAACAGGCGGATTACTCACAGATCTGTGAGCTCTATGTTGACTTTGCTAAGGTGAAGTACCACACGCATAAAGAGCTCATGAGACAGGCGGCAGAAGCTGCGGCACTACGCGTAGCACTGCAGTAAGTATATCGATATGGTACTGGAGGCCGCTCTGGGTGTATCTGAGGAATTGGTGGTTATTGTAACATAAGACCATGATAGTTATGTCAAAAGCATTGACCAGAATCAATGTAATTTGTGATATTGGAGACCACCTAAGCACCACCATCTGGTACCTTTTAGTAGTTAAATGTCCGGAACCAGCCTTAACTCCGGAGATAATCACGTGCCAAGCTTTCTCCGCAAACTCCGCTTTCAATAAATATTTCGGATACCTTGGAAAGCTAGGAGAGAATTGATCTTTCGCTCTTTGTTTTAATTTCAATCTCGGCTGAGGTATTGTGTCTAGTGACAGGGGTTGATCAAGCGCTGCCGAGGCTATAACTGCTACAGCGTCTCTACGAACCAATTGATCCCACCTCACTCTTTCCACTTCTCCATTACCTATCAACCCCAAAAGCGAACACAACCGATAAATAAAACAACATGCCATTCCTTGCGCGCCTAATTTCCGATACCTTCGGACTATCCCCAGACTCAGCATCAGCTTCACCAAACGACCAAAATGACCAGTCCTCTTCCCAGCCCTCCGCCCTAACCAACAATCCCCGCGTGCCTAACAACGTCCGGATCCTCTTCGGTGGACTCTCCTTCTTCCTCCTCTCTACAATCGTTACGAAACGCGCTCTCCACCGTCGCTTCAGTGCGATGATACCACCATACTACACTAGCTCGGTGTACCACAAGCCCGAAATTAACGGGGCAATCGAAGCGCTTGACGCGTTCAGCATCGCTACTGTCAATGTGCTGTCGCTGGGCATGGTCGGGACGGGAATGGTCATGTATCAGCTTGGTGTGAATACGCCGGAAGATATGAGGAAGTATATGCGTCTGAATGTGAATGCGGCTGCTGGGAACGTGACGGGGATCGGGAATGGGACGACGGATAATGAGACGGATAAGGAGATTGAGGGCTGGCTGCAGACTGCGTTGGGGGAGGTTCTGGGGAAGTATTTGAAGGAGGAGGCTGAGAAGAGGGTTGCGAGTGAGAAGGTGAAGCCGGAGGAGGAGAAAGAGTAGAGGGTTTAGGGTCGATCTTTTCTATGGGTCTTAACTGATGGGATGAGGATTCTGCTATGAGCTTGCTCTTATCTCCAGACACATGTTTCATCGAAGCGCATAGGCATAGTCCGTCTCTGTGGTGGTCGACATCATTCGCAAGTACCTCCGTCGTGGGGCATTGAAGTCCTTCTCAGAACCCGCGATTCCTTGTCTCCATGGGATTTACTGGGTTATGTCAAGCTCCTGAACTGTATTTAGCGCCGTTTACCTGCCCTTCAGATTACTTTGGGTGCTTGGTTTGGCGTTGTCCTCTTGAGGGGAAAGAGGAGGGCGCAAGCCTTGTCGGTTCAGTGGAAAACGAATCCATGGCCTCCGGACTTTTTTTTTCTTACTTCAATGTACAGTATTCGTTCAACATCTGGACGAACAAACCTACGCGCGGCGAAGGGAGATATGTACAGCAAAAGGATCTGCAGGCGTTCGGGATGGACAGCGTGAAATACTCCACTCATGATATCATTGAATCAAAGAGCATCTGTAACTATTGTACATGGAAAATAGGGCCCCTCAAGATGAAGGGATGAACACCACCTTTTTGCAAAACCTAGCTCATTCGTTCATACCGCTCCCTGGCAGTTTCCTTGGTTCGTTCCAGGAACTCATCATACCTGTTCCTCGTGTTGCGGCTAGCTTCCTCGGCGGCATCTCCAAGCTTGCTGCCTTGTGCACCCAATCCCACGCCCTGTGCGTAGACTTCAGTGGCGATAGGGGCAGTGACGCCGGTTCCTTGAGCGCCAAGTCCGGAACCAGCAGACCAACCCATCTTGCTGAGGAGAGCAGCGCCTTTGGATGGCGCTGGCGCGGGCGCTTCCTCTTCTTCCTCCTTCGGTTGGGATACTTTGGCTTTGGCAGGCTGTTTAGAGCGGCCGAATGCTTGCCGCCGTTCCTTCGCACGATCCCGGTATTCGGGCGTAGGTTGCTGGATCCCATGCTTGATAAGCTTGCCCATGGCTTTCGCTTTCAGCTCCTCGTTCTGGAGATTGTCCCGATGTAGCTGGCTCAGGCGCTCATGTCTGTTGACTTCGGCGGGAGTCTTAAACTGACGCATGCAGAGATAGCAGCAGTTTCTGTTCAGGTCGGCGTAGGATTGGGTTGGGGGGGCTGTTGCCTCGGGCGATCCCACCTCTGAGCCGGGATTAGACAGAGAGTCGCCCACGCTTTTCTCCTCGCCATCCTTTTTCTGGATGCCATGGAGTTCAGCGTGACGATTACTCCAAAACTGCAAGTGTGATGGGACGGCTAATTTCTTAGCACCGGCACTGGCTGTGCTCTCTGCTTTCCTTTTCTTTGCTTTCTCGGCATCTTTAGCGGCCTTCGATTGACCCTCAGCGGAGCGGTCAGTCTTGGATTTCCCGCGCCCAGTGTCTAATTCTGCGGTCGATACTGTGAGTTCGGTCACATATCCTTCCTCATCCCAGTAAGCCAATTTCATAGACGGGTTAATGAGAGGACTGAAGGTGAATCTCTCTGTACTCGGCGTAGGATTGAGTACAGGAACGAACACTCCGGCGTGGATATAGCTTGCGAGAACCGGCTTCGAAGCAATTGTAAATTTCTCAAACGAGTTGTATCTGGTCAAGGCAGCTTGCGCGTCCTGGTCACAGTCAGTCATGGAATAATCGAGAACTGTCAAGCAGATCATAGTACCTCGACAGTAGCAAATTCTGCAAAGCCATAGCGCCAACTTTCGTTGGTTTGGCGATCCCTCACTAGAAGTACACGGCGGATAGAGCCTTCTCTTGCACCCAGATTCGAATCACCGGTGGTCGAAGAGATTTTAGGTCCCTTCTTTTGGCCGGAAGACGTGCCCTGAGAAGTGGTACTTGGAGGCTTATATAGTTTAGCAACGCCCTTCGCCAGAAGTTCCTCCGTAACAGAAGTTTCCAGCCCTCTGAAAAGAAGAAACTGCGAAGGCTGATTCTCCGGCGCTGTGTCATTATCACCTGTGTTGGGGACACGCTCGGGAGGAGCATCAGGGCCAGGCACTGAACCAAATTCTTAGATGCGTCAGTTCTTTTCACGTTGAGCTGCTTTTCAGAACACCTACCAGGTCGCGGAGCTTGGCAGCGAAAGCATTTCTGGCGAGTTGCATAGTTGACAATGGCACACTGGGAAAGATTAGAATCTTCTCGCATCTTGGATCAATGACATGCGTACCATATTGCACAACCAATCACCGTCCGCTCTAGCACGAGTGCGATCTTCTCTCTCTCTGCTATATGCTATTCTAACTTTAGTTCCATGACCATCAGCGTCAAGATTTGGGCCGTATAGATAAATGGCAGGAAAGTTGCGCTCCAGAAATGCACGTGAATCATCCACACTCTGGAATCTGAGGAAACCCAGCTGTCGCGATATTTCTGTGATCAGTTAGTATCATTGGTGCTCGACACAGAAGAGTCAAGGACATACTGGTTTGCCTGTCGCGGATGACTCTGACTTCTTCAAGACCCTCGATGTGATAGTGTTCCCTGAGTTCATTCGAAATCTGTCCAACGCATCGACCGGACCAGGTCCGGCGATATGCACATCTCAGCCATTTGCCACCAAGAATAGATTCGGGGAGCGAAGCGCAGCTGGTGATCTCAACGATGGATTTGATAGGATGTGCAGTGCGGGGAGAGGAAGGAGTTGTCCAACGTCTTCTTCCACCATATCCACCGGTAATCCTTCCATTATGACTTCCTTGCTCTCGTGGCCAAAGTATGAACGGTTTCGTCGTGGACTGCGGCTTCGACTGTAGCTTCTGCTGCGGCTGTCATAGCCCGGAGAACGATATCCTTCTCGGTCGCGGTCTCTGTATCCCGTTCTTCCACGACGTGGAGGGGAGCGCGACGGTCGACGACGGTAGTCATCCCGATCTCGATCTCTGTCTCTGTAGTAGTCCGACCTAGGTTCCCTCTCTCTGGGATAATCACGCCGCCTCTCTGCCGCGGGTCCACGGGGAGGAGTCCGAGAGATGTCTTTGCGGCCCAAGCACATGAAATCAGCAACAGCTCAAATTAGGATGGAATCGTCGCCTGTGAGTTTCTCCATCTTGAAAACATGATTATTACCATGCGGGAAGGAGTGTATACCGCCTGGCGAGCCATATCCACGATCCGCAGCTCGAGGACGGCCGTTGGGAGGAGAGTAAGATCGCGAGCGAGAACGGTCATCGTACATGCGGCCGTCTCTGTCGTCGCGGCGCGGATAAGGGCGGTGATGAGGATCAGGATATCTATTATCCATGGGATTATATTGCGACATAGCGAAGAGACATCGAAGAGGATGATAAAACAGAATGTAAAGCCGTTGAGTGACAAAGGATGGAATAATTAAAAGCTGGCGGACTTCAGCATCAGTTTAACTGGAAAGTCTGGCAGATCCGCCTGCCGCCTTCGACGCCGCCCGTGGATGACTTTAGGGAATGTCGCCATTAATTATTCTCGAACACCTCCCTACCCATGTTGTTTTTGCGTTTCTGCTATTTGACTTCTTCTATCCTTGCTACTTCTGTCAGGTTCTAAGAGGTGAAAGCGCAGAATCATTGATCAACTGAACAATAGATACTCATCTACACTAACAGTATAGGATAGCTCAAAGAGGACCCTGAAGTAAACACAACGATCAGTTACACAGGACGGTGAGGCTATCTCGACGAATATGTCGCCTGGACAGGGCTAGAACTTTCACATTTCATAGTACTTAGCAGAATTCCGCCTTCGTGGTTAGTGTTGTAGTTTTTCCCGCGATATCTAAAGAGCTTCCGCGCATCCGGACTCGGTCGCGCCCCAGATCGACCACCGTGTCAAACAGCAATCCCACCCGGATAACTATCCACTTCATATCAAAATTGTCCTTCCAATATGGATCGTGAGCAGGCTATCCAGCTTGCACTAGCTGAATTAAAGGAAGGAAAGTTCACCTCTGCACGAGCCGCTGCAAGGGCACATAACGTCCCGAAAAGCAGCTTGCAAGACCGAAAGCATGGTCGTGTTTCAAATCGCGTCAGTCATGAACGTACACAGCGGATGACACCTGCTCAGGAAGAGTTCCTCGCGGAGTGGATTCTGGAGCAGGCTCAACAAGGCTTCCCCCCTACTCGTGCTCGTGCACGAGAAATGGCAGCTCGAGTCCTCCGCATGAATGACGACACAGCTCCCATGGGAAAGACCTGGCTTACAAACTTCATACGACGCCATCCACAGGTAGCGACTGTCATAGACAGAAGAGGAAACAAAAACACTCAGCAGCCGCAAAATGTTGATACATAATCTGACTTTCCAAGGCGCCTCGGTTCTGAGCAACAAGCCACCGCCCACGGTATTAAGCGCATGATAGAGGCTTGCAATTCAGCCGTCAATGGGGATAAATCATTAGAATTGCATTTATGCCGACGATCTGCACTGGGACGTCGCGTCGACTTGTGCGACAGGCTGTTCGATTTCGCGAGGGGCATGGTCGTTATCAGAACCAGAGAAACCAATCAGCACTCAGACGAAGCAAGAGATCGTCGATGTGACGCAGATTTACCGGCCTCAAGGAGGAATTACTGTCTTGGTATCCGCATCCAAGACGGTGACAGTTCACTGTCGATATTTTCTATCAGCTCCACGAATCCGTTGTCAAGCGCGGAGTATGACCGAAGGTATCAATCCTACTCAGCAAGCCGCAGATGCAGACTCCACCTTATCCCACCCCTTGAAGTCTCTTCTCCGACAAATTCTCCGACAAACTCTCGCTCGGTTTATTTGACTTTGCGCAGCAACTACGGCTCAGCGTGCCACTTGGCGCGGGCGGAGTTTTCGCCCGCAAGTCGTGCAGAAACAGTGGAGTAAAGATGACGGACTCCCTCGCGGAACCGAACGGATTGGATAAACGGCGATGAGTCGGTCGCTGGGCTACCGCCTGCAACAGGCGGGGATGATAGACGTTGTGGAATAGGTTATTTTCCGGTCGTTCGTATAATTGTAGACTCCATCCACATTCGGGCCAGTATACGTGGTCACCACCAAGGACTAGAAATGACGACCAAACGCGAGGCGAGTGTCAAGCCGAACATCCATCGCGCATGGTGGAAGGAGTGTTCGGTTTACCAGATATATCCAGCTTCGTTCAAGGACTCCAATAACGATGGCATTGGAGACATCCCGGGAATCATCTCTGAATTGGATTACATAAAGAAGCTGGGAGTGGACATTGTCTGGCTTTGTCCAGCATACAAGTCCCCCCAGGTTGATATGGGCTACGACATAGCGGATTACTACAGTATCGCCGAAGAGTATGGTACCGTTGAGGATGTGGAGCGCTTGATTGAAGGTTGCCACAGGAGAGGAATGAAGCAGCTCATGGACCTCGTCGTGAACCATACGAGCGACCAACATGAGTGGTTTCAACAATCGCGGAGCTCTAAGGATAACCCATATCGAAATTGGTATATCTGGAAGCCGCCTAAGTACGATGAAAATGGCAACCGCCATCCTCCTAACAATTGGGTCTCCCATTTCCAAGGTATGTGCAAGTGAAATTCTAGTTCCATGCCCGAAAGTAGATACGAACGATGAGATGTGCAGGCAGTGCTTGGGAGTACGACGAGCACACAGGGGAATATTACCTCCACCTGTACGCTAAAGAGCAACCTGACCTCAACTGGGAGCACGAGCCAGTCCGCAAGGCTGTCCATGATATCATGCGCTTCTGGCTCGATAAGGGTGTGGATGGTTTCCGGATGGACGTCATCAATTTTATCAGCAAGGATCAGCGCTTTCTCGACGCTCCGGTGAAGGACCCTGAAAGAATATGGCAGTGGGCAGACTTGTATTATGCGAATGGTCCTCGTCTCCACGAGTATCTGCAGGACCTGGGCAAGATCCTCAAAGAATATGACGCTTTCAGCGTTGGTGAAATGCCCTTTGTGAGGGACCTCGACGAAGTCTTGCGCGCAGTGCGTTACGATCGCAATGAGATCAACATGATCTTCCATTTTGAACACGTCGACATTGATCATGGAGAGTTCGACAAATTCGTTCCTGGCAAGTGGAAGCTTACCGACCTAAAGGGCATGTTCGAATCATGGCAGAGATTCATGTATGATAATGATGGATGGAATGCGCTGTACTGGGAAAACCACGACCAGCCGCGCTCGATCGACAGATACACGAACGCCAGCCCAGAGCATAGAGGAGTCGCCTCAAAAATGCTGGCCACTACTCTTGGTTTGATGAGTGGAACCCCCTTCATTTACCAAGGTCAGGAACTCGGGATGCGCAATGTTCCTAAGGAGTGGGGCATGGATGAGTACAAGGACATTGACTGTCTTAATCACTGGAACGAGTACGTGATCCCCAATTGACCCACGCCCAGATCGTTAGCATTGATACCTTCTTGCAGCCATCGTGTAAAGGATGCCAACAACCCAGCACTGCTTCAGATGTACCGCGAAGAGTACCAAAAGAAGTCTCGAGATAACGCGCGTACCCCAATGCAATGGTCCTCCGCTCCCAATGCCGGCTTCACAGGTCCTAACGAAAAGCCGTGGATGTCCGTCAATCCGGATTACATCACGGTCAATGCGGAAGCTGAAGTATCTGATCCCACTTCGACATTCAACTACTGGGCTTCGGTGCTCAAGTTACGCAAGAAGTACCTCGATGTCTTTGTTTACGGAAATTTCTGCTTGATTGACCGCGATAGTGAAGAAGTATTTGCCTATACGCGGCAATATGCCGATCAAAAGGCAATGGTAGTCTGCAATTTTACCGGCAGCAGTTTACAGTGGGATCCTGTAGCCAATGGCATCGACCGCGTGACCGATGTACTTCTGAACAACTATGAAAATACCGAGACAGTTTTCACCAAGGTTGCTGGGAAGCAGTGGACCCTACGACCCTACGAGGCGTACGTGCTGCTCGTGCAGCCATAGTTTGCACATTGTTCTGCAGGAATGTTTGATATACCGTCACTAGAGCCATACCATCGATGAGAACGGTTCTACACTAGGTACGAACTAGCATTTTACAATTAATTAATTATGCTGTTTGGAGAAGCTTTCTTCGTCCAGACTAGACATGCCCTCCTTGCTCCCCGGAAAAATGACCAATCCGAATGAACACATTCGAAGTCCAAAACATAACCGTATTGCTTCTTGTCTTGATCTAGCTGGGCTACATCAAATCAGGATAGATGGGTCTAGACTCGTCATGAGGCGGAGTATAAGAACCCCTTTATCACTGTTGGGACCGATAACTACCGCCCGCTATCCGGAATCAAGATCGAGCACTTTCCCCGCAAAAAGAAAACAACCATTATCATTCATTATTCGCCACGTTCATTCTTCTTTTTAATGCAATTCCCGCTTATTCTCTCGAATCTAATATTTTATATAAGGATCATTCATTCAAAGACAAAGGCTTATCTATCCATTCGCTCACTCCGACGCTCATAACCCCGCTGATAACCATAAATTCCCAACAACATACGTCACAACCTCAAAAAAAGCCAGCATAGTCCTCCCAGCAAAGAAGACAGACAGTGGAAGCCATTCGGACACAGAACCCCCAGAGAAGAACAACAACAAGACAATGAACTCGACAACCAACGACTCCTCCACATCTCCAACAACCACCGAACCCATCCCACCCCATCTCGACCCCTCCACCTACCCACGCCACATCCACCTTCCAAACTCCAACATCCACCTCCTCCTAACCTACTCCCCTCTCAACCCAACCTCGATCCTCGCACACGTCAGCTCCCCCTCCGCCGGCGCAAACGTCCTCTTCCTCGGCACGACACGAAACACATTCGAAGACCGCGCCGTCTCCCAACTCAGCTATACATCCTACGCTCCCATGGCACTACGAACCCTCTCCACGATCGCAGAGGACGCTGTCTCCAAGTACCAATTGACGGGGATCAGCATCGCGCATAGACTGGGCGTCGTGCCGATTCGGGAAGCGTCGATTGCGATTGCGGTTAGTTCGGGACATCGTCGCGCGGCGTGGAGGGCGGGAGAGGAGGTGTTGGAGCTGTGTAAGGCGAAAGTGGAGATTTGGAAGAAAGAGGAGTTCGTAGAGGGGGATGCGGAGTGGAGAGCGAATAGGGATCGGGATGCGGATGGGAAGGTGGTTGTTAAGGATGTGTCGACGGTTAAGGATGGGATGTAATATGGGATTGGGGGTGTTGGATGGTTGGGATAATTGGAAGGATTCGTTATGAAGATATGAAAAGAATGGGTGTATGTGTGAAATCACATTTGTGTCCGGCAGGGGGTGTCGGATATGAACTTTCATGGTATAGATAAATAGACCTCGTAGGTAGTTATTTACAATAGCAATAATTCTCAATCATCAGAGATTCCCACATTCTATAAGAGAGAATCCCTTCGAGACAGACAGCTTGAAAGTATAACTGATCTTTGAACCTATTCATATGATTGATTTGAACATCAGAGTAGGGTATGTCTAGTGTACATTTTACATTACAATGATCCCCCACTTCTCCGGAACTCCCATCACGGCACCAGCAAGATCCTTTTAATTGTTACAGGTTTCCCAGAAGTTTAGGCGTCCGGCTTGGTGTCAAGGGGCTTGCCTTCCCTCTTCCAATCATTGATGTGGGACATAATGAGCTTGGTGGCGGATTCCGGGGTGTCCTGGCGACCGACACATTCGACGAAGTCTCCATCGGGATCTAAGCAGGTCATTAGTAAAAAAGAAAAGAAAAGCATGGGAGTATAACTCACCCATCAGATAGAAGTAGATACTGTGGTCGACCAAGTAATCCTCCCCGGGCTTAACGTTTTCCGGAGTGCTAAAGTACACCCGGTATTGCTTGCAGACATTCTTGACCTGCTCGTACGTACCCGTCAAACCGATGATGTCGGGGTGGAACTCCTTCAGGTACATGCGCAGAACCTCGGGAGTGTCTCGTACCGGGTCGCAGGTGATGAAGACCGGACGCATGACATATTCACCATTGGCAGCCTCGCGGACCTTGTCGATAATAGCAGCCATCTTGTCCAACTCATCGGGGCAGATATCGGGACAGTGGGTGAAACCGAAGTAGACCTGTCAGAGAGTTCGCATTGGTCAGCCGCTTCATCCGAAGGAATTGAAATGTTGCATGCAGTAGACAGATCCTCCATATCCGGCATAAAGTATAAAACTGCGTACTGATACTTTAAGGAAAGATCAGGGATACTCACGAAACTATATTTCCCCTTCAAATCCTGCTCCGTAAACACATTCCCATTCAGATCCTTCAACACAAACGGTCCTCCCACTCTCGGTTTTCCCACTCCCTTACTCATCTCCACGATACGCTTACGCTCCAATCGCGCCTTCTCAAACTTGAAGTATGTAATCATACCCACGCCCGTAATGACAAACAGCAGGGCCGCTTTCCAGGAAAACGGACCGGTGGTGTTGCGCGCCTTCAACTGAGCCATTGTCTTAGCTTTCGAGCGGAGCGGTGTTGTCGAGAACGAGCGAGACTGAACCGCACCGTTCGACAGGCGACATAGAGGAATAGTCGTGGAGGAGGCGTGGTTCCGGCATTGTGTCTGCGGTCTTGTTCGGAGGTGCAGAGCGGAGTGTGACGGGAGAGTGCGCGGGGACGCGTGTTCGAGAGAGGAGAGGGAGAGACGGGAGGTTCTCCTCATGAGCTGGGAGATGGATGGGAATGAGGACGCCATTGCTTTTTGGCCGCGCAGTTTTCTAGACGGCACTGAGGACAGTTCGTTCTGTCAATCGCAGCGGCTCCGAAATCTCCAGATCTACAGCCGCGGATATACCACGGCACAATTATCCTCCGGATTCCGTCTACAGTCACATGAGCATAAGTCCAGATTATGTCAGCGGTCTCTTTAGGAAATGCCATTGCTTGAATATTTGAAATAGGCCACAACTTCGCAGACTGCCACCGAAAAATTATATCCGTTAGAATTACAAATTATTTCATGACCAGTCATCACCCCGCCTCAACTCATGAACAGTTCAAGTCTAGGGACTCTACCATTGCAGTATGAACATTATACCGCAATTGCAAGTCGAAGGACCACAAGCGCCTTATGTATGATGCGCGTGCTCCTCCGCAGAAAGAAAATGAGACTTTGGATGTGCATGTGCAAAGAGAAGAAACATGTACTCTGACCGGACAAAAAGGAGAAGAAACTAGAAGATAAGAAATGAAAAGGGAACAAACAACACAAGGAGACTCGTGACATAAATCGAATGGAACATGTTTCTAGTTGACAAGAAAACAGAAAAATTTTTGCTGTATCTATGCCTTGAAGCAAAGGGGGAATATTGACCATGAAGCGAAATGGTATTTCGTGAAAGAGCAAGACACAACTTGCGTGTTGAAACTGCTGTCGGATTTCGTACTGTTCGTCCCATTTACTGCATGCCCCTACTCGCTTGACTGGCGCGGCTCGCACTCGTGCGACTTCTCTCGTCCTCTTCAATGACACTGAGGCGTGTGGGATGTCGGTGACGGGGGGTGACGGAGTCCCAACCACCTCCCCAGCCAGTACCGCTGTAGTCGACACCCTGTCCGTAACCGGAATGGAGAGGAGCGCCGGTAGTGGTTGTCGGTAAGCTTCTATATCCGGCTCCAGTGCTATAGTGGCCACTGTATTCCTGTTCTTCTTCGGGTTCTTCTTCATACTCCTCACTCTCCTCTGACATGGCACGAGGATAGGCGCGACGACCTTCGGGGTCACTGCGATAACTCACACCAGAATCAGCGGGGTATTCTTCTTCTGCCAAGTCGCTTCCGGTACCAACGGTGCTGGGATGGTAAGACCGATCGTCTGGCGGGGAGGTCGGACGGACATCATGAAGGCTCTGCTCTTCATGCTGGTAGAACTGTCCTGCCGGCTGCCCCTGTGAATAGGCGCCAGATGATGGGACTTGGCCCTGAGAGGTACTTGATCTGCCACTTTCAACGAATGGGTCATCTGCTGGAGAAGAGGGCTGTCCCTCATAATACTGCCTTTCTTCCTGGCGCTCGTGCCCTCCCATACTTGACGCTCCGGGGCCACCTGGGTACGGGCCTTCCCGCGCCGGAGGTCGATTTGTCGCTCCTGGTCTGCTAGGGACTCCTTGTATCATCGGGACGACCTGTACTCCTCCTACAAGGGTGGGTTCACCGTTGCGAAGAGAGGTTGTGCGGTCACGTTCTTCTTGTTCTCTGCGACCGAGTTCTTCCCATGCTCTTCGAGCCTCTTCCTTCGAGATTTGGAGTTCGCGACGCATCTCTTTGACCAACTCGTCTGCCTTGGCCTTCTCGCTCTCAGCTTTCTGTACTGATGCTAACGCTTCAGCACGCTGCTGGCGCTCAGCTTTCAGCTGTCGTTCCAAATTGGCTTGCACCTCTTGGGCGCGTTCTTGCTCTGCTCGCGTGTCGAAGAACCATCGCTGGAATTTGCGTTCAGAAGAGGCCCGCAAACGTTGGAGTTCCACGACCGCGTGGAAGAGATTAGCTCCAGCGGCAGAGAGGTCGGTGATCTGGCGGGCCAATTGCTGGTTGAGGGGATCACGACTCAGCTCCTCGTTATTCTGCTCAAGTTTTCTGATCCAGTAACCAGTGAGACCTTCCCAGTGCGAAGATAAGGTTTCCCACCGTTCGAAAGCATGAGGGAAGGTTGCTCGAC
Organism: Paecilomyces fulvus; assembly: GCA_029606305.1. Taxonomy (NCBI): domain Eukaryota; kingdom Fungi; phylum Ascomycota; class Eurotiomycetes; order Eurotiales; family Thermoascaceae; genus Paecilomyces; species Paecilomyces fulvus. Next base: position 571,516 of record JAPVCG010000071.1, on the reverse strand, counting down.
GTGGCTGCTGTGATTGAGATCCTTGAGATCCCTGCTGTCTCTGGGAGCCGCTGGCACCAAGCGGTGCGCCTGTCTGCGAAGGCATTCCAGATGGCCTCGTCTGAGCTTGTGTGGACTGCTGCGGAGCATACCCCGCAGAAGTCGTTGGAGGGGGCTGTTGCGAGGTAGCAGGAATAGGTCTCGGTTGGCCTTGGGTTGTGGTCGATCCTCGCGGACGTTCCCCCATGCCAACATTACCCATCCCCTGTTTCTGTGTTCCTCCAGGCGCAGATGTTTGTTGAAAACCTGTATGAAGAACACCAGGCGCACTCCCTCCCCGGTCATGTTTTATTCGTGGATCTTGCTGGGGGGCAACTGCGGCCTTTTGCTGCGAAGTCGTGTCGCCGGCAACGCCAGCAGCAGTGTGCTGAGACTGTGCTTGTGTCCTCTGTTCCTGTTCCTGTTGCCGTCTCAAATCGTCCTCTTGTTGTTCTCTCTCCTTGGCTTCTTTCTCTGCCTTCTTTCGGGCTTCCCGGTCTCGACGCTGCCTCATGATATCAGTGGGTGTTCGGACACCACTAGGAGGGTGCGTGTGAACGGGCCCAGGACCTTGTGCTGAACAAGAACCGCCATTCTGAGCACGAGGATTCATTCCAGAAGCAGGAGATAGACCCCCGCTCATAACCTCCGACATGGAAGCGTTCTCTTCCTCCCAATCTGGTGTGAATGGGAGTGGTTTCCGTATCGCTTCTTCAAGAACCCACAAAATCGCCGAGGCGGTTCGTGGAGATACCCTACCAGACCTGGGAGGCCAGTATGACTCTGGAAGCCACGGGTGCGGTTCCTGAGTTGTGGATTCCTCACCCTCGGTCTGTGCTTCAGAAAGGGCCGGAGGTAGGACTGCGATTCCACCGCCTGGGCCAGGAGGATTTTGCGGGGGAACTGCGGGGCCCTGTTCGGCGGATTTGAGATCTAAGTTCTGGAGAGCTGCGGCATCTACTGAGACAGCACGTCGATGGATAGCGTGTCGATCTTCAAGTCGAGGAGTGACCCTTCGCAATGAGCGGCCACTGCCAGCAACGCTTGACGGACGAGGTAGGGGAGAGTGGGTAGAGGGCAGAACAGGATCGTGAGCAGACTGCTGCTGGCGTTGCCGCGAAACGTTCGTAAGCGTGGACGGGTCGTAAACTTCGTAGGTCTCGTCAAGTGCTCTGCGATTTGCAGGAGACACGGTTGAAAAGGGTATATGCGACTCAGGAACGTGAGAGGACAACGTGAGAGAAATGAATTAACAAAAAAAAACAAAACTGCGATAAAACTGCACCCCTAACAATCGGGACGACCGCGCAAAATAGCGAAATTCCTCTAGTAGCGATGTTGTTGCTACACAGAGCTTCCCACACCCACTGGCAACTGAGCAGCACCTGGAGCTGGGAGTAGAAACCGTCCGCAGGGAGTACCCCGTTGGTATGTGCTATGTAATTGACAATCTGGGGAAAATGGATCGCAATCACAGACTGGATATCTCCCTGGGACGCCTGGAAAACTAAAGGAACAGAGAGAGGAGAGCTGTTGTGGCTGGTCAAATGGGAGACGTCGATTAATTCAGATGGCTGGGCGAGTCGCGCCAGCTGCAGCTTGACCTGCGACGCAGTGCCTGGTGCGAGTTGAACACCACAACCACGACCGCTGCAGGGGCGTCATTGAGCAGCCTATGTATGAGCTCAATTGCTGGCGCTGATGCGCTCACCGGTCTCAGAAAAACTGTCTTCGTTCTGTTCTTCGCATGAACTTTGACGGGAGAGGATGATTGTATTACTGGAAGAAGTCCCTTGGCGCCGGCCCGGAGCCGATGAGGCCTCTCGCTTTCTTTCTTCAACCACCTCACCTTCAATTCTGGAGGTCCTCGAGTCCGTTTGACTGACTTGTTCGGATGCTGATGGCTGATCTCCAGTAGATGGTGCGACGGTCCAGCTGTCCGAAGCAATCACTCACTCTACTATTGACCCGAAGCCCCAAACCCACCACCGTGTGGGCTGTCGCACACGTTGACGGGCAGCGATACAGATCGCAGAACCGAAATGACGTTGCAAACAGCAGCAATTCGCGTGTGAGGCAGGCTGTGCGGTCAATGATAAGGCAAATAACAATCGCGTAGCCCAGTGCATCAGGCATCAAACATCAAGAAATACTAAGGCTTCATCTTCAGCATCACTCTCATCATGGAGCAGAATCCAGCTTGGACGACGGAAGCGCTTATGTGCCCTCTTTGGGCTGCTTAATGAGATCTGGCTAGAGTTGGAGTCAAGCTACTGGTTGATGCGCTGGCAGTTCTTTCGACCATACTTTGGGGCCTCTAAACAGTCAAAACAGCCGAGACCTACTCCAATCGCCGGCCAGCCTCGTCTGTTAGGCGTCTTATTTCCATTTGAGATTCATTAGACGTTCGTATAGTTCGATCTATTGAAGTCTTTTAGATTGTCGCATCCATGGTTCTACTACTACTCTTCTGTGGTTCACTGGATTCCCGACCGTCCAGGCTCCCAGTGGGCATTTCTACCCCACACACTTGGGGTCAGAACGCTCCATAGAGCTTGTCAAAAAATAGGGGTCATTCGAGTACACTCCTGCCCGAATTTAACCCGATAACCTGAATGATTTAGAAACAGCAATACTACATAGTTGGGTGTTTAGGTAGCAGATGTTTGGGCATTCCCTAGAACAGATTAAGCCTCCTCCCGGGCGCTGTCCCATGGATTCTAGACTGTTTTCCCGCGTGTGTGTGGTCTCGTGCCATTCGACTGTTCGCCCATGTCGATCATGAATATTAGTTGTTGTCACAAAATAATAATGTATCTTGTTCTGCTTCTATTAGTAACGGTTGGAGGTTATATCCAATCGTGTTGTCTCCGTCGATTGGGTGTTCTCGTACTCCAGCTGTTCTGCGATGCAAGTATATACTGTACTCCGTCAAAAGTTTCGGTCGCGCGGCTTCCCGCACCCACCCAATG
>JAPVCG010000071.1:529530-568437 GCA_029606305.1 Paecilomyces fulvus | reverse complement strand
CTAAAATGATGTTTCTTCAATTACCTAGCTAGGAATAGTGTCTAGTATTTAGTATACCACCCCTTCACCAGCAACACTGTGTTCACCCTTGACTCCATTGGATTGATCAACCTATTGAAATACTCCTGACCTAGATCCTTTCACACCTGCTGAATGAGCTCTTTGAAGGCAGTTCTGAGCTCTTCTTCAGTCCCTGTCATATTTTCAATATTTGGATTGAGCTTGTATATGTGTTCTTTGAGCTTTGCCCAGGCATGTTCAATGGGGTTCAAATCCAGTGAGTATGGTGGCCATGACATGACTGAAATACTATTATTTTCAAATCATGTCTTGACCCTCTGAGCTGAATGAATTGAGACATTATTCTGCATGAATTCCAGGCCTGACTTCCATATGGAATAGAGATTATCTTCCAAAACTGTCAAATAGGACTCCACAGAATACCCCCCACACCTAGACTCCTCATCCTGAGCCATAAAGGTCACATCTGAATGTCCATTGCCCCAGATAGCTGCCCAAATCATAATGAAGATTTTCTTGTCTTTTTTATATGGCTGGACATACTCCTTCTTCCATTTTTCACCAAGCTGGTTGAGATGAAAGACCCAGTGGTTTTGTTTTCCCTGCCCAAGTTCTATAGAACATTCATCACTCCAAATGATCTGTGACCACTCATCCCATGTCCAATCCTTATGTTTTCTGGCCCATTCAAGACATAGTTTAGCATGTTTTTCAGTGAGAAATGGTCATTTTTTTGCCCACCAGTGTCCATAGCCTGACTCCTTGAGAGTTTGAAGAAATGTGGAGTTTGAAAAGTTCAATCCAGTTGCCAGCCATAATGCATTGTAACTGATGAAGGGATTGTGTTTTATTTGTAGTAGAACATGATGTTTATCCCTAGTGGATAGAACTCTAAGTCTTTCAGATCTAGGCTGTGATGTGCTGTTGTCTTGTTCAGGGTCTTGTTTGATGGTGAAATTGACCATTGTTTGTGGAATTTGGAGTTCTTGACTGATGAGGGTTGGTGTAGTCCCCAATCTATACTGGCCCATGATTAGACCACATGTATAGGGATTTAATTCCTTGATATGCCTGCTATTGGCATCAATTTTACCCAAAGGGGTTCACAGCATGGTGATATGGTGGTAAGAAGTAGGTGGGTAGGAGGATGAAAACACATGGTTGCGCGTGAAAACGCGCCATTTGACGGAAACTTTAGGGCACAACTGTAGTATGCAAAACTAGGTAATACGTAGCGCGGATATATATACATTTCCGGAATATCTAGAGATCGCGGAAAGAGAAGCGTTCTATCGATGGATATTAAACAAGAGACCAAAGTTCAAAAGTAACACTTAAAAATATGATTCGAAAGCTACTGCTATTGATGAGACGACCAGTCGCGGTGTCCAGGAAGAGACACGTAGTCGAAAATGAAATGAATCCTTTCAGCTACAAGTCATCCTTGTTGGATGAAATCGGGATGATGATTTCTACTATTCTTTCACCTTGTCTGCCTTGAAAGGGGTGCTTTAGTGTTTCATTGTGCCCTGGTTTATAAATAGTTTCAACCCCTCGAAAGGAACAATCGTCTAGTGAATACCCCTCCAAGGTACAACATCCCTTCTGCCTGGATAGTGGCTAATTGGATATATTATACAAGGACAACTGAACCTATCTGATAGCCTTAAAGACCCCCCACGTTAAGAAGCCGAGCCAGACATGGATGCTATCCCTTCAGGTTGAGAACATCTCGTGTACACCGTGGGATAGGGTACTTTCAACACGGGCCAGCAGCCCCGGGTGCTAATTGTCTCCATCCCGTCTGAAGGGGATAATGATATTTCTTACTATCGTAGCAATGATTGTAAGGGATCAACGACTGACGACTGTGAAATATCGTCCTAGCTCTCCTCTCGTTTTCTGCCATCTGGTATCGCACCTGCTCCTAGCCGAAACCTATAGCAACTGGTAGCTTGACAACAAGACCTATAATATTCTAAATGGTTCCACAGTTCTTCTTTATGATTTGGAATATCTGGAGTGAGCGGCTTGGAGCCTTGGGGGCTCTCTTATCCAGCCCAGGAAGCCCTAAACCCTAGCGCCTCAATTGGGGACAGCTTCCCCGCAGGGTGCAAAAACAGGGTCTTCCAAACTCTTGAAACCTCCCACAAAGGATCCACGAACGAAGGATGGCAATCTGTGGCGACATTCTTCCCATTCATTCCCTTCCCCCGTTTCATGATCTTCAGAGATGGCGGTCTCCTTTACTACCGAAACTTGTAACCGATAGTTCGTCAATGCTACAGAAGACCAGGATCTACGTGCAACATCGATTTCAGGCAAAACTGCTGTATCGGCATGGTCTCCTTTAATAATGATTTTCTGCAAGTACCGCAGCCAATGATGGCCCGAAGAATTGTCGGTGGTCTAGACTCTGTCCCAGCATCTCAAACGCGAGGTTTCAAACACTCGGGACAGTGTGTGTCTGTCCGAGGACATGTCAGATCTGATCTGGATACTCTTCGGGAACACAACCAGCAAGGATCACATACTACTATTTTAACCTACTACAAACAGGGTCCACTACGTCTCACTAACACCGGAGGCTTCTATGGCTGTCCGTTCGCAACGACAGGATCGAATCCGATTGAGGCGTTTGTGCTTTACTAGTACTTAACCGTTCAAGGGAAATGGTCCCACCATTGCCAAATCTGGACTGCAACAGCGGATAGCACTCTTCCAGTGTGCAGATTTCCTGACTCCCTACATGGAGGTTCATCATGCTGCTGTGGTGCGGGAGGAGAAAAGCCGCGCAGGTACGGCTCGGGAAATGGTTTCGTAAAGTGGTGGCCAAAAGACACCTTGCTTGCAGTCTCCACATCCCGGAGTCGACATGTCAAGTTGTCAACAACAGACCCGACTCCACGGACTTGTCACGACAGCAAAACAGAGCGATCCCGGGTGAGATCTTGCTAGCAATGGTGTTTCGAGTCGGTAACGAATGGCAGAGGAACCGGGGGAAAAATCATCTACTCTGCTGGGGCTTCTCTCTATAATAACAATGATCGGAATGCGGGTTCGAGTGCACAGCAACCAACAACACTAGTTGCTGAATGCTAAATTGTTACTCTACCGTTTCCTCACGCCAAATGGCTAGTGATTCCGAAGGGCTCATCGAGATCTGTAGCAGTGACCCAGCAAGACGTCCGCCAGCATTAGTGGAGATCGGGAACATCTCCCGCCTGGATAGCGCGTCCTGTGCCTCCGTTCGTATCACATTTTTGGCTCGGGGGTCTGGTACAGCAGAGCCACGATCGAGGTGCAGATCTGTCTATCCACAGCAATGCCATGATTTATGCTCCGTTTGTTGCTTGGTCATACTAATTTTCAGGTTCAGGTAGCCTGCTCAGTTTCTACCGAGATCATCGGAATCACCAGCATCTTCGCTGGTCCGTACAACTTCGAATATGGAAGGTCGACAGTTACTACAAACGAATTGACTGCCAACCCGGAGATCTATCGGCTCTCATGTCTCAAGTGTTGTTTATGCAACAGCTATCAATAATGATCTGTTTTGGTGTCGTCCATCCCGGCATCGATCCTACTGGCCGAGGGAGGGGCCCCGGGTTGACATCCGGAGAACTCCTTACTCTGACCCAGAGGGTCGGCACTTCTTGCTCCTATCCCCATCCACAGGGATGGACCTAATGTAAGGTTGGATAGGCCATTACCGTCTGTGCGCTCGCACGGTTGATCTCTGTTTACACTCTTTGTACATCGGCATGCATCTGTCCTCCTGTCAGCCCCCAGCTTACTGGCTGCTTGTTCACTGTTTCATAAGGTCTTACTATTTTTTTTTCCTGCTCCGGTACTCTGTGTATAAACATCTCCATCTACCCGTGCAATAGCGTTCCTCGTCCCAATTCCAGAGTCCATTCTTTGCCGGAGAGCTGGCGACCCACGCCTCACGCTATTCCTTCTGCCATTGTCGGATACCTCGTATCGTGTGTTGACATTTTCGTGTCCATTGGAATTCTAGCTCATGGCTGGCGGGTACTCTCCCTTTCCAAGCAGCTTGGACATTTCAGAGAGACCGCGGAGGCGTACACAGACAAAGGAAGACCAGCCGCCGCCTCTCTTCCACTTCCGCCCAAGGAATACAGGATCGACTGATCTTGTTATTCCCGCGAGGTATCCAACGACTCCAGGAGACCCCAACCTGGATCCTTTCTACCTGGAGCGTTCGCTTGAGAACGTCGCTGCTTGGGAATCAGAAGAGAAGGAAAGTCGTCATGTCGGCTGTGACAAGCTCCGGAATGGGAAGCTCACGTCGTCGGGCTTGAATTGGGACAGTTTATCGTCCGTTCCATCTGACAACAATCGAGAACGGTTTCCGGCTCTAGCATATCAGACTCCAAAATTGGGAACACATCCTAGTTTTGAACACACTCGTTTCCCTACATTCAACGCTTATCCGTTTCCTTACCACCGCGGCCAGAATTCTTTCAGCTCTATACAATCCGATGCTAGCGGTCATACACCCGACTTGACTCCGAGCAGTTCATTTTCATCGAACTACTCATTTTCCAACTGCCCAGAGGCTGTGTTAAACGCAACGAGACAACTTTCACTTCACACAAATCGGGTCGATCGAACCGTTTCCGAGCCGCCATCTCTGTATCTTAACCAGGATCGCCTATCAATCAGCGAGCATATTGATTGCTGCGCTTGCACAGAACCACCCACTCCTACCGGAACTATCACCCCTTACAATTTTCCTTACAACAACGGGTCTTCAGATACTCTCATTATGCATTTCACCAACCCACCCGCACCATCTGCCTCTTCCCTACGCTCGAAGCCATTACCGACACTGCCCAACTTGTCAAGGGATGGCAGCGAACCACAACCTCCGAAGAAGTGTCACAGCCCGGGCTTCAAGACCCAGATAGATCCCGCGCTCATATCTCCACCCCACCTGATCGACCCTGTTACACTGGAACCGCATGCCACACCTTACGATCAAGCCTTGTTTATCCCAGCCAATGAGTGCCCAAGTCCTGTTCCGAGCCCTGTTGCCTCTTCCCCCCCGATCACCCGCCAAGAAACTGGCCACTCTACTAGGCCCCGTCCATCGATATCGACCTCAGAGGCTCACTGCGAACAGTCTGTCTGGGAATCAGACTCGGATTCTGAGTCTATTGAACCGAAGTCGCTGTCACGGAGAAGGCCAATTGATACTCTCCGCAAAGTTCGTAGCCGTGTTCAGCTCAAGGTAACTAAATCGACGAGCAAGCTTGACGGCGAAGACAACAGCGGGCATGAGACTGATCGGACTTCGGAGGATCTCCCCCCTATGCCCAACAATACATGTCATCAGCGGTGCCCGAATGCACCTACCAACCAGAATTGGACACCGGAACCTGTGCGTGGGTCGGTTGAGCATACTCTTCGGCTTGTTGCCCCGTCGACTACGTCGCTTGCTCGCCCTCGATCGCCTCGTGGTAACGGTCAGGAAGGTATGGCCAACCTGAGCACGTCTACTGTGGCCGCTATGCACGCGCAAAGTCGACGTCGACATAAATCAGAGGGCCAGCATCGTCATAACCTATCCACCCACCAGGCCATTTATGGGAAATGTCTCGACTCGCAGTCAACGATCGACCTTAACGCGGCGTTGAGCCTGAGTCGCCCCGGGTTTCTGAAACGACTTAGCCGATCATTTCGTGCTCTGAGCTGTCATCACGTCCACGACGATGACTTCTATGAAAAGGCATTCCGATGATCGCTTCCCTCGGCCAACCACACATCATTTGGCCACCATGATGATTGCATACTTCCACACCTTCTCTTGGTTAAAGCATCACAGTTCTACTTACGATTCTTTCTCTCTCCAATATCTTTTTTCCCGATGTTCTACGCTCAATGAATAACGCCGTCGACCCAATGGCTATGAATGAAAGACGAATTGGACGACTGAGATGGCAATGACGGGCTATCCCGTCCGTCCTCATGCGAAGAAGCCGTAACGGCGCTTCGACTCGGCGCTATCAACGATGATATGTACGAATTTTTTTACGAAGTCAATGCTGGGAGGATCAATTCGGACTTTCGGCCCTCTAATGCCCTGATATTACACTCTCGGTATTTTATTATACACTCTCTATCATGTCTACAATTATTAACTCGGCTGTCAACGTTCACTATTTCCTTTGGTGTCTTCTCACTTTATCTATGTCTATCTCTGACGTTACGATCTTTCATAACTCAGATCTCTTTTCCTATCTTGAAATCTCTAAAAGGGGCGCAGGAGTCCACTTTCCATTCTTGTTTTGAGTTCATCTTACATGGATACATGGATAGAGAAAAGCAAAGGTGTGGCCTAGTCTAGATGATTGGCGCTACAGTCCCGGATACTATCAGATAGCCAAACGGCCCGTGTACGGTGCTTAGCAAAATCTGAAATACGCATTAAATCACTCCAATTGTCATCTTCATTTATCTCCTCTAGTTACTCTATGCTGCTGTCTAACACAGCATTGTGTTACTCCATTATGGATTTTCTTCTATGCAAGCTTGACGATCTTCCCGAGACCGAGGTTCTCCTGAAGAGAATGAAAACCCACTCACTAGTTACTCCTGATTCCACAGATTTCCATTCGGCCCGTCCAATTTCACATAGTCCAAATCACGACTTCCGTTTCCCAGGTCCTTGTGCAAAGCTGAAAAAAGACCGAGTCATGAATAATGGCGATCCTTCTCTCTCCGCATGTATGTCTTACCTACAATACTGTTTCATACTGCTTCGTTCTCATCTGCAGTTCATATGTACAGATGCAGATGCAGTTTCAGGGATGAGATCGTCCTTGCGCGAGTGATCAGAGGTGAAGATCAAGGTGAAGCGGAAGCCGAGGCTGGGGCTGGGGCTGGGGCGGCCAAAGAGGGAATAACGGTGTAAACAGCTGATTAGGTATAGGAAACTATGTAGTAATTCGGAGGATTTATGTGTCTACTGTGATAGTGTATGCAGGGACGCATGCACATGATTTTCCAATTTATTATTCATAATTGGTGATTGGTTTCTTCTATTTCTCAATTAGGCCGGAAGGGCTGTTCCGTCTGGAACGAGTCCGTCGTTTCGGTTTTCGCGGTTTCTGCAGGTCTGCTGGTGGAAGGGCATGAACGATGGGGGAAATGCTCGGGATTTTATTATTTCATGCAAGATGCCGGTCGAGCCGAGGTACGTAGATCTGGACTCTTTGCTTTTCCCACTTTCTGCAGGAGATAGTTCCATTGTGAGGCGTTGGATAGTTGGAGGAACTATGGGCGAAGATCGCTGAAGCCCTGCCTTGATCTTGCGGAGCGGATGGGGCGTGGCGGGAACGGGTCTTCTTCCCGTCGTGTCTTGTACATAAAGACTGCAGGAGATTAGTCCCTGCAGAGGGTATGTATGTACGATGCGGTGTCGGATGCACAAGGTCTGCCTGCTTCGTCGTTACACTGCAGGGCGATTTTTTTTTGCCTTTCTGGGGTCTCTGGCTTTGAGGCTCTGTGTACGTCATCTGTGGCTGGGTCTCCTCGAGGAATGTGATACACGATGAGGCGAAGCTCTCTGAAGCTGCACGTTGTTGTGCAGTAGGAAATCGAGACCGTTCTCCTAAGATTTCTGCTGAACGGTGAGAAATTTTCCTCTTTCCCGCGTATACAGTTGTCATCTGTGCCGTGTAGATCGCGTTTTGCGATTGCGGTGAGATCGAGATTTCGTAAACACCGCAATTTGAATCGAAGACGATTGTTGCAGATGGTGACGACACCAGAAGCAGATAAGTTACTCGGCATTTGTCTGCAATTGAGAAGGCTCGGCATAACATCGGTGTAAGTTGTTGTAAGTTGTTGTAGAACTGGAGCTCCGGCCTGGTTTTCAACTGTGCTCGCCTCTCACCTCCTCTTCCTCTATCTCCAAAGACTCCAGATTTTCCTCCCAGTTCGGGACCATGACTCTTTTCTCCCACTTGGATACGACAGTGTCACCTTTCTTTGCCAGTCGAGTTTCAGGCTTCTCGCTTGCCTCTTGATGGCCATCTGCCTCGAGCCCTCCAAAGACGGCCTGCACGCTGAGCTCTCTGACAGCAGTCATGTAAATCTTTCTGACCTGCTCTATCTTCTTCTTCCGAGCCTCTTTCTCTTCTTCAGTCTCCTCAGATGCAGCTTTACCAGCACTACGTTGCAGCTTCTTTACCGGTCCAGACGAAGCACGTGTCTCCAATCCTCGCAGTACCCCTTCGAGTATACCCAGCACCGTTCCCACTCTCATACCAAGCTGTGCTCCCACGGGAAACCCGGCATCGAATCCATCCTGAACGAATTGTCCTTTTGCAGCTGATACTCCATCACGGTATCCAGCAGTAACATGCTGACGACGGAGGGAGGGAAGATCGGAGGGTTCTGCGGCAGTCGATTCGGTGGCGCCGTTCTGTGCTTGCGCGCCAACAGATATCTCCCTCGGTGGCGAGGATCCGAAAATATCGTCTAGAGAGTTCTCAGGAGCTTGATGGTCCTGAATTGCTGTTCCCGCATCAGATTGCGTAGAGGTCATCGTCGTAGTTGGAGACGGCGGGGCAGAGTCGCCGTCCGTAGGGGAATGCATAGAGCTGGATGGAGATGCTGGCATCGTCGGACTTGACTTCTTCCCGCGTTCTTTTTCTTAACCAGCACGCTTTTGCCAGTATGGAAGGAGCGCGTAAAATTTGGTTGTAGCAGTTTGGAGATTGATAATTTTATCGCGGCGGGGATGCTTTTTTTGGTGGGGCGAAGCCTTGGAGGGGAACTATGGATTGGTGCTGTAGGTGTTCACGTCCACTAATATTCTAATCGAGGAAGGGTTGGACTGAATAACAGATTTACCCATTCTAGACAGTTTAGAAATCCACCCATATCAGAATCTTCATTTTTTGAGGCGTCTTTCCCCTATAATGACCTTACATACTATCCATAAAGAATATTATACTCCCACTCACTCTCAGGCACATCGCGGTAGCGAATACTAGTTGGATGATTGATGCGCGCCGGTAAAAGCTTCTGAATATATAGCTCTCCCACATTGAGAGTCTCACCCGTCTCCAGCGGTTTCTGACCTAGTGGAACATCACAGTTGAGCACACGTAGCTGCGCCTCTGGATCAGGCGTCAGGAAGAAGGGAAGTGAGTATCTCTCTCCGGCGGTCTTGTTGCGCACACGGTGAACGGTTGCGACAAATTTACCACTTGTTTGACGTTCGAGGTACTGTGATAATGGTTAGTACGGTAGGATCGGTATGCAATGATCTAAATCTAGGTAATATAAAAGGCACATACCTGCCCGACATTGCAGGCGAGTGTGTTTGGCTTGGGTGGTGCGTTGACCCATATACCGTCCCTGTTGAGGACCTCGAGTCCTGGTGCAGTGCCTTGAAGTACGAAGGTGAGCCCTAGAATTGTGATGCGATGCGTTAGTGCCATATCTCATCTGGAGATTAGCTTCTCTGGAGTAGCATACAACTATAATCCGCATGTGCGCCTAGCCCTACACCCTTTCCTCCATCCTCTTCGACCGGAGTTGGAGGATAATGCAAACCACGCATGCCCCAGATAGGAAACTTGAAGTACTCATCGAACGCATTCTCATCCATATTGAACGCCAAAGCCATAACACGAATGACCTTATAAACCACAGGTAAGATCGCATCGTAATATTCATAGAGCCGTTCACGCAGCCAAGGTGCCTTCGAAGGCCAAATATTCTGTCCCCTCTTAATCTGAGCAGGGGGTTTAGATCCTGCCTGTTCTTCATAATGCTGCTCAGGCTCAAGGGGGCAGTCACCGCATGAGAAAGCTTCCTTTATATCGCCCTTTGTACGAGGATCGAGACGAGTCTCACGTATAGGCTCATAGCCTCGAATAGCTGGGTTCTTATGTAGATGCACTTCCATCTTGTCTTCCAGGTCGAGCGCGAAGAAGTCCCGAAGAGCTTTGAAGGTACATTCTTGCACGTCTTCTGGGATCCCAGTATTGGAGAGATAGAAGAAACCGACCGTCATGCAGGCGTCGTAGATCTGCGAGGCAATTTTCTTTCTAGTTTCGAGGGAGTTGTCAATTTCGGCGATATCGATTGTTGGGATGCTGGTGAAGTCGCCGCGGGATGATTGGCGTTTGATTACTTTTCGGTAGGTTGGAGTTGAACCGCTGAAGAAGAAGACTTGCTAGAAAGGGATGTTAAGAATGGTTTCTTATTAAAACCTGTAGAGATGCAGGATCAGATGACGACTCACCTCAGCGTTATCAAGACTGACGGGTTTGGTTTCCACCGTTGTTGCAGCCATTTTGTTCTATTATCTGAATAGGTATAGTTAAGGCTGCTTGTATTCACTCTTGCACAAGGACGGGATAGAGACTCAATAGTTCTATGCCAGCAGTAGACTATAAAGTAACTTAATTATTGTTAGATGCGAGTTATGTACGGGAGAAGATAGAGATAGAGAGGCTTAATGTCATCTGATGGTATTGCACACGGAGAACTGCGATGAGGGCACAACCGAGATAACGGATGATGATAACATCCGGAGAATAAATCCATAAACTGTTAGTAGAACGGTATTTCCCAATTCCGTACGAGTAAATTCTCCAATTATAATTGCTAAACAGTGTTCACTATTTGCGTGAAGATTTCTTATCACGACAGACATCGTATATTCGATCATAGCGCGCACAGCTGCAAATACCATTATCCATGCGATGTTAGACCTCTGTTTTTCCGCACAGTATGCAATTTTCATCTAGAATATCCCATATGCCCTCAAGGTAAGCGTCCAGCAATTCTTTTGTCCAGCTATGGATGAACATGTGTATCAGAAACCCTATCTTGCGAGTTTCAGGTTGACTATCGAACGACAAGCTGTTTGGTACTTCGAGCTCAGGATAACCAGGAAGAAGATACTCAATGGCGACTGTCAGGGTCGGATATCTGGCGATTTTTGCCCCGTCGCGCCTCGGATAGCAAAATGAGGCATATAGTGGACATGAAGATGGAAAGTTCTGGCTCAAGCCAGTTCGTATATCCTCAACGCCTATGCTCAACGCCTATGCTGCTGTTTTTCTTTTTTTCTGACATATAATTCTCGGAGTTCTCCGGCAAGCAGCAGATCTCCATGGAATTAGCACGCACACCTTTTGATTGGATGAGGTTTTCTGATACTCATTGTCGATCTTCCTGACTTCACACTGTTCATTGTAACAGTCTTATGTGACAGCCAACGTGGGGCCGCAGGGACATCAAGGATGATGGCACTGATCTGATTGAAGAGGAACTTCTAGATTACCCACCAAAACAGCGGGAGTCCGTCGGTCGAAGGAATTTAGAACGGCTTGTGCAAATTCCTGATTATACCATTGGTCGATAAGTCGTTTCATCTTTTCAACCAGGGATGTTCAACGACCCTGTCAGCAACAACGGAACAATAACACGGGAACTAGACCTCCATCTCATATGGATCTACGGACCTGCATCGGTAGACTAGACTTTTGATCTAGAAGCTTACTACGATGTTCGATCTCCACTGGCGGTCTTGGGAGGGTGACATCGCGTTGAAGAATAAGTTATGGTCATTAGTGCCCGGGGACAGGTTCGGGAGTTGGTTGTACGAGCTGTCTTGAACGCATTTATTTAAGGCATGGCTGTCTCTGAGTTCCTGTCGTTGGAATAAAGCCTGGAATATCCTCATAATTCTGAGTCTTCTGTCTTAAGTCAGCCAGTCATACAGGTTGCTATCTTGTCAAAGGAACAATAGCCAACATGCAGTTCAGCCAGGTACAGATACGCTCTAGCCAACATGATACTCCATATAGACATAGCCTCTCTAACACAATCCAGCTTCTCTCCGTCGCCGCTTTCCTCCTCCCCGCCATCACTCTCGCCCTCCCCTCTTCCCTGGAGACCCGCGAGACTTGTGTTGACACCTGCGGCAGCAACTGCTACTCGGCCAGCGACATCTCCGCCGCCCAGGACGAGGGTTACGAGCTGTACGAGTCCGGTGAGACTGTCGGATCGGACAAGTACCCGCACCGGTACCACGACTACGAGGGCTTCGACTTCCCCGTGGATGGTCCTTACTATGAATTCCCCATCCTGAGCTCCCACAAGGTCTACAGTGGTGGTAGCCCCGGACCGGACCGTGTGGTGTTCAACGGCGACAACGAGTTGGCGGGTCTGATCACCCATACGGGTGCCAGCGGAGATGATTTCGTGCAGTGCACGGAGGATTAAATCTGATGTCTTGCGTGGGACATTGAGCGACATGCAAAATGATTGGGTACATGAGAGGTTACGATGAATATAAGCATTTAGCATTTATGATGGATGATAGCTTATGGATTCGGATCCATAAGTAATCTGAATACCTTCTCTTTGAACCAGAAATGATAGTGCTCAACCTATTGAATACATATATATATTGGAATTTAAAGGAATGATATTGCAAAGTAAGAATTTGGAATACTATTCCAAGATGCTCTAGAGCACGTATTACATAAGCACAAAATGGCCACCTTGCCTTATTGGATAAACGCGGAGGATCTGGGGAGCTTCGGGAGCTCCAATTCTCTTGCAGAAAACGTGTACAAGTATCTCTTCTGCTTTTAGGCAGTAGAAATTCTTGTAAACATCTCTAGCTGGTTCGTGGTCGTCGCCTCTTAAGTCATTCGTGGCTACTTTGATCCTTATTTGTCTTCAGGAACCGCTTAACTGTCCAGTAACCCCTCGCGTTCAGGGCTGGGCCCCATTATTCCAGTCCGGGGGACCCGTCGTTCCCTGTTTGAGGCCAGCTTGTCGCAGAAAGGAAATCTACCACATGGATGCCGACCATTGCTACTGAACATCTCCCCTATCCCCCCTCTCACGATCTTTCTTCCGCCGTGGCTGCTTCCGAACCCCTCGATACCACCGCTGCTCAGCACGGCAATCGACAGGACAAGCGCGAGGAATGTGTTGATCAGGAAGCAGTGGAGCTCGATACACTAGAAAGCAAGGGTGGTGGTGGACAAAATCGTGATAGATATCCCCCGGAGGGAGGTGACACCGAACTCATTGATCCTTCTCGTTTCTCGATTTCCAACGACGAAGACGAATTCGACAGCACTGACGACGTCGAAGAAGCGCTCCTCGGCGGTTCTTCAAATCCAGGACGGATACAGATGAAACGCAAGACGCGCAACCAGACTCGAACTCGCTCCTCACCAAGGCTGACGGTCGCGACAGGCCAGAACGGCCAGGCGAACGGCAGCATGAACTCCCACATCGAGCTGCGGAGAAAGGCCTCTGCGGAGCCAACCTCGCCTGAAGCGCAGAGAGAGCGGTTGATGTCGCGACCCGGTTTTAGTCTGGACGATGAGCCTCCAACACCGCAGACTCCTGGTATGGTGAATACCAGTTTGTTTGATTTGCCTGAGCAAGACAGGAGGAATTTCTTGTTGCTATGTTTGCTATACTTCTTGCAGGGTGTGCCGATGGGGTTGGCCTCTGGATCCGTGCCGTTCCTGCTGAAGCCATATCTATCCTACGGGCAGATCGGCGTGTTTTCGTTGGCATCATATCCATATTCCCTCAAACTTTTTTGGAGTCCGATTGTCGATGCGGTATGGAGCCCCAAACTTGGTAGGAGAAAGAGCTGGATCACACCCATTCAAATGTGCTCTGGATTGGCTATGATCTACCTGGGAGGCCACATTGAGGATATGATGGCAGCTGCTGGAGCCAATGGTGGGGCTGGCGTCTGGGGTTTTACATGGTGGTGGTTCCTGCTGGTTTTCCTCTGTGCAACTCAGGACATTGCTGTGGACGGCTGGGCGATCACCCTTCTATCACCGCCGAACATTTCTTATGCCTCGACTGCCCAGACCGTTGGTCTGACGGCTGGTCATTTCCTGTCTTATACTGTCTTCCTGGCCTTCAATTCGAAAGATTTTGCAAACAGATGGTTTCGGACGGAACCGCAAGATGTGGGCTTGCTGTCCCTTGGTACCTACCTTACTTTCTGGGGGTGGACATACTTGATTGTGACTGTCGGTCTGGCTGTCCTGAAGAAGGAGGACAAGACTAGGGATCGTGACGGGATCGTCGAGGTTTACAAGAGTATGTGGAGCGTTCTTAAGCTGAAGAACATTCAGACCATTATCATTATCCACCTGATTGCCAAGATTGGCTTCCAGGCAAATGATGCGGTGACTAGTCTGAAGTTGCTTGAGAAGGGTTTCGGCCAGGATAACATGGCACTGGTGGTCCTGGTTGATTTCCCTTTCGAAATCGGTCTGGGTTATTATGCTGGAAAGTGGTCGACTGAGTACACCCCAATGAGACTCTGGTGCTGGGCATTTGTGGGGCGGCTCATCGCTGCTGTTGCTGCGCAGTTGACCGTGTTGATCTATCCAGCGGGTCCGGATGTTCCATTCTGGTATCTATTGACTGTTATCGGAGAGCATGTCTTGTCGACTTTCATGAACACCGTCATGTTCGTTGCGGTCTCTGCGTTCCATGCGCGTATCGCCGATCCTGTCATTGGAGGAACCTACATGACTCTATTGGCAACGTATGTTATCCGACTCATCCACGTTTTGGATCCTGTGCTGATTTTTTCTGCAGTGTCTCGAACCTTGGTGGCACATTCCCCAAGTTTTTCATTCTCAAGCTTGTCGACATGCTTACAAGCGCTACCTGTACCCCTCCTGGTACTGCGCCTCCCGCCGACACGTTCAAGGGCCCGCTCGTTACCGACCCCTTTTCCTGTGTTCTCGAGGCAGACAAGCATCGTTGCCTTGACGGAGGTGGTTCGTGCGATGTTGCTCGGGATGGATATTATATCACTAACATTCTATGTGTCATTATTGGCGCCGTGACTTTCTGGGCGTTCATCAAACCTGCGGCCCTCAAACTGCAGAGCCTTCCTCTCAGAGCATGGCGATTATTTCCTTCTCGAGAATAGACACTGGAATGCTACTCTATCACTAGCATAATTAGAATTCTATATGTGTACTTTTTTCCGAGTCATAGCCTCATCACGTACCAATATTGCAGTATAATATCTGCCTTTCCACGTTTATCTTGCAATCTGCCTTCCTGCGATTTCCCTACAGTAGATCGGTTTACAGAACCTGAAGGAGTCCATTGAAATCACCCGCGCATCTTCTGTTAATCCTTCCAAGCAGAAATGTACCCTTAACCCCAAGTCAGGCACTAACTAGACGCCGCCTATCCCTCCTTCTTAACCACCCCTTCCTCACGAAGCAAGTCCACCACTTCCTTCGTCCACTCCGTACACCTTCTTAACGGCTTACTCTCATCAATCTGCGTCCCATTCAGACGTAACTGCACTCCCGGAACTTCCACCTTCCGACACAACTCCTCTAGCTTGGCGATCTCATTTTCATCCACTTCTCCGATGAGCTCCTTCTCAACGAATTCAGGCATGTTTTCCGGCTTGGGATACGGCTTTGATATGTATGCCATGCCGGTGAGGACGGTGCCTTCGACGTTGAAAAATTGCCCTGTTCCTGTCGAAGGCGATGTTTCGACGAAGATGCCGATGTGGTTGCGTGGTGCGCCGATGGTTGTGACGGTGTAGACTTTGAGGGGCATGGTGGGTTGTTTTGGTTTTTTAGATGAGAAAGGAGTATGGTAGTGTAGTTTGGTTGGTTGGTTTGATTCGTTTGGATAGATGTAGCCAAAGCAGTTATTGTGGATGCGAGATTAGATTCAGACTACACGAAGGCTGGTGAAAGGTAGGCTTTATTTGCCACCTGCTTGATCTTGTATGCCATTCAGGTACTCATTGTTGCCTAGATAAAGGACAGCGGGTGACTGCAGTCTAACTCACATTGGTGTAGCATGCATAGTTAACTAACCACTGTCGATGTTTATTATTGGTGTAGAACAAATTCATGGCTATTATCTGACGAGATGAAACAAAAAAAGACCAAGCTCTAAGTAAGTCATCATGCTATCCTCCTTTCCAACTTGTGTCTTTCAAATGAAATGCAAATTGTCCTTGTAAGCAGGAGGACGAACGACTGTCCAGTTATCCTGCTCCTCTTCTTTCTTGTCACGGCCCGGCTCTGGATACTTTTTAACATGCTCGATAGCCCATCTGGTCTCCCGATTCAAGATTGGCGGGTACCTGCCCGCTCCTCCCAGTAATGGGAGACCTGCTAGATGGAACAATTCATTTAGATATGAAACTGTTTCGCCATTATCCCATGGGACGTCGTGGAATTTTCTCCTTTCTCTACTGACGACGTTCCAGCGCTCTTTCTCCCACTTCTCTTGCCCTTCTTTTGAAGGGAGAGGAATGGCGTTCCGTCCCGAAAAGACCCGTGCAAGTGCTATAGATTGATATTCGAATGATCGGAACGTTAATGTCCTTGGGATTCCGACGATTCCGAGAGTTGGGAAATCTCTCAAAAAGATATGTAGGTAGTTCCCGATGAGACGGTTCTGTTCGTAATCCCAGATAGGTCTGCCGTTGGCATGGGAGTTCCAGAAAGGGAAAGAAGCCTTGTAACCGGTCGAGTAGATAACCGTGTCCACGTCTGACAGAACGGAGTCGTCATCGAAGACAATTTCACCGGTAGGTAGATATTGCTTTATGATGGGCTTCCATTCAATTCCTGGAGGAGGCGTGTCGCCGTCCCACCGCGAGGGAGACCTTCGAGACTGGTAGACGGGAAGTTTAGCTGTTCTCACGAGAGCGGTAGTGATGTCGTGACCTGACGCAGCATTTCCGATCACAAGAACTTTCTTATCTTTGAAGTTGAAAGGAGATCGATATGATTTGGAGTGGATGACTCGTCCTGGAAACTTTTCTGTATAGTTTTCCAGGCCGTCCACTTTGGGAACCTGGACGAGAACTAGATGAGCGTGATCATCCTTGCCTCTCGATTGATTAGACCAATTAAGATACTTACATATGGTACGGAATAGTGTCCGTTCGCGAATATCACAGCATCAAACTCTTCTTTCCACCAATAGTCGGCCTGGGCGACAGGATCGTATCGTCTTAACGTCAACGACCACCTCTGAGGGGCAGAAGAGCTGCTAGGTAGTTTTGAAACATCCTCAACTGTAGTATTTAATACTAACAGAGAATCTGTGCGGTGTGTAGAAAAGTAGTTTTCTATATATTCTTTGGCTACCCAATGAGGTAGGAAGGGGCCATACGCAAATCGCCTGTCCGAAAAGGACATTGCAATCTCAGGGACATTTGTCCTATAAGCTGCTGTTGACATCTCAACTGACGCTAGGTCAAGTAGATCACTCACGTCAGGCCATCATAGATGGGTGTCCTATCATATCTCTCTTGAGATGATGGAGGTGTGGTCGTGGGTAGATCCCTCGGTATTTCCAAAGGTGGATCAATTTCCGTAGGCAGAGCTCCTGGTTGGGGTTTGATAAGAGGATTTGGATCAGGGTCGTAGATCCTAGAATGTCGATCTGGTCAGTGGGTGACTGTGAAAGGAGAAGTGTGTTATACATACCATGTTCCTCCGGGTGTTTCCCGCCTCTCAAAGACACGAATCGTATCGAAGTAATCTTCTGCTGCGAACGCGACCGCGGCCGCAGCACCTACAATAAACACAGTTAAGTATAGTTACTTATTTTTATCGATTGATTATGGCAAGGAAAGATTAGGTTACCTGATGCACCAGCACCGATGATCGCAACCGACTTGATCCTCGAGCTTTCCATAACGGACTAAATATCTATCGACAAGAAAACTGCCCCTTCCATCAAAGTATACTTTTGGCTCGAGAACTTGGTCCATAGTGATCTCAATATTTGGAACCTACGTATTCAATAATGAGCTGTGATCGGGTGATGAGTTGTACTCGCAATCCCGCATGATATGGCGTGATGGCGTCAGCGAATATAGATCTTACAGGGATTGAGACAGCTTACGATATGGACGCGTATAGTTACCCCTCACTCAGATGGATTTTTGTTGAGAAAGTGAGGTTGACATTTATTATTACGTGCTTCGAGTCTTGAATACCATGATCAGATTTGTATACTAACTCAGGTCTGTTTGTACCTCCAGTAGTCAAAACGGTGAAATAACCACTCATATATTGTCCTACGGTTTGGCATAGATCCTAACAAGTGCGGGGTAGCCGACTCCATAATAAAAATAACTCATATTTGAATTGGATTTCATGGTTAGAGGAGTGGACCAATTGCCAGTAGCGTATAACTGATGTACGTTCATCCCGATTGAGAAGCGGGTAGTCGCCATTGTCTCCGTAGATATCACGAACTTCCCGTCTTTCCGTGAACAGGCGTTCAATCATAAGGCCCTAGATTATCAATCAGCCAATCTATTAATTGTCTTGACTCGGAAAGTTCGATATGAGGATGCCATGAAAGGTCCGCTTGTCCAATCAATGTTAATATCCAGGATTGCATCAATGTTGTTGCAATGGTGTCATTTGGTTATCGAATACGAATATTCCTCCTATAGGAAAATACAATCGGCCATACTCCGAAAGTATGACTAGGGGAGATGCATACTAGTGAGGAGATGATCAATTCATCGCCTAAGCTTCGGACTATACTTGAACGTGATTGAGGTATACTAGCCTATAAAAGGACCGGCCAGTACCCTGAGAGGGTGTTGGGATTGGCTTGAAACAAACCTAGACACATCTACTTTGCATAGGATAGGATTTGATCTTTCTGACTACAAATATGTCAGCTACTCTCACTGAAACCGCGCAACCAGCGACCCTTCATGGTGCCTCGGCCGTCAAAGATGCACAGCAGTACGATTTCAGCTATCTGAAGCCGTACGTTCACCCTCCTGAAACGAAGGAGGACCTACCGTGGGCAGAACTAGTCACGCTCGACCTTGAAGAGTTCGACCGTCCTGGAGGCAAGGAGAGGCTGGCGAAGCAATTGGAGCACGCTGTGCATCATGTCGGGTTCTTCTACGTCAAGAATTTTGGCCTCACCCAAGAGCAAGTTGATCGCCAATTCACCCTGGCGCGCAACTTCTTCGCTCTGCCCCTTGAAGAGAAGCGAAAGTACGAAGTTGACTATGCGATTGCTGATTACAATGGCTATCGACGTGCTGGTCTGAGGAACGTCGGAAAGACCAAAGATAACACTGAGATGTACAATTTCGCTAAATTCACAAAGGACTTCGAGGGGAAGTACGATCATCCTGATCTAATCAAGGCTCACCTCCCTGAGATTGAGCACTTTGCGAAGACTCTGCATTCAAATGTGATTCTGCCTCTGCTGCGGTTATTTGCAATCATTCTCCAGCTTCCAGACGAGGAGTATCTCGCTAAGCAGCATACATACGGGAAGAGAAGTGAGGACCACTTCCGTTATATGATCTATAACAAACGCACGCCGGAGGAGCACGAGGCCAGCGGCTATGGACAGTCAGGTGGCCACACCGACTTGGGTTCTTTGACGCTTCTTTTCCGCCAACCCATCGCTGGACTGCAGATCCTGGGAGAGGATGGGAAGTGGACGTATGTGTCGGCACAGTCTGGAACCATCACAGTAAACCTGGCTGATACACTCTCACACCTGACTGGCAGCTATCTCAAGAGTTCAATTCACCGCGTTGTGGCTCCGCCGAAGGACCAATGGCAGTACAATCGGACTGGATTACTATATTTCGCGCGACCTCATAGTGATACCATTTTGTATCCTATCAACGACTCGCCAGTCCTTCAGAAGGCGGGCATCCAACCGCGCTTCGACAAGCCAGTCACCATGGGCGAATGGGTCAAGGCTAAACAGACTGTTCAGTTGAATCCGGATATTTATGAAAAGAAGAAGAGGGAAGACGGTTCTGTCGAGCTCATTGCTGGGTACAGTGATCGTAGATATGATTAATTTAGAGTAGATGAGCGGGCTTGGGGAAACATAACAAACCTGCAATAGTCAATAAACTAGGTAACCAGAGAAGAACTTAAAAGATTGAAATAGCATTTCTATTCACCTCATTTTACTGTCTTAACTGGTTTGCTCCAAGGAGTGCTTGGCTAAGTCTCCCTAGGATGTCCCCAAGCTTGAGTATTCTTGGAATCACATAGTCATGGCTCCCACCCACCGGGTGAAATTTAATTTTTTATTTTATTATCTTATCGCCGAATCTGTATCATCTAGGAGCAGAGTAGTTATTGAAATCTATTTTCCCACTCCGTGTGTGCATGGTCCGCAATATGCGAGGCTATCTGAACCGTCACGTGGATTACATGGTCCGTGCACCATATCTTATCGATCATAACAAATGGAGGCGCGCGTTTGTATGTCTGTCACAGTCGCCGACAGTCGAGAGTGACATATTGATTCTCCTTTTTTTTGCCGGCAGTATGGCAGCCAGTCCTAAAAGCGATATCTCTACAGCGACAGTAGATGCTGAAATATCCGCTATCCGCGAAGAAAGTAAGTCACTATAATCCGCATCCTGCGATCGCATCCTAACGATCGTTTTCAGTCAGGTCTATGCAGAAGAGACGAAGACTCCTATCAAACAGTCTTCTTGCTTCCGAATTCGTCCAGAGACATATCCGGAATCATATTTCCTCGACAGACAATCAAGAAATATCTCCATTGGTGTTGAGCGCAGGAAAACACAGCGAGTCTAATCATCACCGGATCGCCTTCTCGGCCACAACTTTTCCCTTCACGGACCCATCACCGCATGCAGAGTCTCGAAATCTCCTGGGAATTAGAATAGATATCTGCAAGCGCGATGGACGATTTTCTAAGCCTTACTATGTGCTGTTGAAACGGGACAAGGGCGACGTGAAGCGGCTTCGGGTACACCGTCATACGATCCCGGCCTTTATTTCCATGGAGAAGCTCGAGCAGAGATATTTGCCTGTGCCCCCTCGAGGAGAAGATGGGGAGATTGACCCGTTGAGAGCTTTGAAGACCAAGAAGCAGAACCTCTCTGCTTTCGTTCGCGACTTGAGACAGGAACTGGTCGCGTGGCATCTGCGTCTGGATGCTATTGACTGGCTGCGAGAACAACTCGAGTTGTCGCACCCTGATAGTTCTGAAAATCCACAGGCGCCTTCAGACCAGTCTAATGACAGTGCCCCTGCAAACGAGCTCGGAATAATCTCTCTATCCCCTACCTCTCTCGAGGCGAGATATGTGCGTCTAGAATGGGAGGATGGAAGAGTAGGGAGATTTAAGGTTTCAAATAATGGTCAAGTGGTTCGTGCTGTGATTATTGGGGACAGTGGTAGAGACAAGAGAACGGAAGATACAATAACGGGCGGCGATCGAAGGATCGAGGGCCTCTTTGAGAGACTGTCACAGCGCAAGTTATCAGTGAGATAACGGACGTATCTAGCCGTCGTACGAACCTACACCCTCTCTCTTGACTAGCCGTGTACGACATAATAGGCATTGAAGGAAGATGATATTCTATCCGACCATCTGTTTTCCTGTGGTTTTGGCTTGCAAGTGGATCTATATCCTGCATCAAAGCCTGTGTCGTTCCAGCCTCCAGTGGTTACTACCCCTAGCCTCATCAACAGGAAAAGTGGCCGTCATTCTGTCTCAACTCGCCTCTCGCTTTGCCATTTTCATCCGAAAACTGTGGAGCCTGGTGGAAAAACGAGAGGACGAGGAGGAAACATTGGTATCATTATTTCCCACTTGGTCTGTAAGGGGCCGAAGATGCTCCGAATGATTGCTGGAAGTTAAGGGGGCAGAACCGTGACTTGACGAAGTATCATCAACTTGTTCGGGAGGTCGATCGGAGGACGATGTCAGGATGATGTCGTCTCCGTTGTTCCCATATCCTGCTTCTGCAAGTTGACTTGCTGACAATATCAACGTCGAAGCTTCAGAATCGGTATCTTCTCCTGAGGATGGACTGGCGCTGTAAGGAGGTGGCTCTTCGAAGTGGGACTCTCGCTGTACCTGGAGCTCCTGATCATTCTGCTGCTGCTCTTCTTCGACTGGAAGGTCAGCTCCGATGTCATCTCCACCGTCGAACAATCTTACTTCGCCAGTAACATCGCAGAAAGCATGGGTAGCCTCTTCTAGACAGTATATGGGGATATCGATATTGTATGCCACAAGGAAGTGTTTAAAGCAGAACTCTAGACTGAACCCTTTATTTCTCAGGTCAACAGCTTTCCGGAGCAGCCCGAGTGGTATCTCTTCACGGTGGTAGTAGACACCTGAAATATCAGCCTTTTCATCCGTCAACTCCCATTTAGCGTCCATAAAGTCATTCAGCACCTGCTCCTTGAGTCGGAACTCGTATATATCATGAAGGTGGCAGGCGATGCAGGCTTTGCTGTGTCCTTCTTTCATGTACCGGATCAACTGATTTCCGACGCCTGCACTTATGATGACTGCGTTGTCCCCATTTCCGATACGGAGGTTGCTTTTGAAGATTGCATATGGTTGCAGTAAAGATCTCATCTTTTACAGGAGAGATGAGAACAACTCATTTGCCTGTTCAATGTCAGAAGCCATGTTATAGGTTGTTGAAGAATGAAACGAAACTTCGTTTGCGAATCTCGGATCGTTCTGGGTATCATTGTATGTAGAGTAGATGAGGAACTTATATTCTTTGCTGTCATTCCCGATGAGCCGAACTGGTCGCTAGTGACCGCCGTCTGTGTGAATGGTTGTAGGCATATTCCGTTAAGAAGATTCACTATTGTTATTCATAGTCGAAAATATTATAGGAACAATGACGAAGTTGAAGGAAGAATATTCCATTATTAGGATTCACTCTTTGTGGAATCATTGTGGTAAAATTATCTCAAAGCTTTGGAACCAAAAATGTCTTTGTTCAGTTATTGTTCTTCTTGTTTAGCTTCTGATGACATCTGCTAGCAATTCAGAAAGTTCAAAACAGACCGTTAATATGGTGGAATGGAATCGTTTAATCAATCCTCGATATATGCTTGTGATCGTACTAGCAGCATATGCCATGGCGTGTCCATCTAGTAAAGGAGATAGGTTGAGAACCTATGCCCTTTAGACAGTAGGGCTGGAACGGCCAGAGAATGAAAGGTAAGTCTAAAGCCCTGGGATTCTACATGCTGTCAAAGTTCCTGTATGCACGAATACTAACACACTCGGGTGTACGACTTGAATACTCAGCTTCGGGATAGGCTGATTATCCACGATGGCTGTTCTCATTGTAGCTTACATAGTTGGACCTCCCGATAAGACCATATCGGATCCAAGAAAAGGAGCATCAAGCTGGATACAACAATAAGGTTGAGTGTTTCTGCAGAAAGCCATTGTTCCTGCCATGGACAATAGGAAAGGCGATGCGCAACCTCGATGATGTGTTGCCTGATCTAACCCCTAGATCATTCGTTATGCGTATCGAATCCTGAAACCGTGCCCCTGACTCGGTATCTGATTAGTCTCTGGTAGCCTAGTGAATGTGAGAATATAAGCCATGGTTATCATCATGGACACTGGGAATTGTTGTGCATAGCCAAGCACAATGGGAAGTTCCTGCTGAATATCAACATCGGTCAGGATAACACAGAATGGCGTGCTTGCATGCTGATAAGCATCTCATATACATCTGATTTGATAACCGAAATTCTTAGTGATTGTTTGCAAAGTTCTGGTGCTTGGGAATTCTCTCGCTTGATGGCTGGTAGGTTCCATGTAGTTGGTTCTTCGCTCTCCCCCATCCCGTCATCAGGCACATCTTCCGGACAGAGATCTCATGAGGACTTGACCGGTCATGCCCTCATTCCCAGGGCCCCGCATTCAGTTTACAAACTTCAAACTATGGCCTTATTCTCCAAACGAGACCTAGAAATTAGGTCTTCAGTGGAAGCAACCTCGTCACTATAGTCTATTTCCCGAAGGATCATCACTCCAACGAAGTAGGAATGTGACGCGTCAATCGGGCCATCAGCAAGTGGAAATGTAATACTCTTCTCGTATTACGACATTAGGTTTTGTATGTGGCTGGGTGGCCGGGCGGCGTCTCGCCGGGTGGTCGGGTTTTAGTTACCAGTAACTTACCAGTAATTTACAATAAACATATTATTATATATTAATAGGGAATAAAATCTGAAAATTTTAGGTCTCACCAGGTGGTAAATACAGGTAAAAATTATCTCACTGGGCGGTAAGATTGTATTTTATGTATTTTATATCAAATATTATTGATTTTACTAATAGGACCCAGATTACTATTAAAAAGTTCTAGTTTTAAATTTCATAATACCACCCAGTGAGACCTTGTAAATGACTGTTAGATCTGTATTGAAATTTAGCAAATACAGGCTATTAAATAAATCTAGACCTATTGGTAAATTATACTCTATGAAATGTATTGGTAATGACAGCATTTATCAGTACACAAAATATTGATAAATTTGATAAATATTATTGCTTACCATAATCAGTGATACCAGTGGTACTGAGAATACTGGTATTACTGAACTGGTTGCAAATGACAAAAATGTCAGATTTATTACAGTAACTGGTAATACCAGACTACCAGTAATAGTCTTAATAAGACAAAAAAATAGTTCACTAAAATAAAAAGAATTTTAATAAATTTTTAATAAATCTTATTATAATAGTTTTTTAAAACTTGCTAAAATGTTTGCATTATTTGTATATATATTCTTTCTAATTATTACAGACCAACCATAGAGGGGCACAACAGTGACACCCTGATAAGATAAGACTACAGCACAGCACTAGAGCAAGGCAGACAAAGTCATGTGACAAGAAAGTATATCTTTAGCAGTAGAAGAAGTTATGATAAATATACCAAGATAGATATACTACAGTATATTTACTGAAAGAGTTATACCATGAGAAAATATATCAATGAAAGAACTAAATATATAAAAACACTCATTTCCACTCTACAATTGTATTTAGTTTTTTGCACTCAATGTTATATTCATTTTATTTATTATTTATTATAAGTCAGTAAGAACAATACTGAAAGAATTACAATTTAATTAAACTCTACTTCTGACTTAACTATCATTATTTAATTTAGACTCATCAAGTCATACAATTAACAAAGTCTTATTTAAAGAACTGTGGTAAGCAGACTGCATCAACTGCCTACAGAAGATTTAAATAAACTTAAATCATTAAGAAGAAACCAGATGAGTGTTTTACTGAGCTTTCTTTAACAAATAGTACAATAAAATAGCTAGAAAGAATTCTGAGGTGGTAACACATTAAGTGCTTTTGACTCTGTTACTGAAGGCTTAAATATTTAAGACTTAAATATATTAAATAACAATTAAACAACACATGCCAGGCAGACAATAACAGTTAATAATGCAAACTGAATTTCTATAATCCAAAAGCTTATGAGAATAATTAAACAGCTGCAGAAGACTATAATAATCATGCAAGCTGCAGAAGAAGAATTTTAACATAAAGTTAAGCCACTGAAACTCAAAAACTATTATAGTGAATAAAATAAGCTACAAGCATTCATCACTTAGTTAAATTTGTACTTTTAGATGATAAATATCACCAATGACAATAATAAAATACTTTTGACAATATTCTACATGAGAGAACTAGTGTTTGAATAAATCAATCTGATAGTGATTAACAGAAATGCAAACTCAGACAAAAATAATTAAAATAAAATCACTAAACAAATTTACAGAAGCTATATAAGCTTTTAGATTGAATTGAACAAAGCATTCAGCATTGCAGACAAAACTAAAATAATAAAGCAGAAGCTTAAACATCTGCACTAGATTCAATTAGCTGCAGAATATACAATATAGTTCAGACAGATTATATCTTATTTAAAATGAAGATCATTAGCACAAATAACAATTTATAAGTAAGAACTCAAGAAAAAAGTGTAAGATGAGATAGCACAAGTTGACAAACTGAGAAATATCAATAACTTAATTGAGTTATCAATTAAAATTGACAACAAAATGTTTAAACAAAAGTAAGCACAGAAATATGCTAAGCAATGAAGAAATACTAAATATAAAGAAATAAATTAATATAGAGCAAATAAAAAACAATCAATTAGAGAAAAAAATCTCTATAAACCAAGGCCAATGAAGCTAGACACTACAGCACCACAATAAAATGACAAGATTAATTAAAACCAAGAATAAAAAAAATTCAAATGCTATAACTGCAATCAAAAAAAACATTATGTAAAAGACTGCAAAAAACTAAAGAAATCAAGACAAGAGTTAAAAATAACAAATGAAGAAATGCTAGAAATTGACTATGATAAAGTTCCCAAAAGTTAGAGATAAATGCAATATAAAGAAATAACTTAAAATGACAGTGATGAGAATGTAATTTTTTAAAAACTAAACAAGCTAAACAAACATTCAGATTGCTAAAGACAGTATAAAAAGTATAAAATAAAATTGACAAGCATCTACAAAAGACTTAAAAGACATTTAAAGTAATAAGCAACTTATAAAGCAATGAATAACACTATTAGATGACAAAATTGAAAAATAGTTATAGTAGTTTTACAAAAGAATTTAACTGAACCAGAACTAAAAAAATGACACAAAGCTAACAAATCACTTAAGAAGCTAAAAAGCAATAAGTGATCACTTAAAACCAATAGAAAACCAGGCAATAAAGCAACTAAGGCTGAGATGTAAGTGATAGATCTTACTTTACTAAACTTAAAAGAAGAGTGCAGCTGTAAGTAAGAGGCTTAACAGACTGAAACTCAAAGAAATTCTTTACAAAGAGAAACATTAGCTTATTGTGAGAAGTCAAAATGTATATATATAGAGTATCAGAGACACTCACAACACTGAATTATGCACTAGACAGCATGCTATGAGAACTATTGTTTGATGCACTACAGCACAAAAATTGACAATGCATATTTTTCACAGAAAAACTAAATCAGAAGACAACAACAAAAATGATAATATCAAATGGCAGTGACAGCCAAAGGCCAACACATCAAAATACAGACTAAAATTATGAGCTAGCCAGCTAAAGTGCTAGTTAACTTAAAAGCCACAGAAAACTTTATAAATTTAAAATTCATGAAGAAGTTACAGCTATTAGAAAAATTAAAGCAGCAGTCAATATCAATTTTAAAACTTAATAAAAAAAATTTAAAACAGTTCTTGACTACAGAGACAAAAATGATATCAATCTTAGTTTAAAACTATTTAAAGTTACTTAACTTTGATGTAACCAAAGTTGAAGAATACAATATAGTACTTAAAGTACCATGGCTAAAACAACACAATTTAGAGATTGATTGAACATATAATAAAATACAATTTACAAAATGTACATGCAGAATAAAGCTAAAACAAGACTACTTTTAAACTCTCAAAAGTTGAGTAGGCAAAATAAAGTCAGCTACAAAAGAGACTGAGTTAAGAAGAATAATTAGCAGCTCTAAATCAAAGAGACAAAAAGATTTTAAAAAATCTACAGAAAGCAAATTGATAAACAAAACTACACAAAAAAACATACAAGCTCAGAAAAGGCAGCATAGTTAAGCACTATATAGCATTACAACAAGTAAAGAAGAATTATAAAAAGTAACAAAACTGACAATTTCAAAGAAGTATAAGCAATTTCAAAATCTTTTTAATTTTAATATCAATAAGAGATTGCCAAACTATAGACTATTTAACTATAAGATATCTTTAATAAAAGAAAAGAAATCAATATGCAAACTAATTTACTCAATGTTAGAGAAAAAAGCAAAGATTGCAAAAGAATATATTGACAACAAATTGAGATAAAGTTATATCAAACCAATAACATTATGTTACAGACCAACCATGGAGGGGCATGACTGTGACACCCTGATAAGATGAGACTCTACAGTGCAGCACTAGAGCAAGGCAGACATAAGAAACAATCATGAGATCACATGACAATTCAATATACCAACCACACCAAGACATGAAGAAACAGGAATGGTATACAACATAGAAATAAATGGTATATGAAATAATATATGAATTGGTATATGGAATGATATATGGAGGACTGAATATATAAGGGAGCTCATTCCCACCCAGCAGATGTATTTAGTTCTTTGCATTCAATTCTGATTTCATTATCTACTATCTACTACAGGTCAGTAAGAACAGTACTGAAAGAATTATGATCTGACTAGGCTCTACATCTGACTTAGCTATTGTTATTCAGTTGAGACTCACCAAGTTACTCAACATACAAAAGTCTTACTTAACAGACTGTGGTAAGCAGGCTA
The DNA here is from genome assembly GCA_029606305.1 of Paecilomyces fulvus. Lineage (NCBI taxonomy): Eukaryota > Fungi > Ascomycota > Eurotiomycetes > Eurotiales > Thermoascaceae > Paecilomyces > Paecilomyces fulvus. Next base: position 540,170 of record JAPVCG010000071.1, on the reverse strand, counting down.
CATCAACTGCCTACAGACAAGACCTAAGCAGGTTTAGGTCATTGAGAAGAAATCAAGGTAAAGTGTTCTGTTGAGCCTTCCCTAACAAACAGTACAATAGGATAGCTAGAAAGAATCCTGAGGTGGTAACAAATTGAATGCCCTTGACTCTGTTACTGAAGGCTCAAGTATTATAATCAAGAACAGCAAGTCATCATGTCAGCATTCAAAACAGCAGGAAAGCAATCAGCTGTAGGACCAGCAACCTCAGCACAGCCATCACCAGTGACAACACCTGAAGACAATGACAAACTAGACAATTCAGAATTGATGGAAGAGATCAGATGGTTGTGCACAATGATACAGAAGAACAACACAAAAAATATCAAAGAAAGACTTGAACAGCTTCAAGAAATGATTCAAAAACTTGATAAACCACAATGCACACAACAGACCACTACAACTCAACTTAAACCATCAAAACCTGAACCATTTGATGGACAACCTCACAACTTACAGACATTCCTCACTCAACTTGAATTGTATTTTGAAATGACAGAAATCACCAGAGATTACAACAAGATCATGCTAGCAATATTCTACATGAGAGAATCAGTATTTGATTGAATCAATCTCATTGTGAAAAACAGAAAAGAAAACCAAGACAATAAAGAGAACCAAGACAAGATCACTAAGCAAGTATTCAGTAGATACATAAGTTTCACTACAGAATTGAATAAGGCTTTTGAAGTGATCAATCAGACTAAGATCATGGAACAAAAACTGTGACAACTCTAACAGACTAAATCAGCCAGACAGTACACAACACAGTATCAACAGATCATGTCACACTTGCAATGGAAAAACAAAGTGCAGGTTGTGACATATAAACAAAAACTAAGAGAAGAAGTCCAAGATGAATTAGTTAGAGAAGAACTGATCATCAACATTAATGAATTGATTGAACAATTCATACAAATTGATGACAGAATTTATGAGAGAAAATTGGCCAAGCAATAAGCAAAACAATGAAGAAATGATGGACAATCTACATGGCACTCATAGTGCACCAATCAGAGACAATGGCAAAGGGAATCTAGAGTGGACTCTTACAGACTGCAACCAATGGAATTGGACACAACACAACAGAAAGATGAGGCCAAGATTAAGCCAGAGAGCAAGCAAAAGAAAGAGATCATATGCTATAACTGCCATAAGAAAGAGCATATAGCCAAGCACTGCAGATCACTCAAGAAAGAGACACAATGGTTTAACACAACAAGCAATGAAATCAGTAACAATGACTTTCCAGAGATCAACTTTAGTGACAAACTCAAAAGCCAAGAATGGGCACAATATGAAGAGTTACAGCATTCAGAATATGAAGGAAAAGACTGGGAACCAATTGAGACACCCAAAGAGACAACAAGACCACATGAGATCATGACACAAATTGAAGAAGAAATGAATAAAGTATTTCAGAGAATACTCAAAGAATCCAGCCATAATAACAGCACTAAAGAGCAACAGATTGTGAGGCACATGAGAACCAAAACAGACTTCACAATTGAGACCATCATTGACACAGTGAAGATGACAATGATAGAATTGGACAAAGACATAAGTGACACTTTAGAAGATGTTAAAATGATTGTGAGTCAAATTATGAGTATCAAACAGTATAGAAGAAAAGAGAAACAACAACACTGACTAGAGAAAATGGCAGAGCAAGACAACACAGATGATGAAATCATCAGACAATATGCACAAGGACAAAGCATGCAACAAATCTATGAAGAACTAGTGGGGGATGATGAGAATTCCACCACCAAAGAATGGCACAAAGCCAGCAAAACACCTGAGAAATCAAAAAGCAAGACAAGGTTGCTTGAGACTAATAAAAAACCAAGCAATGAGGTGACTGAGGCTGAGACACAAGTGATAAATCTCACTCTGCTAAATTCAGATGAGAACAGTCATGAGCAAGAGACTCATTGGACTAAAACCCAAAAAAATTCCCTACAGAAAGAAACATCAGCTTACTGTGATAAGCCAGAATATATGTGCATAGAGTATTGAGAACACTCACAGCACCAGACCATACATTGGACAGCATGTTATGACAACCATTGTATAAGGCACTATGATGTGAAGGTCAGCAGTGCATATTTTTCACAGAAAAATTGAACCAGAAGACAACAACAAGAACAGTGACATCAGATAGCAGTGACAGCCAGAGGCCAACATGTCAAGATACAGGCTAAGATTATGGGCCAGTCAGCTAGAGTGCTAGTTGACTCAGAAGCCACAGAAAACTTTATGAATCCAAGATTCATAAGAAAGTTACAGATTTTAAAAAAAGCCAAACAACAGCCAATACTAATTTCAGAACTTAATGAAGAAGACTTGGGACAGTTTCTGACCACAGAGATAGAATTGATACCAGTCTCAATTCAGAATCATTTGGAGTTGCTTAACTTTGATGTGACCAAAGTTGGAGGGTACAATGCAGTACTTGGAATATCATGGCTAAAGCAACACAATTCAGAGATTGACTGGACACACAATAAGATACAGTTCACATAATGTACATGCAAAATAAGGCCAGAACAAGACCACTCACAGGCCTCAGAGAGTCAGATAAGAAGCAAGATAGAGTCAGCCACAAAAAAAACTGAGTTGAGAGAAACAACCAGTGGCCCTAGAACAAAGGGACAGACAAAGCCCAGAGAGCCTACAGATAGTGAGTCAACAGATGAGACTATGTGAAGAGACATGCAAACTCAAGAGAGGTAGCATAGTCAAGCACTATACAGCACTGCAGTGAGCAAAAGAGAAGCACAAGAAGTGACAGAACTGACAATTTCAAACAAGTATGAGTGATTCAAGAATCTCTTTGATCTTAGTATCAATGAAGAATTGCCAGACCATGGACCATTTGATCATAAAATACCCCTAATGGAAGGGAAGACACTGATATGCAGACTGATTTACCAGCTCTCAGAAAGAGAATCAGAGATATTGAAAGCATATATTGAAGAAAATCTAAGAAAAGATTATGTGCAATCATCAAAATCACCAGCAGAATACCTAGTTCTGTTTGTACCAAAGAAAGATGGAAGTCTACAACTATGTGTGGACTACAGACAACTAAACACAATCACAATAAAAGACAGACACCCATTGCTGTTAATCACAGAGATACAGAATGCAGTACAAGAAGCAAAATGGTTTACAAAATTTGATGTTGCAAACACATACAACAGGCTATGAATCAAACCAGGAGAAAAATGAAAAACAGCATTCAGAACCAAGTTCAGACATTATGAGTATAAGGTTATGCTTTTTGGACTCACAAACACACTCAGCAGACAACCAGATCATAAAGAAAAAGTTCAAGAACCAGAGCCAGCACTATTGAAATTCCAGAAGAATGAAACAATGACATACAACAAACAGACAGCAACATTAGCAGTGACAATGACTATTGAGAGTCAAGATGAGGAACTGATATGGATTATCAGACAGGAAATTGCAAAAGACAAAAATCTCAAAATGATCAAGGAAAAGACTGACAAGATAACAGAGGACAATGGATTGAATTACTACAACAGACTGATATACATACTGTTTACAGCAAGAATGAAAGTGATCAAGAGATATCACAAGCCACTGACAAAAGAATATTTTGAAACCAAAAAGACAGAAGAATTGATATTGAGAAACTTCTACTTTCCAAACATGCAACAGGCAATATATTAATACTTGAAAGAATGTGACACTTGTCAGAGAAACAAGACAGCAAGACATCTATCATATAGAGAATTACAATCACTTGTGGTACCCACTCAACCTTGGGAATGGATTACCATGGATTTTATCACACAACTACCAGAATCAAAGAAGAACAGAGTTACATATGACACTATCCTCACAGTGATGAATAGACTGATGAAATATACATACATCATACCAACAAGAACAGACACAACAGCTTCAGATACAGCATATCTGCTACTTCAATATGTGTTTAGCAAACATGGCACACTGAAGAGAATTACAACAGACAAGGATTCACAGTTTACATCAAAATTATGGAAGACATTGATGGACATGACTGGCATTGAGCATAGACTCAGCACAGCCTATCATCCACAAACAGATGAACAAACAGAAAGAATGAATCAAACAATTGAGCAGTATTTATGAAACTATACAAATTACAATCAAAGCAATTGAGTTGAACTGCTACTCATGGCACAATTTGCATACAACAATTCAATCAATGCAACAACCAAAAAGACATCATTTTATATCAATTTTGAGTATAATTCTGAATTTGGCAGCAAACCAAAGGAAACACAGAAAACAAACCACAAAGCAGAAAAGAAAGTGATATAACTACAAACATTGCATGAATAACTATGAAAAGATATTGAATTTGCAAACCTCAGAATGGTGGTTTACTACAACAAAACTCATCAGAGGGGATCTAATCTAAAAAGGAGGGAAAAAGTATACTTGCTATGCAGAAACATCAAGATGAAACAATCAAGCAGCAAACTTGACAGCAAGAGAATTAGACCATTCATTATTGAAGAAAAAATTGGACCAGTGAACTACAAATTGAAACTATCAGACAGCATGAAGATACATCCAATTTTTCATATTTCATTATTGGAACTAGCATCACAGAACACTCAAACATAAAACAAAGAAATTGAAACCACAGAAGAAGAATACAAAGTTAAAAGGATTCTAGACAAGAGAAAAGTCAACAGACAAATGCAATACCTAGTGAAGTGAAAGAGGTATGATATCTTGAAGAACACTTGGGAACCCATCAAGAATTTGATGAATTGCCAACATCTGATGAAGAAATATTGAGACTGGCAGAAGTCCAGAAACTAGAACTCAGATCACAGAGAAGTTGACTTATTAAAAGATCATCAAAAGTAGCTGATAGCTCTTGACATTGACAATTACCCTCATTGGCCATACAACACAATTCAGCCACATCCTTAGAGGAATTCAGTTCTTCAAGAATTTTGAAAACATGAGTGTTATGATCAGACATTTTAGAACCACACTCTTTCAGGAACTTTTGATGCTTGTGAAGATGAGAATAACAAGCAAGAACTGAGACCAGTCAAGACTGTACACAGCTCATTTCAGATTGAAGATGTTTTAATTTCTCATTGGCATCTTAAAGTTCATATTGAATCTTATCTTCAGTGGATTGAAGATCACACCATTCTTTATCACTATGGAAGTGTTTTTCACATTTTTGACCATGTTTGGTACATGCAGCACAGTTTTTGCAACAACCATCCATTTTGCAAGAGATACCATGAGAGAAACAATATTGACAAGAAAACTCAACAATGAAACTGTTCTTTTTGATCTCCTCAGAGCAACAACAGTTTTTGCAATACTGATCATGAAAGAAGTCAGTTTTCAACACACACTTACATTGAGGAGGCATAATGGAGAAAGAAAAACATCACTTACAGAAAAGAGTTAGAGTCACAATGGTGATGAGAGCAAGCACTCTATTTATAAGTCTTCAGAGATGAAGACCTTGAAGAAAGAAAGTGATGTTACAGACCAACCATGAAGAGGCACAACTGTGACACCCTGATAAGATGAGACTCTACAGTGCAGCACTAGAGCAAGGCAGATGTGAGAAATGATTATGAGATCATGTGATGATTTAATATACCAACCACACCAAGACATGAAGAAACAGGAATGGTATACAACATAGAAATAAATGGTATATGAAATGATATATGGATTGATATATGAAATGGTATATGGAGGACTGAATATATAAGAGAGCTCATTCCCACCTAGCAGATGTATTTAGTTTTTCACATTCAATTCTGATTTCATTATCTACTATCTACTATGGGTCAGTAAGAACAGTACTGAAAGAATTATAATCTGACTAGGCTCTACATCTGACTTAGCTATTGTTATTCAGTTAAGACTCACCAAGTTACCTGACATATGAAAGCCTTACCCAACAGACTGTGGTAAGCAGGCCACATTAACTGCCTACAGACAAGACCTAAGCAGGTTTAAGTCATTGAGGAGAAACCAAGATAAAGTGTTCTGTTAAGCCTTCCCTAACAAACAGTACAATAGAATAGCTAGAAAGGATCCTGGGGTGGTAACACATTATCAGCAAAATATCTAGTATTATTTATGCCAAAAAAGAACATTAAATTACAATTTTGTATTGATTACAGACAGTTAAACAAAATTACAATTAAAAATAAATACTTATTACTGTTGATTACTGAGATATAAAATGTAGTACAAAAAGCAAAATAATTTACAAAATTCAATGTTGTAGATGTATATAATCAAATACAAATCAAATTTAAAAATGAATAAAAAACAGCATTTAAAACTAAGTTCAGATATTATCAGTACAAGATTATGCTATTTGAATTGACAAACACATTAGCAACATTTCAAAGATTTATTAATTTAGTACTAGATGAGTATCAATTTGACTTTATTATAGCATATTTGAATGATATTTTAATATTCTCCAAAAGCTTCAAAGATCATGTTAAACACATCAGAATGGTACTGCAGAAACTACAACTAGCAAAGCTACAACTCAAACTGAAGAAATGTAAATTTCATGTTCAGAAAATAAATTTTCTAAAACACTGAATTACTTAAAAAAAGATACAGACAAATTGATAAAAAATTTAAACAATTAGAGATTAGCCAGTACTAAAAAATTTATAAGAATTACAAGCATTCATTGAAATAATAAACTACTACAGATAATACATTGAATAATATGCAAATATCATAAGACCACTATTTAACTTATTGAAGAAAGAAAAAAACTATAAATAAACAGAAGCACAACAGAAAGCATTTAAAAAAGTCAAAATAAAATTAACAACAGCATCAGTGCTTAGACAACATAACTTAAAAAGAAAAACAATTATTGAAACTGACACATCAGACTATGTGATTGAAGTGGTTATGTCACAGCTAAATGACAATAAAAAACTACACTTAGTAGCATATTACTTAAGAAAAATAATATTAGCAGAGCTCAACTATGAGATTTACAACAAGAAATTGTTGGCTATAGTGACAGTGTTTCAATAGTGAAGAATATATTTTAAAAAAGCTAAGCACACAATCAAAGTCATTACAAATTACAAAAATTTTACTTACTTCATAACAACTAAAGTGTTAACACAGAGACAAGCAAGATAAGTAGAGATATTAATAAATTACAACTTTACAATTAAATATTGCAGTGAAAAATAAAACAAGCAAGCAAACATACTTAGCAAACAACCAAATTACAAGAAAGAAGTTCTTAAACTAGAACTAGCACTATTAAGATTTCAAAAGAATAAAATAATAACATACAATAATTAAATAACAACATTAGTAGCAACAATAATAATTGAAAATCAAGATAACAAACTAATATAAATTATTCAACATGAGATTACAAAGAACAAAAACCTTAGATTGATCAAAAAAAAACTAACAAAATTACAGAAGAAAATGAACTGATTTACTATCACAAATTGATATATATATTATTTATAGCAAGAAATAAAATAATTAAAAAATATTATAAACCATCAACCAGAGAACATTTCAAATTGAAAAAGACAAAAAAGTTGATATTAAAAAACTTCTATTTTCTAAACATGTGATAAATGATATATCAATACTTTAAGAAATGTGACACTTGTCAGAGAAACAAGGCAGTAAAATATTTATTATATAAAAAATTACAATCACTTGTAGTAACCCATGAGAATAAATTACCATAGATTTTATCACATAACTATCAGAATCAAAAATGAACAAAATTACACACAATACTATTCTCACAGTGGTGGATAAATTGACAAAATATATATACACAATATTAACAAGAACAGACACAACAGCTATTAACACAGGATATTTACTACTTTGATATATGTTTAGTAAACACAGCACACTAAAGAGAATTACAACAAATAAAGATTTACAGTTTACATCAAAATTATGAAAAACATTAATGAATATAACTAGCATTGAGCATAGACTTAGCACAGTTTATCATTCACAAACAGATGAACAAACTGAAAGAATAAATCAGACAATTGAATAATATTTATAAAACTATACAAACTATAATTAAAGCAATTAGGTTAAACTATTACTCATAGCACAATTTACATACAATAATTTAATCAATGCAACAACCAAAGAGACATTGTTTTATACTAATTTTGGAGAAAAAAGTCACACAGTTACAAACATTGCATGAGCAACTATAGAAAAATATTGAATTTGCAAATCTCAGAATGGCAACATACTATAATAAAACTTATTAAAAAAGACTCAATCTAAAAAGAGAGAAGAAAGTATATTTAATATATAGAAACATTAAAACAAAATAATTAAGTAGCAAACTTGACAGCAAAAAAATTGAACCATTTATTATTAAAGAGAAAATTAAACTAGTAAACTACAGATTGAAACTTTTAGACAGTATAAAAATACATCTGATTTTTCATATTTCATTATTGAAATTAGCACTACAAAACACTCAGACATGAAATGAAGAAATTAAAACCACAGAAGAAGAGTATAAAGTTAAAGAAATTTTAAATAAGAGAAAAGTCAATGAACAAACACAATATCTAGTGAAGTGAAAGAAGTACAATACCTCAGAGAACACTTAAAAATCTATTAAAAATTTGATAAATTGCCAACATCTAATGAAGAAATATTGAGACTGGCAGAAGCTCAGAAACTAAAACTTAAATCACAAAGAAATTGATTTATTAATAAATTATTAAAAGTAGCTGATAACTTTTAACACTAACAATCACTTTTATTAGCAAGACAGTTGAGTTCAGTAATATTTTTAGCCAATAGAGAATTCTCTTTATTTAGTGTCTTCATCACAACAGCATTATGATTTAATATTTTTAAACCACACTCTTTTAAAAACTTTTATTGACAACAAAAATGAGCATGCTTAGCAAAAACTATATTTAGCTAAAATTGCAGCTGCTGAAGTTTAAAATTAATAGCAAAAAGCTTTTCTTGAAGCTTTAACTTTGCATATTTAAGCTTACCTCATTTTTTTTCACTATAAAAAGAACATTTGCATTTGTGACTACAACAAGTACACTCAGCACACTTTTTATTCTTGAAAGTCATAATGCAAGAATAAGTGAGAGAAAAGCAACAATTGTACAAAAAAGATAAGTGATAATCACTGTAACACATATAGTTATACTGATGCTTATAATTAATTTTAAAAATAGACAACATAACAGACTTAAAGATATTACTTACAGAAAAGAATCAAAGTCTCAATGATAACATGAGTAAGTACTCTACTTATATGTCTTCAGAGATAAAAACTTTAAAAAAAGAGAATGATATTACAAACTAACTATGAAGAAACATGACAGTGACACTCTAATAAGATAAGACTTTACAGTACAGCACTAGAGCAAGACAAACAAAGTCATATGACAAGAAAGTATATTTTTAGCAGTAGAAGAAGCTATAATAAATATATTAAAATAAATATATTACAGTATATCTACTGAGGAGATTATACCATAAGAAAGTATATCAATAAAAGAACTGAATATATAAAAACACTTATTTCTGCTCTGCAATTGTATTTAGTTTTTCACACTCAATGTTATATTTATTTTATTTACTATCTATTACAGGTCAGTAGAAACAGTACTGAAAAAATTATAATTTGATTAAACTTTACTTTTGACTTAGCTATTGTTATTTAATTTAGACTCACTGAGTTATACAACCAACAAAGTTTTACTTAAAGAACTGTGGTAAGTAGGCTATATTAACTGTCTACAGAAAATCTAAATAAACTTAAATCATTGAGAAAAAACCAGATAAGTGTTTTATTAAGCCTTCTTTAATCAACAGTATAATAAAATAGCTAGAAAGAATTTTAAAGTGATAACACAAGCTCATTTTATTCTTTTTCATTATGAAAAGAATGTTCACATTTGTGACCACAATAAGTGCACTCAGCACACTTTTTATCTTTGAAAATCATAATACAAGAACAAGAAACAAAAAGACAATAATTGCACAGAAAAAATAAATAATAATCACTGCAACACATATAGTTATACTGACACTTACAATTAGCCTTAAAAACAGACAACATAACAGGCTTAAAGATATTACTTACAGAAAAGAGTTAAAATTCTAATAATGATGTGAGTAAATACTTTACTTATGTGTCTTCAGAAATGAAGACCTTAAAAGAAAAAAGTAATATTATAAATCAACCATAGAGAAGCACAATTGTGACACTTTAATAAAATAAAACTTTACAGCATAGCACTAAAGCAAAACAAACAAAGTTACATGACAAGAAAATATATTTTTGATGATAAATGAAGCTATAATAAATATACCAAGATAAATATACCACAGTATATCTACTGAGAGAGTTATATCATAAGCAAATATACCAAAGAAGAAACTAAATATATAAGAATGCTTATTTTCATTTTGTGATTGTATTTAGTTCTTTGCATTCAATGTTATATTTGTTTTATTTACTATTTACTACAGATTAGTAAGAATAGTACTAAAAGAATTACAATTTA